>CAJNDT010000585.1:0-55000 GCA_905221615.1 Symbiodinium sp. CCMP2592
TAGGCGAAAAAGCCTAATTATTGGATCCTTTGGACTCTTAGGGTACCCTAAACCCTAAACCCTAAACCCTAAACCCTAAACCCTAAACCCTAAACCCTAATCCGCCACGAGTCCTTATAGCCGAGACTCCGTTCTTAGGGTATCCCAAGCTTGAACACTTCAGACTCGCGCCATGGATGATTTCGTGAGGGCGATTCTTAAAGCAGTCGGGCGGCATGCCTGTAGCGGGTTTAGGGTTTAGGATTTGGGGTTTAGGGTTTCTCTCAAGGTTCTCTTACCCTGAGGCTTAAAACGGCCCAAAAGCCTCATATGCCTCAGGATCCTCAGGGTTATATAGGGCTCCTTTCGGGCTTCCTTTAGAGGCTCCGTCCAAGAAGGATGGTATCGGGTTTGGGGTACGGAGAAGGGGTTTAGGGTTCTTGGGGTTTAGGGATTTAGGGGTTCAGGGTTTAGGGTTGGGGGGGTGAGGGTCTATAAGGGTACGGAATAGACTTTGAGTCAGTTTTTGCCTTTAGGTAGTTTGCTTCATTCAGGGAGCCTGTCCTTCGGAGCCTCCGACTTCATTGTGGACTCCAAGCAGTCGTAGGGTTTTGAGTTCAGGGTTTAGGGGTTTAGGGTTTAGGTGTTTAGGGTTTACGGGCTTAGGTTTAGGGTTTTGAGTTTAGGGGTTTAGGGTTTCTGTTGTACAATCGCAGAACCAGGCTGATTCATCCGACTCGAGTCAGTCATGTCCACCGCACATGATGTTCGAAGAGCTCAGTGGCAAGAGTTATGTTGAGCCGCCCAACACTTTGCAGTTTGTGATGTGAAAGCATTCATGCTGCGCTTCCTGTAAAGTACAATGCCCTGAGGGTCCATGTGTCCGAATAGTACAATTATGCTGTGGCCTTAAAGTAGTCCTCATATAGGTGCTTTGCCAAAGTATGTCCCAATGGGGTACATGGACTCTTAGGGAAGGGTCTGGGTAAGTGCGAAGCGGATGTGAAACACGTGGCCTCAGGTTTGGATTTAGGTAGAGCCAAGCCCCAACAGTTTCGAGTTTCGAACTTCTGAACGCACAACCTAGCATATGTACTACAATGTCACCTACTCTAGTTAAGTAGGCCATAACATGAAGTGTTGTAACGGAGTATACCACAACCGAAGCACTCCTGCCCTGGGCAGGTTTTCCGATCTGATATGTCTGTCCACCTGGCGAACAACTTCAGACAATAAACTTTGTTCTGCAGAGTGAGGCGCAAGGCTGGTGCAGTGTGCAGTGTCGTTGTTGCACATGCCTCGTGCATGATGATGTAGCTACAAGCCTTAGAGTAGAACACTCTGTCAGGCTCAACCCCCTTTTGCGGGCATACACCCTAACACTAAGACGCTTGGTCGTATCGTAGCTGATCTTCATGGGGAGCCCTTCTGCTGTGATTCAAAGTCTCGTGGCCGAGACCGTTTCACCGTCGAGGATTGAATCAATGGCGCATGTACACGCGTCTCTCCTCTTCGTGAATGTGGAATGTGGGCGCAAGTTCAGTTACCATCATCGCCCGAGAAAGCATATGTATATATATATATATATATATATATATATATTTCACTATCTTATGATGGCGATAACACATGATAACGCCAATCATCCTGAAACGTCTTTGGTAGCTAACCCGCCAAAGCGCTGCTTCAACTGCCCACTTGGGTCTAGCTTACCTAGACCCTGTATTGTAATTCTTGTTTTTGTTAGCTGACTTCAAGGTTATAGTGATGTTGAATATATATGAGAACATGCGACATCCGAAACAACAGGAGTTGCAATGTCATTTCCGAACCTATAGGGTGCCGGATATACTGTAAGACGGCCCAACTCCCATTATTCTGATTCCGGCCCCTACACCAGTGATAGTGGGGTACTGCTCGATTCAACGACTGTTTAGCCTGATAATACCCATCATAAATTGGGTAAGCTACTAATTACACGGTAACTAGGCGGTTAAGATCCCCTTGAGGACATGGGTACTAAGGTAACGAGGGTCTTTTGCACGATCTTAAACCGTAAATCATAACTTCCTGAACCCTGCAGCGCTTCATCAAAGGATTAGGGTTTAGGGTTCAAAAAGTTTGTCGGCAAATGGCAAAGCATAACTGACGGCTCAGGTCTAACAGTAGCGACCGCAGTTCTGCCCCATCGTCGTAGTTGTTCTTGGGGCATGGACAGCAGGACAGTTATGGTGCGGGCTAGAGTTTATATGGCTTGCAGAGTTTGTTACCGCCTTCACGCCCCACGAAGCCATGCTGCAGCACATACGAAGTTATACTAGCCACCTGCTGTAGGTCCAGCGAAGCTGAGCTTGCAGCATGGTGCAGAATTTGGAGTACCGGGCCAGCTTTTCCTAGGGATCTAAGTTAAGGACTCACATATTAAGGCTTTTGGGCCCTAAGACCATACTATATGAGGCTTTTGGGTTAGTTTGATCCCCAGGGTTGTCCGATGATATTACTGCAGAATCCAATCATTCAGAGCTGTGGTGGTAGAAGAAGGAGTTACAAGTGCAAAGTTCCGTAGTAGTAGTAGTAGTAGTAGTAGTAGTAGCAGAGCAGTAGCAGTAGCAGTAGCAGTAGCATCAGCAGTAATAGTAGTAGTAGTAGTAGTAGGAGTAGTAGTAGTAGTAGTAGCAGTAGCAGTAGCAGTAGCAGTAGCAGTAGCAGTAGCGGTAGCAGTAGCAGTAGCAGTAATAGTAGTAGTAGTAGTAGTAGTAGTAGTAGTAGTAGGAGTAGTAGTAGTAGTAGTAGCAGCAGTAGTAGTAGTAGCAGTAGGTAACAGGCCCTCCTGTGATCCGGGTCAGGTCTTGTCTTGTTGATTCACCGATATGTTGTTCCAACTCTATTATATTAATAACTGATATACACATATAAATATGTTCATACTGTGTATTAAAACATGACTATGTGTAGTAACAGTAGATTTAATGGTAATTTTCATAAAAAACACATATGTATATACATGCATGTATACATATATCATGCATATATATATATATAGAAATGTCTAATAACAGAATGACACTTCCTACTAAGTCTCAGAGCATAAGACGTATACAACTTCCAAAAGATTTGGAATATCTGAAACATCTGAAAGATCTGGAATATCTGAAACATCTGGAGTTTGTTCTAAATGTTTGTAAAAAAACTTCAAGTATGCAATACACTTCCTCATGAGCTATTCTCGCTTTAGAAACAATACATGATCAAATTCATCAGTTACTATCGTGTCTGTATTTACAAAACTCAGGTGATCTAAATACGCACTTCAGCTGATTCAGGATATTCCAAATATTCCAGATTTTTCAGACAGTTCAGATTGCACTTTGGACATCTGAAATATCTGACATTTGTCAAATATCTGAATAATCTAAACCGTTACAATTAGTCAGTTCTGAGGATTCTGATATCGAACGTGTTGCAACGCGACAAACAACACTGGCAGCCAATACCTTGCAGGCATATTAGATACTTCAGATATTTGCAACATTTCAGATTTTCCAGACGTTTCAATCAATACCGACAGTGCGTCAAACCAAAAGTATTTCGTAGCAAACCGGCAACATTTCAGACATCTGAAATATCTGAAATATCTGAAACATCGGAATTATATCTGTAATATAACAAGAATCCAAACCGTTCCAATTAGTCAGTTCCGAGGTTTCTGATATCGAACATGTTGGAATGCGTCAAACAGCACTGGCAGCCAATACCCTGCAGGCATATCAGATACTTCAGACATTTCAGACATTTCAGATTTTCCAGACATTTCAATGTGTCATACCGAAAGCATTTGATGTTAAACCGGAAACATTTCAAACATCTGAAATATCTGAAATATCACAAGAATCTGAACCGTTCCAATTGCTCGTTCTGAGGTTTCTGATATCGGATATGTAGGACCGTGACAAGCAGAATTGGCAGTCAATACTTTCCAGACCTTTCCGATAAATCAGATATTTCAAACATTTCAGATTTTCCAGATGTTTCAACCGATACCGTCACATTTCCAATCCAACAGTATTTGATGATAAATTAAAATATCTGAAGTATCTGAAATATCTGGAAGGTGCAGAAGGTCGAAACCGTGCTATGAAGCATGTTGTCAATATAATAGAGATACCATACGTAATTCAAATGTAGTTTATGTATATACATGATAAGAATGATAATATATATATATATATATATATATATATATACATATATATATAGAATACATAATATATAATATAATAAATAAATATATATATATATATATGTAATATATATATATATATATATATATATATATAATATGTAATATAAAACAATACAATATAATATAATATAGTACAGTATATTAGTAATATAATATAATATATAACATAATATATAATGTGACATATAATATATATTATAATATTTACTAGAGTATATACTATAATATATGTATATATATATATTATAATGATACTATAATGCATGTAAATATGGATAAAATGTATATAGATATAACCATCGTATAATATATGTGTATATATAATATAAATATATATATTATATATATATATATATAATATATTATATTATATTAATACTACATTAATATATATGGACAAATTATATATGATAGGTATAGATAAAATATCAGAATTATATATGTAATATCGCCTACAATAAAAATCGTATAATTTCAAATAATATAAACATTTAATATGATACATTGTTCAATTATAATAGATATGAAATACCAGTATAAATTTAATATATATGTATTATATATATATATATATATATGTATATATATATTAACTTGTCATATAATATAATATAATATAGTATAATATAATATAATATAGTATAATATAATATAACATAATATAATATAACATAATATGATATAATGTGATATAATATGACATAATATAATATAATATAATATAATATAATATATATATAATATAACTATATATATATATAATATCTAATATATATATATATATATAATATAACTAATATATATATATATATATATATATAATATATAACATATATATATATATATATATATATATATATTATACAATACAATATCATATACTGTATATATATATACACATATATATATATATACATTTATATATATATACATATATATACATTAATTCTATAATATGTGTAAATATAGTTATAAGGTATATCTGATATAATATAATATATATATATATATATATGTGCATATATGCCTGAGGTTTTGGGGGCCACTTTCATGACAATGCCTGTGCACGATTTGCTCCGAGGTTTTGGAGGACACCGTTCACGCCAAAGTGTATGTACGATTTGTTCCGGAGGTTTTGTGGGGCCCACTTTCATGACAATGCCTGTGTACGATTTGCTCCGAGGTTTTGGGGGACACTGTTCACGCCAAAGTGTATGTACGATTTGTTCCGGAGGTTTTGTGGGGCCTACTTTCATGACAATGCCTGTGTACGATTTGCTCCGAGGTTTTGGGGGACAGTGTTCACGCCAAAGTGTATGTACGATATGTTCCGGATGTTTTTCGAGAACACTGTTGATGTCATATATCTAGGTGTTGTGGCACAGATATAATATTTGATCCAGGAGGGCCTGATCGATCAGGTAGATGTAAGCTACTGGAACTTACCCTTGGCTTCTAGTAGCTATTTACGGAATTCAGACCGTTGCGGCCGCAGGTACGCCACCTGCAGAAGCGCAATCGCGCTACAGATGGTTCAGGGTTCAGGTGTTAGGGTTTGTTTTACGTTTTCTACTGACTTAGTTGCTGCTCGGACTGCAAGATGTTGCCTGTCTTTTGTTCTAGAGCGCGAGATATGGACATGCTGATATTCCTTGCAACCGGAGCGAGCTTCAAACTGAGACAGGATGAGTTCTGATGGCTAGTGTCCGCTGAAGGAGAAACGAGTAAGTAGCTGTGGTGCTGCAAAAAAGTGTTCGCTCAGCAGCTTTCACTTGTATAGGGAGAGAGTTCAGTGAACAGACAGTTTAGGAAGACGCTCTGTCGACAGACACCACCATCATGGCCGACCGCGGCAACCCTCCGAAGCAGTATGTTTCGACAATGTCAGAGGTTTTCGAGTATGTTAAGAAGCAGTGGAGCGAATGCGGCCGCACCATTGCAGGGGAGAGAGGCTATGCTGCAGTGCACTTGCAATCAGTCCGCAAATCGCACCCGGCATTTCCCATATTTATGGTTGCGTTGGCCGGCTGTGTTGTGTGTTGCAACGGCGCTCGTCTGCGGATGTGGGGGAGCCTGGCACCTATTGTGCTATGGGTGATAAACTGCAATTACACGCAAACTCGCAAGAGTGGACTGGCTGGAATTGTCGAAGTATTCGCTAAAGTGGCTGACAAGCGAGTGCGCAAAGCTTTCAGACATATTCACCGGCTCAAACAAGCTATTGCAACGAACCCTGCCAAAGTCGAGCCTGCTGTCCGAACAGTGCAGGAAGATGAACAGGCTGTTTGCAGCGTGCCACCGATGCATGAAGATGTTCCAGCTGCAGTTTCGCCTCCCAGTGTTCCTTTGTCTCTGTGGAGCATCGCGTACCTAGGAGGTACCATTGACCGCTGCAAAGAACGATGTGCCGGAGACTTCAACTTCTGCCAATCGGTCAAACCCTTCAAAGATTTGCCACCGGTAACGGAGTCGAACCTGTCAGCATCACTGCGAGAAGTTGCTGCACGTAGCGGGCTATCCGGAAGAACTTGGTTCAGTTCGCTTCTTCTGTTTGACGAGATCTACGACTTCTTGATGGATTTGGGAGTGTTGGATAATAGCATGTCCAAAAAGTCTTCAGGTGGCCCGGACACCTCTGGGCAAACGCCGAACTCGTCATGGGCGAACAGGCTCATGCAGACAGGCACATCGTCGCATGAGACGAAGACGAACGGGTCTTTTGGAGGCATCGACTCGCCTAGCGTTTGCACAGCTGTATCCGGAAACTTCCATCCGGGGGTGTGCGTGGAAATGCTCCGTGGTCTCCGCGGAGACCACGGTTGCATGACCAAGGCGCGTATGTTCTTTACGAGCGGTGCTCCTGTGCAGCCTCACGCAGAGTACGAGTCATGTGGTGTCCGGGCGCAGGTTATGTTCTGTCCAATACCTGATGTTTTGAGGGATCTGCTGAACTTGAAATGTCTCTCATCGCCTGAAGAAGCTCAGAAATTCTTTCTTCCTGCAGGCAATGATCCTTCAGATAGCATTGGTATCGAGTTTTCGGAAGATGGCTACTTCCCCGATACTGATGGATGGAAATATGTGTTGCCGGATGGGGTGGCAACACGCATCCGGTTTCGCAGGCGAAATGACGATGACATTGTTGCAGAATGGAGCATGGCAGTGCGGGATATTGACATTCCGGAGGAGTATAACCTTGAAGCAGCTGCCAACCGCTTAGCAGATGCTTTCGAGCTAGACCACCGCGAGCTTCGATTCACGGACGACGCGAATCTAGCCTTTCAGTCCTACAGCGCCTACTTCAATATTCTGGTGGCACAGGCCCGGCAAGACGAAGATATCGGACAAGCCGCCCAACTGGGCTGCTGTCCATGGAAACTTGGAATGCTCAGTGCAAGCCTGGCGTTGTGGGACATTGCATGGCAACAGTCTGAAGCACCTGTCGCCGACCAGACACAGCCAGTACTGGTGACTGTAAATGTTGTATCGCGTGCTTTTGGCTTGCTTGAGATTTTAGAGAGTATTGTTGCCATTATGTCCGGACATTCTGGCACCACGGCTTTTACATCGGTGGCAGCTGCTGCGGAGGCTACTCGCAAAAGGAAGCAGTCAGATGAAGATCATCTGTCAGCGCAACTGCAACAGTCAAGTCCAGACCGATCGTGGGACCCACAAGCTCAGCATAGTGGTATCCTTGACACCGAGCTTTTGCGTCGCTTGCTCATGAAGGCTGAAAAGGATTCGGACACTGGTCCTTACATCGTCAAGAGCAGAGCAATCTACAACGTCGCCCGACAAAAAGATAAGCTTGTGAAGCCGCTCGCAGTGAGTGATTTCCGATCCTTGGCCAGAGCAGTGCCAACAACGCTGGGGAGCTATGATGAAAGTAAGGACTGCCTCATACTGGCGTTTCCCAATGACAACAACGACGAATTCGACATTGCCCTGTTGGATCGTGCAAAAATCTCCAGCTCTGCTCTTCAGGCTTTCTGGCAAAACAACTGCGACAAACGCAAAGGCAAGAAAAGGTAATGGCGAAGGAAGGATCCTCTGGGTACAGCAAGCGGCATGTGGGTATGGCCGGATGCAGTGGTCTGCCTGATTGATGAGTCGCATTGCTTTCCCTTCTTCTGAAGGTAGTCTGTTTGATCCTTGATGTTGGTCATCCTGTGTGGAGAGTCTTGTACAGTGACTCTTTGCTTTCGCGGTTCATATTAGTTAAAACAGATGGCAGGAATGAAAAGCACAAGCGACACATGGCTGAATGCAGAATCTTGCCCGCTAGCTTGATGCTTCTTTGCCAGCGTCAGCCCTGCGAGAGTTTGTACAGTTTCTCGTTTTTGGGGCTACTTACGGGTATGACCAGGTGCAGGGGTCTGCCCATTTGATGCGCGATATTGCTCGCCAATCTTCTGACGTTCTCATCAGGTCAGAAAACGTATTGCAACGTCTGCTAAGTTGCATGGAGCAGTTGTTTGTCTTGCCATGTCGCAAAGGTAGTGTGCGCCAGGCATTCATATTCGAATCCGCAGCAAAAACCGTTGAAGGAGTAGTAGTTGCTGGACCTGCTGCATTGCAGTCAATTCCTTGCTGTATTGTACAAAGGTAGCTCGCTCTAGCGCAATGAAGAAGCCCAGCGTGCATTCATCCCCGAATCCGAAACGTGGAACCTTACGACTGGTACTTCGCAAGCCAGCAAGGGCAACAAAGAAGCCAAAGCGTCAAGACGTGCCTTACATCCCCGTGGAACAGCAGCTGGACGACATGACCAAAGCAGAGCTGCGACATCAAAAGTGGTGTGTTTCTTTCGCCGACCTGGTGCAGTGGTCGGAAAAGAAGCTTATCACATATCTGATTTCTATTGGAATCCTGTGGAAGTTCGTGCGATGCCCCCACTGCAAGACTGGTAAAGTTTGCACACTTTTCTCTCATAGCTCTCGAGGGTGGGTGCAGCGGTGCAAGGGATGGAAGTGTCGTAAGTTCATCTTACCACATTCCCAGCACCCGTTTTTTACGTGTGCTTGGGGACAGGCCCACATACCATTGCGACAGCAAGTGCAAGTATTGTTCTGCAACGCTGCAAGACTGGGATCCGGCCAAGTCCACATTCTCACAGGGCTCGGTGCGAAGGCAGTTCAGTCATTGTCGCAGCGGTGGCGGCAGGCTTTGGTTCGGTTCGTTGAGCAGCAGCAAGACAGTAAGCCTTTCGGAAATCTGCAGCGCTGGGTAGAGTGTGAAGTCGACGAGGTGACTTTACGAGGGAAGCGCTGTGGCAACAGGGTAGCATGGCACCAATATCTTGGGCTTCTGGAAAGAGGAAATCGCAGAAGCTTAGTCCTTGTGAAGATGAAGATTCGAACCACATCTGTCAAGAGGACAGGCTCAGGCAAGGGATCCACGGGCCCAGCAGGCCCGATCTCGAAGGAGGAATGGAAACGTATTGGATCTCGCTACTTGAAAAATCGCAAAATCTTGTTGCACTCTGATGGTGCCAGAGCTTATCGGTATGTCAAGATTCCAGGTGTGGTGACAGATGCTGTCAAGCATAAGAAGCCTAGACCGGTATACGCAGCCTTATGGAAGCATCGGCTACCTCGCGACCAGGCAAAAGCACACGCTGGAAGCTTGAAGCAAAGCGAGACGGATGTCATGTGGGTTCAAAAGGGCACGCAACTCATAGATAATGTGTGGCGGCAACTGAAGCTTGTCGGCTTACCCAAAAGTACCAAAGCCGATGAGGCCACGATTGAAAGCAGAGTCCGCGAATTCCAGTTTCACCATTGGAACGCCGAAGTAGACAAGTTCAAAGCCGCCAGCTCCGTAGTGGCTGCGCACTACTCCACTATGTTCTGCTGAAAGACATGTACAGGTGTATGCGCAGGCGTAGCTAAATGCAGCTGGCTTGCCTGTGCTACCTACCAGCTCTGCGAGAGTTTGTACAGTGACTCGTTTTTGGGGCTGCTTTTACATTTGCTGCGCAGGCTATGGGCCCGCAGCGTTTGGGTTCTGTGTGTCGTGTCGCGATCCTTCCTGTAAATCTGCGTCGTGACTGTAGCTACGAATGCATCTACTCCATTTGTGAAGGAGAACATGTCCGAAGCCTGCTGATGTTTTCTGATGTGTGCCTTGCATGTGTGTACCAAATCACAGCCGCCATGCAGCATTTGCAACGCATTGTGATCGGAGTAGCGGCTTGGCTTAGTTTGCATCGCCATGAACCCACATCCCGTGCATCCGGTCACCATGCTATATGTGCCCGAGGTTCTCAATCTTGACATGTTCCAGTCGGCTTGGAACCAGACGCCAGCAGTTATCAGCACACGGGAGAGACGACTGTTCGCACCACTTCTGCGCAGAGCGCAGCAGAGCCGAGAGGAAGTGTTTGGTTGGCTTCGAATATTAGAGCAGGAATGGGCAGAGAACGAATCAGAAGAACTTAAGCTTGCACTGTGGCTGACTGTTCCGTACATGGCATTGCCAGCGTGTTTGCTGACTGAGATTCTTGGCCACCTTGTTGATACGAATGTGTATGTGCATCAGTACGCGGCTATGCCTGTACAGTTGGCAGTTCTGCGTCCTTTGTGGGTCGTTGAAGATGATGATGATCGCGATGCCTGTAATCTTTCTTCACTGCAATGTCGGTTGGAGGAAACGGCTCGCAACCAAAAGAGACTTTACGATTATGTCCGTCGTATCTGCGGCAATATCGTGAGATGTAACTTCATGCTTGCCGCAGGCATGCATGTGTTAAAGCAACGCGCACGAACTGTGCGATGTGTTGGCTAGATGCAAGCTGTAGGAGTAGATGTCTTCGAAATGCAGTGACGAAGACTTCCACCGTTCTTTTATGAACACCGACAAGTGACAACTGTACAGCCCCGTCACGAACGCAGTACTCTGGGGGATTTGTTTAGTCCTGTCTATCGCTGGGACCGCTGATGATTTCCAGCGCAAGCTCGGTCGTCTCTGGAACCACGGTACATGTAGGATTTGTTCCCTTATGTTTGTTCTTCTGTTGAACGAGACCGTTGTGTATGGACATATATGGACAGATTCTTCCATATCTTTTGGTTGAGTCTTGAACAGCGTTCGGACCGCTGTGTATGTACGATTTGTTCCTTGTATGAGTAGTATATGTACGATTTGTTCCGTTATGTTTGTTTCCAGTTGGACGTCAGTATCCGGACCGCTGTGTATGTACGATTTGTTCCTTGCATGTTTCGTTAAGTTTTTGCTCATACCAGCAGAACTGTATATGTACGATTTGTTCCTTGTATGTTTCCCTGCGGTTCCTGCTCATACTAGCAGAAATGTACACGCACGATTTGTTCCGTTATGTGCTGTTGAGTTCTCAGAGTTGGCGTTTTGTGGCGCGGTCGATTGAGACGAAGTACTTCCTGAACTCTCTATAATTGCTATGTTCAATGAAGGGATGCGAAGCTCGATCCAGCCAAGGTTGCTTGTTCTACTTCGTCAGCAACATCGCAACTGCGGTTCTTCCGGTTACAGGTTAAACTCAAGTTTCAATAGTTTAATTCTATAGTTATATTTTCGCTGAACTCGAATTGCGAGTCAAATTCTTAGGGTATTTAGGGTTATTCGGTTCAGGGTTAGCGGTTTTAGGATTTTGATGTGCAGGGTTTAGGAATGTTTAGGGTCTATAAGGCTTATTTGACTTACAACATCTTTTGGTGCAGAACGAACGTTCGCACGCTGCGATGACTAATGTAGAAGTCTGACCAAGTAATACAAGATTGAACTGCAAACTCTAAGCTAACTGTCGTAGTTCCCCCAACCCGAACAAATTCCACACCCTGTGATCGCACGCCGTGTAAGCGTATTACATGTGGAGCTCTAAAGCAACAGGAATGTCCAGGCTGTCGGTTTCTCTAGGTAAAGGTTCGGAGAACGCTTGGGAGTGTGCCGACAAATTGAATACTCTCAATGTAGGTTCAATACATGTTTAAACCCATAAAGCCTTGAGTCTGAAACCTTAAATAAAGTCTTGAGTCTGAAGGTCTAAGCCATCGGATGTAGCTCGCGGTTCAAGTTGTAACGATGTTGGCAAGCATCCTGACAATAACGACAAAAACTCAAATGACTGGAAATGTCTTAAACAAGCATAACCAAATCCGATTCAGTTGCAAATTTTATACACACAGATACTACCGTATTCCATCACTGCAACACCTACTAAGGACCTACTATTACACTGTAGTTCAGCTATACACAGCAAACGGTTCGAAGCCTTCGAAGCGAATATGATTTAATGCTCTAGTCATGACATAGACGAGAATCTTCCAGTGATCGGTTTCACCGCATTTTTTTGATCATGCCGTGGTGTTGCTGCACATGCGGGAATTCTTGGTGGTATACCACCTCGGAGTCAAAGAGAAAAACACTGGAGCGCTGCAGATCTCGGCATATACAAGAACAAGCTTTGGTGCTACCGCGATCACCAGCTTGCATCAAGAACTCACTGTTCATCATACTCTCTCATTCTGGAAATCACGGCGTCCACGCTCCACTTCTCAAAGAACTGAAGCAGGTCGGTGCCACGAAAGTCCACGTCGTCTACGGGTTCAGATGTAATGTTGACCAACATATGGGACGAAACCTGAAGCCAAGTGAGATTGTTCATTTCTCAGTGCAGCACCGATGGTTCTGGAGGCATGAGTGTATGTTTGATTTTGCTCGTTTAATATTTTTTCTTTGAAGACTAGCTGTGAAACTGCAATAAACAAACATAGTTTTTGGTGTAAGGATAAGCGCTTCAAATCACAGACCGGTTTTGCAGGTGCTCAGAATTGCTGCGCCGCTATCGGTCCGATCAACGTTGCGCAGATATTGGATATGTCTGGTTCCTTGAAGCTGACGCCAGGTTCCAGAAGACAGCAAGAGAAATTGAACACCTCATGACAGCTTTGCCTCGTGGAATAGACGTTGGATGGCCCGGCTGGCGTCGGCAATGGAAAGAGGGCACCAAACTGGATTGGTTCTATAACATGAAGTTTGCCTTGGAAGGTTCCCAAGCGATTTTTTTCCGCAGAAACGGCTTGTTGCAAATGTGGCAAGCAACATGTCAAGGCAACAGGTACCGTCATTTTGACTTGATGTTATCAGAACGGCTGGCCAACAAATTTTGGTATCCGCCACAGCCAGAAGTCTACACAGCGACACATTTATCACAGATTTTTGGCAAAGGCCAAGCGATGACTCGCCCAGGAACTGTGCATAAGCGTCCTGCGGTAAGACAGCAGCCTGCCGGAAAGGTTCGCAAAGTCGCGATGAAAAGTTGAGCGATTCTTTGTTGTGGTCTGAAACAAAAGAAACCTGGATCACTGGAAGCTCTCTTGGCTAGCAGTAGTAGCAGTAGTAGCAGTAGTAGTAGTAGTAGTAGTAGTAGTAGTAGCAGTAGTAGTAGTAGTAGTAGTAGTCGTAGTAGTAGTAGTAGGAGTAATAGTAGTAGTAGTAGTAGTAGTAGTAGTAGTAGTAGTAGTAGTAGTAGTAGTGGTAGTAGTAGTGGTAGTAGTAGTAGTAGTCGTAGTAGTAGTCGTAGTGGTAGGAGAAGTAGTAGTAGTAGTAGTAGTAGTAGTAGTAGTAGTAGTAGTAGTAGTAGTAGTAGTAGTAGTAGTGGTAGTGGTAGTAGTAGTGGTAGTAGCAGTAGTAGTAGCAGACGGAGCAGAAGCAATAGTTTTCATCGTCGTGGTTGAAATCTGTACCATACCGTCTTGCTTGAGGGATTTGCAGTAGCAGACGTCAGGATCCCGGAAGAGAAGGGTGCCAGTACCTCTAATATGGGGGCACTAGTAATTAAGTACCTATACTATGTTGGGGGATCTTCTTGATATTTGTAGCATAATGGGCCCCAAAACCCTATTCTGATTATTAAGGCCCCTACAGTACTTCTACATCATATTCTCCTAAATGTTCACCTACAAAATTACTTCCCTAAACCCAAGTGCTCCACCTGAACCTTAAATACCATCCGTTTCAGGGTGCCTTGTTTTGCTTGTCCCTGTGTAATCATGAAGCCCCCAGACCCTCCAAAATCCCTTAATTAAGCAATATACCTTAAGTTATAATGGGATCCCTAATTATGAAAGGTCTGTGCCCTTTGAGCAAAGGCAGGCCCTGGGTTCTTAAAGCAAATGCGCAGTGCCCGTCGCACGATAAGGACCATCCGAACGGTTTAGGGCTTAGGGTTTAAGGTGTATCTGAACCCTATAACTGATTGAAACCTACCGTTTCACGGCTCCTTATTATGGTTTCTTTATGTCAGTCCTGAAGAAGGTAGGTTGTTTGGGTTTGGAGCTTAGGGTTTCAGCCGATGAATGCGACTGCATGGACTCGCAGCGTCGCTTGAAGCTTCCGATGCAAGTTCCGTGCTGACATTGTGCTAGAGTAGGTTCAGAGTTACATACAAGAGGAATTGGTTGACTTTATGTTTTGGCTTGCGGCCAGGGGTCTATGTCAGGAACCAAATACTTCATGCAAACATGAACTTCTGGATAAAGAACCCTTGCTTTAACGCCTTGCTGAGGGACGGGCGTTTGGGATATCCCAAACTTATGATGTTGTTTAGGTGCATCTGTGGACTTATGATCTTCAAGGGCTCTAAGATACTGAGTCTGAGGGCCTGAGAGTGTACAGAGATGTCAGATGCAAACATCGCCCAGTCAGAATGCAACTTCTTGTTCCTGTGAGCCGCCTAGATTCTCCCAATGTTGTTGTGTTAATCGTCTCCTCTTACCTTTTGCATGGAGAGCACCGGACGGCGGCAGCTGCCCCCCAAGTAGGAGGTCAAGTCCCCAACTTGGATGCGTCGCAGTGCAGGTCATCACAGGATTGGACCCAAAAGTCAACACCGTGGAGCCAAAAGCCTGCAACCCCATTTGGAGCACCCTGGATGGGTCCCGAAATTTTGTATTTCACATAGTATACAAAAGACTGGAATCCGCCTGTTTGCTTCTGCATATGTACATGTAATTATACGCACATATGTATGTATAGATAGATAGGTAGATGTCTGTACATGTACAAGTACAATTACGGAAGTTACCATGTCAAGCCCCGAACTCCATTGGAACCCAGCAATAGCCCCAAAGTGCGTCCAATTCCGTCATGACATGCCAGCAGGCAGTACGCATGAAACCAATGAGCTCACAGCGAAAAACGGTGGTTTAGGGTTTAGGGTTGAGGTTTTGAATTAAATGTGTGCCGCCATTTAACGGTTAAGCGTTCAGGGCTCCTTCTTAGAGCTTCGCTAAGCATTCCTGACTGATTCCGGTATGCAGCTACCTATAGGCTCCATTGTAGTTCCTATTTGGGGCTCATCTTTAAAATCCTATAAGGTAATCCCAACAAGAAACTACTATGGAGCCTTAATGGAAACCCTAAACCCTAAACCCTTAACCCTAAACCCTAAAACTCTAAAACCCTAAACCCTAAACCCTAAACCCTAGAAGAGGCCTTGGTTATGGGGTAAACGAGCAGCACAGATCCTGACATAGCAGCCCACTGACTACTTGGCCTTGCAGCGGGTGGGATAACATGAATATTACTGAAGGAAAGGGACAGACGGAGGGGACCAAAGGAAGGTACGACAAGTTAGGGAAAAGGTGGAACATTCGCGAAATCCTGAGTGTTCCTTTGGTGTTCCTGGTGCAGCTGTCTTTGTTGATGACTGGTTCCCCAGTTTTTGTTAACCAGCTTCTCTGTCTGTTGTTCCTCCAATTTTGAACATGTTTCCTTTCATGTTTCCCCTATTGCTTTTCTGAATGAGGTTTCCTCTTCGGGACGAAGCCAAGTTACGGAAGGAAAACTGGGCACGTGGGTTTTCTGGTGCCGGTACTAAGACCCGAACAAACTCCATGTACCTCTTTAAGGGTACCATAACGGGTTCTATAAGGGTTCTACAACCCTAAGGCTCAAAACGGCCCAAAACCTCTTGTAATGCAGTCTTTAGGCCCAAAAGCCTTAACCTATGAGTCCTTAGGGCCTTGGGGTAAGGGATTAGAGTTTAGGGTTTAGGGTTTAGGGTTAGGGTTTAAGGGTCCATGTACCCATATAGTATATACTTTGGCTGCAAAGTCTGTAAAGTGGTCCCTTTATAGGTATTTTGGGCCCACAGGATCTACTATCTGGGCACATGGACCCTTAGGGAAAACTGAAGCTGTCCCCTCCAAGGTGACACCAACGCAGCATGACCGAGCGGGAGTGTTGTGCAAATAGTCGGAAAAAGTCTTGGGCGCCTAACTAAACCCCAATGCCTCCTAAACCCTAAACCCTAAACCCTAAACCCTGGATCTTGAGCCAGAGACCCTGAACCCTGGTGGTTGGCGGTGCAGGATTGAGGGGTCACCTGCCCGGTCGCCAGGGATTCGTCAGCAGGACTTCGGTTGGCGGCTGGGGTTCAGGATCATCGGGCCAGGATGGGTCAGGCATCAGTACAAGGTGCATGGATGCTTCAATTAATGACATTCTGCTCGTCACTTAGAATCTGGAAGTCACTTCGATATATGAGGCGCTGTTTTGGCATAATCTAACATGCTGTCCAGGTTTAGCTGTCAGCAGGGATGTAGGGCCAATGTAGGGATTGAGGTTGCTGTTGAGTGGTCTCGCCGAGACAAATACTATAGGGGTCTTAATAATTACCTGTACTATTTTGGGGGTTCCGTACTATAATCACAGTATAATGGGCCCCGAAACCCTATTCGAATTATGAAGGCCCCTACATTTCATTACACCCTTCTAGTCCTTCTTCCCCTGCACGGCCCGACAATATAAAATTCCGTCGGCAATACCCAGACCTTCCAAAATCCCCGAATTAAGGAATATACCCTAAATCATATTAGGGATCCTAGTATAGCTTAAGGTATATTGCTTAATTAAGGGATTTTGGAAGGTTTGGGTATCAGACTCACTGGATGCCGCTTATTTCCAGCGATGTGGATGCGGTTACACCGTCGGTTTGTTTACGGCGAGCTGAGCCACTGTAGAAGTCAGAAGTACCTAAAGGCTCATGTACAATTGGATAACCCCACTTAGGGGATTTATAACCCCAATTATAAGCTACTTACCAAGTCCCATGATCCTCTAAGTAGACCCTAAACCCTAAACCCCAAACCTTATAGATCCCTTTAAGGAACCCTATAGATCCCTTTAAAGAGCCCACATGATCCCCTAAGTAGGGAACACACAGAGGAAGCCCGAAAGTTAAATGTCAGATGCGCAAGCTGCAATGCTCATGCAGATGCTTGGTATATGTTATCAACAACCTCACCGGGGGATACATATATATATATATATATATATATATTATATATATATATATATATATATATGGGGGCCATATATAAGGGGGTATATGGGGGGGATATACAAGGGGAATAGACTGGGTAAGATATTTATAGGGCAAGTTGTTCCTTGCTGTGGTGTAGAGCCTTGCTTCGGGAAAGTTCTGGCAGGCAGCAGGTTGTGAACGAACAAACAGACCATGCAAGCAACCGCAGCCTTTGCCAGAGCTTGTGCCACTGAGCATACACCAGGGAAGAGGTCTACTGGCTTTGCCTGAAGTCAATATAGGGGGCCTCAAAAATTAGAATAGGGTTTCGGGGTTCATTATGCTACAGTTATTATAAGGAACCCTGACAGTTGTTCAACACGCGTCAGTGCAAATGCCCAGTACACTCAAGTTCTGCACTTTACACATAAGTGCACTTCCGTCCATGCGACTTAGATGCAGATGTATCAGGCATCGCGCTGGAGCCACGAAATGCCAAGACGGCATCGAGTAGTTGGGCCACGTTGGTGTGTGACGTTGTCCTTGCTGCTTGCTGCGAATCTGCGTGGGGTATCAGAGAAGGGCTGGGTGTCTTCCGGTTGGCGACAGCCGTCTCTGGGCGCGGCAGCGCGCATATACGCGCAGCGTCCCCGAATCATATGCAGGGCAACTGGTTCATCGCAATCCAACGTCTATGACATTGTGGTTGTCGGGAGTGGCATTGCCGGGTTGTCCGCTGCAGCAATGCTTGCCATGTATCTTCGTCATAGTTGGGTAACATGTTACATTTTTATGGAGACCAAAGCCCAAGAAGGAATAAACATTATCATGTTTAATCCTATCCCAGCTATGGACCAGGTATGGCTACCGAGTCCTCATTTGCGAAGCACACGAACACCCCGGCGGTGCTGCCCACGGATTCACACGCAAGGTCAAAGACGTTGGAACCTTTCGCTTCGACAGTGGGCCATCCCTCTTTTCTGGCATGAGTGCGCCCTCCGCAAATCCATTGCGGCAGGTGGGTCGTTTCAAGTTGGGGTGCCCGTTGAAGGTATCAGGATTGTCAATTGTGTTTGTTCATGGTTCGTTTAGAATAGCTGCGACCCCTTGGATCGCAACAGCAGGTTCTTGACTCCGTTGGTGAGACTCCCGAATGGCTGCCCTACGATCGCTGGAAGATGTACCTGCCCGGTGACAAGCTCTTCGATGTAGGCCCGGAAACAGGGGCTGTTTCAGGAAAGGTGCACCAAGCCTGATTATTGTCGGCCTGCACAAGACAATATGTGCTCATAGCGCTACACATGCCACTATGTATATCAAACACAGCGACACAAACAGAAACAAACACCAACACGAGGATTGAAACTGCAAGCACAAAGAGACAGCGCGTACGAGAGAGCGAAAAAGACAGAGAGATGGAGAGAAGAAACACGCACAGAGAGAAGAAGCAATGCACCCAGAACTCCCAACACAGCAGCCCATGAAAATGGAGGGAAGTGAGACCGACAAGTTCACGCATAAGCACATGCCAAAGGCTGTGCTGACATGCCCATCAGCACTTGTACGTACTGATACATGTGCAAATAAGTACCTGGGGAGCATGCGGGGGTTTGTACGTGTATGTGCATGTGTATGTGTGTATTGATGTCGATGTAGATGTATTTGTACATGTATATTCGTGTTGTGTATATGTGTATGTTGATGTATATGTATGCTTATGTGTATGTGTCTGGGTATGTGTTTGTGTATGCATGTGTGCGTGTGTATGTGTTTGTCTGTACATGTATGCATGCATGCATGCATGCATGCATGCATGCATGTATTTATGTATGTGTACATATACATATCTATGTATGTATATGTTTACATAGATGTGTATGTATATATTTATGTTTATGTATGCATGTCGCATGTACAGATCTAGAAGTATATGCAGGTACGAATGTAGGTATGATTGTGTGGTCATACATGTATTTTCATCGATAGATCTGCCTTTAAGTTCGTTATGCTTGTCCGTCTGTGTCTATTTGTGCATGCTTGTATGCATGTATGTACGTAGGTAAGTAGGTATTTGTGTATGACACAGTGCTCATGCACACTCGCATGCTCGCTTATACCGGTGTCGTTTTGGCCGTTTGGGCTTTATGGCACCGTACTGCATCTCCGAATGAATCCTGTTTGTGTTGGTTTACCCTTCCTGGCAGGGCAGCAAACCTAACTAAAGCATGTGATGTCAAAATGCAGAACGCATGCCTGCACGAACAGTCACCATCAGTCACCTACATGTGCCCACATTCCTACATTCGAGGAGCTGCATATGCAGACAGTTAAGACGGAGAGGCACGCACAGACACAGACTTACACAGGCATCCTGTATGGGGCAGAGGCTGTAGCGTCCGCATGATGGGCAAACCAAAGAAGTTCAGGTGCTGTCGTGTTGGGCTACCTTTCAACTTTTGAGCGAGCAACCAGAGGCAGTAACCTCCTGCACAGGTAAACAGGCAGCGGGCTTTGAAGGAGATCTCTCCTGCCCCAACCCTGAGCCCTGTAACTCGTGCATCAGGTTCTGGTGATGCCGCCGCATTTGGCCGAGAGCTCGCCCGAGCAAGCGGCAACGCTGCTGAGGCAGAAAGGGTTTAAGTGGAGAAACCTTCACGCTCAAAGTACACGATGCACGCAGGTGTGAACATACATATTCACTATTGCTTATGTACATCTACATTTTACATTTTTATAAAACATGTAATTACATGCAGTCGTGTACGTATATAAGTATATACATGTATATATGTATATATATATATATATGTATACTCAGACGCAAGCATTTGTTGCTGGTCCCTGTGTGTGTGCGTGTGTCTTTGTGCGAGCAGGTTAGATCAAGCATGACCTGAGCCCGATGCTTTTACCTACTTTGGGGGGTTTAGGGTTTAGGGTTTAGGGCAAAAGTATGTAGAATAATAGCCTTTTATAGGTTTTGGGGCCATTCTTTTACCTACTTTGGGGGGTCTAGGTAGGACTCTTTATATTGTGGAATGGCCCCTAAACCCTAATCCCTGAACCGTCGCAGCAGGCAGAGATATGGGACAGGCTCCGTGCAGCCAATAAACCGCTCGGGGAGTTGATTGCGGCTGTGCCACCCATTGCCCTGAGGGCACTGCGGGCCAAACTTGCAGTGCGGTTGAGGGGTTTTAGGGTTCAGGTTCGAAGGTTTGTCACTCATAATCGTGCTCATGATTGCAACCTATGGCACTAAATCTGCTACCCAAGTCTCTCATTGCCGTTATACTTTGGTATGTCTACTGCAGTCGCTTGCCAGAGCGGAATTGCCTAAGTCTCTTTTCTGCATTGCATGCTGCGTTGTCTACTTACTATCGTGAGCAAACCTAGCCATGCTGCCCACATTCTCACTGTTATGTTGCGGCCTTCATCGTATCACGTCACCCTAAACCCCAAGCAAGTTGAGGAACATGAAAGCCCGTGGAGGTTTGTCATAGCCACTACTACCACCGCTCCAGTGAGGTACCGTTAGGGGTCGCAAGAACTAGAAAAACTATCCGCCTATTGCCCTTGCTACTCAGACTTTTATTTTAATATTCGCGGAAAACACTACTCTAACTATTGATGCTTCTATAGAAAACCCTTCTAGAAGAATCATAGAAAACTTCCGGGAATTCCTTCCAAGGAACCCGATTCTAGGCATTAAAGCCCCATGGGTTCCCAAAGGGTCCTAAGTACCTATACGAGGAATACTTAACCACGCCATCATAGGAGTAGAAACCCTACTTTCTATTTTCTACTATGTAGTTACCTAGGATCCTTTGAGCTTGAAGCCCTAAACCCTAAACCGTAGCCCCCCCCCTCAGGCAGACCTGGGAGCTGCGCAGACCCTGCTGCCGTACTTTGGTAGGATGGATCCTCTGTCCGGGCTGGCGATGGTGATGTCAGGCATCAGCCCTTCAGCTCCATTTTCGGATGTACTGAAGGCAGGGCAGGTGCCCGATTCTTCGCTGACCGGATGGTTCTTCGACTTCTTGGCATTCGCATTACAAGGCCTCCCTGCAAGCGCGACCCAAGCTGCTGGTGTCTCCTTCATGATGCGGGAATTCTTTGCGCCGGGTGCAGTCATGGACTACCCCAAGGGGGGCTCCGGTGCTCTGGTAGATGCGCTGCTGCGTGCTGTTGAGAAGCGTGGGGGGGAGCTGAGGCTCCGGACGCGTGTTGAGAAGCTGACTGTCGACAAGACAGGCCGTTTTATGAATTAGGCTCCTCTATTCTAGAACTCCCCTTTAAAGGAACCCTATTCTAATTATTCTAGTACCCTTATAGTAATCCTGAAAGTCCCCTTGAAAGGAGCCCTATTCAAATTAGCAAGGCCCCTACATTAATTCTTCCTCAGGCCGTTGCACCGGGGTCGAACTGAAAGGCGGTGAAGGCCTCGAAGCGCGTGTGGCTGTGCTGTGCAATGCAGATGTTTGGAACACTTCGTCGAAGTTGCTGCCGGAGGAATGGCGCCCCAAAGTGACAGGCTCCTCCCTGGATGTGGAGGGCGTGCCGATGTGTCCGAGTTTCATGCACCTGCACCTAGGCTTCCGAACTGAAGGATTGAATCTGGCTGCCATGGGCGTCCACCACATTACCGCTGCTGACCTGCAAGCACCGGTTGATGCTACGGACAACCTAGTTTTCATTTCCATTCCCAGCGCCATCGACGAGACTGCCGCACCTCAAGGGTATGCTTGTCTACACGCCTACCTGCCAGCGACAGAGCCCTACGATGCATGGGCCGGCATGGACCGGCGCTCGGACGAGTACAAGCGCAAGAAAGAAGAGCGTGCCGCGCCACTCTGGAAAGCCGTCGAGAGGGTGATCCCTGACATACAGAGCCGACTTGTTGTGAGGATGGTCGGCACTCCCTTGACCCACGAGCGGTTTCTGAACAGGTACAGAGGCACCTACGGCCCAGCATACCGCGCCGGGATTCAGAGCTACCCTTCGCCGCAGACGCCCCTGGAAGGGCTTTGGTGCATAGGCGAGGGATCTTTCCCAGGCATCGGGGTCCCTGCTGTTGCGGGGAATGCCGCTGGAGTCGCCAACACCATCGCACCGGTGGAGCCTGGGCTCTTGTAAAAGAGTTTTGCTTAAGTCCCCACAGATCCCAATACCCCCAGAATTACGGAATATACCTTAAACCATAATATGAAGGCCCCTATAATAGAAGTGCATGCCTTAATTGAGGGATATTGGGATCTCTGGGAAGTTCAGGGTTCAGGTTTAATGATAGGAATCCATAGGAAACACCGTGTTTTCCTAATTGTAGTTGACTCCCTAATAGAAACCGCAGAGTTCCCTTCTAGAACCCATATACTTCCTTTCTAGAACCCCGTGAATTAAAACCCATGAAGGAACCCGAAGCTTGCACCAAATTCGCCCTAAACCCGAAGCTTGAACTCCCTCAATACAATAGCACTGATCCTCCAATTCCCTGCTTGAAGGCTCATGGGACTTAGTAGGTAAGGTTATATGTAGGTTGGACTTAGGAGAACCCCACTTAAGGGACTTATAACCCCGCTTATAACCTACTTACTAAGTCCCATGATCCTCTAAGTAAGCTCTGAAGTCCCTAGCCTTGTCCCTAAGCCCTGAGCCCCCTAAACCCTACACAACCAATTCCCTCAACCCTAAACCCTCCTACCCTCAATTCCCTAAACCCTGAACTCCCTAAACCCCCAAGATCCCGAGCCCAGGAGATGCATCAGCGGCTGCTCGATCGCTTGAGGAAGGCCGGGCTCCTTGCACCTGGGACTTTTTTTAAAGGGTTTGGGGGGGAGGTTAGGGGGGGGGGGGGGGGGGGGGAAGTTCAGGGGGGGATTTTGGGGGAGGTTAAGGGGTTTGGGGGTGTAGGGGTTTGGGGCTTTTAGGGTTTTAGGCTTTAGGGCTTGGGGAGTTGATGGGTTTCGGGTAGAGGGGATTGAGGCTTGGGCTTTTTTGTAGGGCTTTGGCGAGTTTACGGGTTTTAGAGCTTAGTGTTTTAGGGTACCCTGGGCCTTTTTTCAGGGTTTGGGGAGTTTGTGGTTTCCGGGTTTTGGGGGGTCTATGGTTTCGGGTTCAGGAGTTTGTGGGTTCCTGGTTTTTGGGGGTTTGATTTTTTTTTTTTTAGGGTTCAGGGGCTTGGGGAGTTTGTGGGTTTCGGGTTTTCGGTTTGGGGTTTGCTTTTTTGGGATCCTAGCCCTGTGATTCCAAGGACCTTATAGTTAGTGCTCTGGATTTCTTAAGTTAAGGTCCCTGTTTAGGGTTTAACTTGAAAAGCCGCCCTTTTTTCCCAGTTTCTATATCCTGCAAGCAAACTCTTGGGTTGTAGCAGCAGCGTATAGTCTTGAGGGTTTAGGGCTTACAGGGTCTAGGAACCACTTTCAAACGGCCTGCATGAACAGCCAAGGTACCTGATCGCGATTGGAAGTAGGCAGCCACGCGTCTCGAAGCTCACGCGGCCGGCAGTGAATGAGGGTTTAGGGTGTAGTTTCCTATACACTACGGTCCGGTTGAACCCCAAACCCGAAACCCGGGGTTCGAAGCCCAAAGCCAACCCACCAAGCCCTAGATCATAGGCCTCTTGAAAGCAGCCAGCCCTGAACTCTTAAGCCCCGAAACCTTACACCAGTGCATGTTGAGCTGACAGCTTCAGAGGTAATTTTGCAAGGGGCAGAAAGGGCAAGGATACCTTTAACGGCCTCGACATAGTCAATGGTATAACTGTAGGCTCGTTGGATGAATGTATTCGCAATGTTTGGCCGATCTTAGAAAGATTGAACTGTCGGGGGCCCGGTTCGAAGAAGGGAGCTTCTTCGGATTCTTCGGGACGAAATCAACCCTGAAAGGGTTTACTGGTCGAAGACCATATGGGGCTTCCTATAGCATACGGGTACGAGGTCCCTAGGGTTGATGACATAAACCCTGCATTACCCCTAGTAAGGATTATACCAAAGCTCCTAGAGTCCACGTCCATTAAGGTACTGCAGGATTTTTCACATCAACCTCAAAGCCAACAACCCTAAAACCCGAAAGATTCCTTAAAGGAACCCCTTAAAGGTACTCGTACCCTTATAGATCCCCCTTAAGGGTATTATTGTAGTGGTTCCTGATTATATTCAAAGTGTAATGGGCCCCAAAACCCTATTCTATTTGTTTAAGGCCTCTATTCGACTGCCACTGGCCGCACGAGTTTGTTGATGAAGCTTTGGCGAGCTACGAGACTAACACAAAAATAGATGTGGTAGTGCAATAATATTATTACAATATAATCTAGCATCAGTCTGGTATTCATGCGACAGTAGGTAGTACAGTCATACGACCTCACATCTGAAATGCTCAAGTCAGCCATTTTATGGATGTCTGCATCTCGGCTCAGCCATGGGGGCGGGTGCGTGTGATTATGTGGTGAAGGCTTGTTTTCAGCCTAGGCGGATGTCGTTTCTGCAGAAGACGCTTGAAAGATTAGCGCAGAAAGAACCAATACAACTTATAACAGCTTGCCCAACAATGACAAGTTTTTGGCTGCTAAGATTTTCTGGCAAGATGCACGCTGACAAAGATCGCTTGGATCCAACATGATCAGACTACAACCAGCCTTTGAGCTGTAGTATTTTAGGGCTGAGGGTTCGAGCTGCGTTTGTGAATAGCTGCCTTCCCGGAACCTTCTGAAGAAAGAATACTCCCCCATCGTTTCAGCTTCTACACCCATCGGGGCTCTCTGCGACCATGCTGCGGCCACTTCGCTTGATACCGTCCGGCGTCCAGGCCCCTGCCAAGAGCTGAAGCAAGTACCCGTGGAAAAAATCAGACAATCAAGCATAATATAGGGGCATAAATAATTGCCTACACACTTGCGGGGGGGTTCCTTGCTATAATTATAGTAGAATGGGCTCCAAAACCCTATTCTATTAAGGCCCCTATAGTTAACCTTGGAAACAATCAGGCGATCAAGCATACTCCACATGCATGGGACCTATGTTGTCTCTGATGTTTCCAAGCCTACCAGGTAATCATGCCTGCTTTCTAAGTTACCAGGTCGCCAAGGATCCTGCCATCCAGCATTTCATGTTGGGAGTTTCCGAAAATGGGGGACCCTAATATGGTACCCCAAATAGTAGGATCCTTATTACAAGGTAGTCGGACACAAGGTCATAGGCGACAAAGGTGAGACAGAAAGAACAGACAGGTGCTGTTTCAATCACTGGAAATTGGCGATGATCATGTCTAACGCGCTGGAAGTTGCATCAAGAGAGGAAAGCCATTCACTGTAGGTAGCTCCAAGGATCCTTATTATAAGGACCCCTAAACCCTAAACCCTAAACCCCCCAAACTAAGGTACCGAAACTCCCTGCTTGGGGATGAGAGAATGGCAAGCATCCTCATAAGGCTCCCTGGTTTAGGCCGGCTTAGGGTGTAGGGCCTGGGTGCTCTTGCTATGGAAGAGGGGTGCACCCAAAGCCTTGTGACGGGGTCCTGGAGAAACCAGGTCCATGTGCCCAAGCAGTATATACTTTGGCTTCGAAGTAGTCCTTATATAGGTACTTTGGGCCCAAAGTATGTGCCTGGGTACATGGACCTTAGGGCTTAGGGCTTGAGATTTATGATCGTCAGTCGTATCTGCAGCAGGTATTTTTTCAGGAGATGCCTGTAACTTACTTGGGTAACAGCCCTAAGCACTAACCCCCCCCCCCGTTAAAGAACCGCAAACGAAAAGGGCTACCACCGGGACACCATCGCGGCCTCCAGCGATGCTTTCGCATACTCCTCGACGATGCCGCGGCTTCAGACATCATGTCTTGGTTTGGAATAGCACTACGGTTGATGATATAAATCCTGCATTACCTTAAGGACCCTAAACTATGAGAAATATACTATGTTCCTTATTATGGGTAGTGCAGGATTTCTACCATCAACCGTAAGACTTCAAACTGGAGCCGAAACTCTAAATAGCTGATGTTGAGGGTTGCAGCCTCAGCTTGCAGTTCATGCACTTGAAAGGTCGGGGCCAAAGGTCCTATGAACCCCTATATGGCATATGAACTTTATGTCCTTGTAAGGCTCATTTCGGTTGTTTGATACAGATATATATGCCCAACCTTGGGATCAAGGTATAGGAGTTGGGACCTAGTGTCTTTCGCTAGGGCTCCAGTTACCTAAGTAGTAGGTAACTATCCGTATCTTCTATACCCAAGTAACTTACTGTTTAGGTGGCTCTTAGACCTCGTTTTGGCGCGTTTCCATGGTCTTCGCTGCAAGAACTGTAAGGCTCCGTTTGCCAAAACAGGGTTCCTTCAGGGCTCCTTCAAGGGTTCTACAAGGGTTGAGGGTTTAAGGGTCCATGTGCCCATACATTACATACTTAGGCCCTGGAGTGCCTATTCTATAGGGACTAGCTACTTTCAGGCCGATGCATACACTATATGGGCACATGCACCGTTAATGAAAGTTAATAAAAACGGAGAAGGGAATGGACCCTCGGGCTCCTAAGGGTCCACGCAACAATCAGCATGTGTATTATGTAGGTGTTGTTGTCAAACTTCCGGTCCCTCTTTGGGTCCCTATTATAATACGGCACCTATCATTTAGGGTACCCAAAAGGGTGCCTTAATTTTGACAACCACCCACAGGTTGCGACGAGACTCGGAAGGAGCGGCTTAGGTTTTAAAGGGTTTGGGGCTTAGGGTTTAGGGCGTATAGTTTTTAGGGTTTAGGGCTTAGGTTTGTCCGCCTTTCTTCTGAGAATATCTTGCTAGCCAGCAGGGAAAGCTAATCATAGGCTTTGTGTCGAGGCCTTTCGACAAGCTAGTTGTTGCTTCATACCGCAAAATAGACAAAACCTTGAACCCTGAGGCCTCAACCCGAAGCCTTAAATCCTATTTTGAGCTTCTGCCCTAAAAAGGCTTAGACTTCAAGCCCATACAACCTAGTTTTTTTTTTTCGGGATTCTTTGGTCTGATTCTTTGGATAAGCTGTATAAGTCCAACACCCCCCCCCCCCCCCCCCCCCCCCCCCAGCAAAAAAAGCATATGGGTTGATATTTCACGTCAAGCCCAGAGCCAGGAATTTGTTGGGTTTAGGGTTTAGGGGTTTAGGGTTGAGGGTTTAGGAGAGCCAGGAATTTGGAATTTGTTGCAGCCCAGGTCTTTGCATATCTTCCGACTCAAAGTCCGCACCTGAGTTGGAGACCGGCCCAGACCTTCCAAAATCTCTTAGTTAAGGAACATACCTTACATCATATTTGGGATCCTACCATAACTTAAAGTATATTCCTTAATTAAGGATTTTGGAATGTCTGGACCTCTCTGCGTCGCATTGTGATGAAGGCCCTAAGGATCCATGCTCCCAAATGATTTATTACTTTGGGCTTAAAGGTGGTCCTATATAGGTTGTTTAGGAGGCCTTGGTGCATACCATGGTTGATGATTAAACTCCTGCATTACCTGAATGACACCGGAGACTGTGGGAACTATGGTTTAATTCCTATTATGGGTAATGCAGGATTTATATCATCAACCGTACTTGGGTACATTGACCATTTGAAAAGCTTTCAGATTTTTCGGACGGAAAGCATCCTGTGATAGCCCTCATGGTCCATGTAATCATAAAGTTACTACTTTGGCCCGAAAGAACCTACGTAGGGATATCCTGAGGCCTAAACGAAGCTATAAGAGCAATTGCACCCTAAGGGTAGTTAAGCAAGACGGGAGTCCTAATTTGTGCATTGTCTGTATTTATAAATCACCACTTGCAGCCGGTTAGCTTGAAATAGTCCTCCCGTCGAAATCATTCTCATATTGGTCACAAGGATGAGGGACCTGCTGCTTGCCAGCAATCAAGGCCCCGAACAAAAAATGAGACCCTCTCTCTCTCTCTCTCTCTCTCTCTCTCTATATATATATATGCATGTATATATATATATGTAATGTATGTAGTTAGTTATTTACTTATTCACCTGCATTCCTTACTGTGCTGAGGACAACACCCTCCAGAAGATGATCGCTGCGCATGAGCGCGCGATCTCCGCTATCTGCTGGTGCCCCGAGGACGGCCGGCGCCTGGCTTTGTCTTGTTTCGCCGAAGGGGTTAGGATAGGGGCCGTAATAATTACCAAGACTATTTTGGGGGTTCCTTATTATAGATATGATATACTGGGCCCCGAAGCTCTAATCTAATTATTAAGGGCCCCTATATGACTGTTTGAAGGGTTTTTGGGGTTTATAGGGTTCTAGGTTTTGTAGGGTTTCGGGTTTATAGGTTTTAGGGTACCATACCCTTATAGCCACAAGTCGTGCGCGCTGTACAATGACTGTGCCCCTGCCCTAAGGTTTAGGATTTTGGGTGCTCGGGGTTTAGCTTTTTGATTTAGAGGCTTGGGGGTTTAGCATTTAGGGCCATTTAGGGTGTTAGGTGCTTGAGATTTGGAGTTTTGGGGCTTGCGGGCTGTGGGGTGGCGGAGTTTACAGTTTAGGGTATCTTCCGTTTCGGTTAGGGTGTTTGGCTTTAGGGTAGGGTTCATGGGTGTCCCGGCTGCAGTGTGCCATAATTCATAATAAAACCTGATATCGTAACTGAAACCCGGCCCCCAAACCTCACAGAAATTCTACATACAATGATAGGATGAAGGGGTGCCGTTGCTTCCTACTTTCCTCGAGAAAAACTGGCTGCTCCAGGCAAACCTCCCAAGCAAGGCCGCGAACCTTGAAACTGCAAAAGGTCTAAATCCTCAACAGTTTCAGCTAATCCAAATTCAACATCTCCAAACCCAAGGCTCTCTAGAAGACCAGATTTTGGGAAAGCTGTGTATCGGATGTTGTGATAGGAGAACCGTAGGCCCCGATATATCCCAACTTTAAATCATAAACCCCAAATCCTCGACTGTACACCCTGGAACCTGCACCCACATCCTAACCCCTATGCCCTAAAGGCCCTAATTGGAGGGGCAGGAGACTTAGTAAGTAGGTTATAAGTAGGGCTACAATTGGGGTAACTCCATTTAGGGTACTTGTACCTCTACTTATAACTTACTTACAAAGTCCCCTGCCCCTCCAAGTAGACCCTAAACCCTAAACCCTAAACCTCATAGATCCCTTTAAAAGGAACCCTATAGATCCCTTTAAGGAGCCCTTTAAGAGCCTTACTTAAGCTGCAAATTGCACCCCCTAGCCTGGTGAGGACAACAACCTCCTGGCGTGAGCTGCTCAGGGGCTTCAGACTTTAAGGACGAAATGAACCCTGAAAGCCTAGGATGCCCAGTAGTACCCTTATTCCCTTTTTGTAGTCCTAGGTTCCGTATAAAGTTACCCAATACCAAAAAGAGAGGCCTTTTTATTCGTAGGTTACTGGGTATCCTAGAAGCGTTTAGGGTTTCTCATTGATTTTGGGGTTTGGGTTTGGGTGGCAAGACGAACTGAACCTTGAAGGTTAACATCGGGATTTATTTACGAGAATAATCAGGGGTTTGTGGCCCCTACTTCGAAGGGTAATGTAGTCCCTGTCCTAAACTCTGCAGCGTACCCATCTCTCCTCGTTCCTGCAAGATATTAGGGGTTGTATGTTTATGCGTATACACAGGTACACATACACATATGTATGTATGTAAGTATGTGTATATATATATATATATGTATACAGGCATGCAAGTTTGTGTATGAGTCTACATGCATAGATGGTCAACCATGTGTCTATACACTTAGATTAGCCCTCTGCGTAGTTGTTGTTCGCTGTCCAACTTGTCTTTTCTGCGGTGCTGTTGTGTATTGTACATAGTTCATCGGGTTCGCACTTTCAGCAGTCCAATATCGGAGTTTCCGAAAATAGGGGACCCTAATATAGTACCCTAAATAGTAGGATCCTTATTATAAAAACCCCAAATAAGGTACCCCTAATTTTCGGAAACTCCCATCTGTTTCGTGATTGTCTAGGGTATCTTGTGCTGAGTACTCCGGCTCAAGAGTCCTTCAACTCAACTATGGCCCTTTAGTAAATCACCTGGGTTTGGAAGACCATACTTGAATACTTTTTGTTGGTACCTGTTCCTTCAAGGAACCATTATGAAATAAACGTCTATACTGTTTTCTCCCGGGTTATCCCAAAGTTCAGATCATGGTTAATCAGAGTATAATACTATAGCATTTTCTGGTATGTTATAGCCTGTTAGGTACAGTATAGTAGACCTCGAATGAACATCATGCTTGTCAATCGGCACTCCAAAACGGCAATCACTTCGCAGCTATATCGCGGTGATGAGTACACCCAGACCTGCTGCTGCCTATTCACGCGTGTAGCAGGTCTACGCTTGTCTAGTCAGGTCCTGTTGCCCGGAAAGTCTTTATATAAGCTCTGGGCACTTAAATCCTGCATCCTAAAACATCAACCGCCAATCCTCAATCCACTCCCCATAGCTCACCCGCAACCGATACCCATAGGCTTCATAGTAGTTCCCTTTGGGGATTACCTTATAATAGGGTGCTGAATAATGGACCCAAAAAGGAACTACAACGGAGCCTGTGGGTAAAGTCAAAGCCCTAATATAGGGATCGAAATCATTACATATAGGGACCGAAATATTTTCCTATACTATAGTGAGTATCCTCATGATTTTTCAAGTTTAGTATAATTCTAATTATTAAAGCTCCCATATTACCACCAGCTGCAGGTCCTGTTCGTTGGGAATGCGCATCGCTATTTGGGACGTTGATGCAGAGGAGGAGCGACACTGCATGAAGGCGCCCGGAGGTGTGGGGTTCAGGGTTTCCAGTTCTTACCGACTAGGGGTTGGTAATTTGCAAACCCTAGGGATCTAAGGACTCATATATTAAGGCTTTTGGGTCCAAAGACCATACTATACAAGGCTTTTGGGCTATTTTGATCCCTAAGGGAAGACACCCCAATTCACATAACCCCGATAGTACACAGTGAGTACTTCCGAAGCCGGCCAAATTTGTCTATATCATTCCTTAGGGTCCCCTTCTGGAGTATAGTATAGCCCTAAACCCTCTGCCAAGTTTGAGGCGTTAGACTAAACCCTGGGTGTCGCTAATTACACAACCCTTGATAGAACCTTGCTTTGGAGCCTACGTATTCTAATTATGCAAGCCCCTTCACTAAACCCCGAAGTAACTCATTAAACCCCTGAAGGAACCCTGTAAAGGATGCCGCTTCTATCTTTCATCCCAAAGCCGTAGAACCCTTGTACCAAACCCCTATTATTGCCCTTGTTAAAGAAAGGGCGCCCTTTCTATTCCTGGGCTACTGGGCATCCTGGAAAAGCGAGACCCAAAGTTGACACCGTAAACCCTGAGCGCCGACTCTAGACCCTAAGCCTAACTAGTCAGTGGCCCTAGGCCCGAAACCCAAATCTTAACACCCTACCTATAGTCTCCATTGTAGTTCCCTTTTTTTGGTTCACCAAAATCTCCATTATAGAATCCTAACCATTGAGCTGGTTAACCAAGAAAAGGAACTACAATGGAGACTATAGGTCAATCCTAAACTCTAACTTTAGACCCTAAGCCCGAGACCCTGCAACTGTTTGGTCGGAAGGTCCCTGAGGTGCCGCTCCTGATGGATTGGCCTGCCTCTGGCAACCAGGTGCCCTTTTCAAGCTCCTAAGTTAGGGCTTTAGGGTTTAGGTTTGAGGGTTTTAGGGTTGATGAGGCCTCTGGCAACCAGGTGCCCGGGTGTAAGGTCGGCTTTGATATATATATATATATATATACATACATATTTGTTTGTTTGTTTATTTCTTCATTTATAGTTGTATGATGCATGTAGCAGGGTTACGATAAGGGCTCTAGAAGGGCTTTAGGGCTGAAGGGTCCATGTGCCCATGTAGTATATACTGTACTTTGGCCTTGAAGGTGTTCCTACATAGGTACTTGAAGGCAGCAGCATAGACTATATAGGCTAGGTACATGGGGCCCTTTTGGGTCACACGAAAGGCACATGAACCATGCACTGAGACGACAAGCATGTTTGCAACTTGCAAGCTTCGCTATAGTTTTCCATCGGTATTAGGATGGGCATGCTGACTGTCACCGTCCACGAGCGGTTTCTAGAAGCTGCAGACTCCACCCTGCATGTTTCATGTTTCAGCCGACACCCACAACCCTAAACCCCAAGCCACAATCTCTGAACCCTCGATGCTAAGACGGCCGCCCTTTCTCCTTTACTAACACGAAACAGTTGGAAAAAGCGCACCCTGATTGAGGGGCTACTCGGGAACCTAGTCCCGCACCTCCGAACCTCGTCCACACTTACGGCCTGGTCAGATTGTTTTTGCCACCACCAACGGCAGCATCATGTTCTGGGACTACAAGGTGAGCAAGGGTCCCTTGAAGGGATCCCTAGGGTATAGGGTTTCCCTTAAACGGGATCTATAGAAATCACGTTAAGGGTTTAGGGTTTAGTGATCGGGTGACTCCTACGATTCTCGTGATAGCGACTACCAGCATTTACGGTGGTAATGTGACTTGCTGGTTTAACTCACTGGAATAATCACTAGTATGGTTATAGAGAGTTTTGCTTACAGTTGTCATGGGCATTACAACCTTTTTCCTTCATAATCCCTAAGGGTCCATGTACTCATATAGTATATACGCTGGCCTTAAAGTATTCCTATATAGGTACATTGGGCCCAAAGTATATCCTAGATGGGTACATGGACCCTTAAATTAGCCCTTACGACACCCTGCAAAATAGTAGGTTATGACCCTTCAATTACAGGATATGGCACTTGAGATAGTAGGTTGGTGGATCCCCAGTTTGCATTTACAGCTTTTCAGGGAAGTGGCTATGAGTCTGACTCCTCGGAGGTTTCCGTTTCAGGCTTTAGGGCGCAGGCAATGCTTATAGGGTTTAGGGTTTAGGAGGCTATCGTCTGGCTTATTCCGCAGTTCTGCGGATGCTTGAGAGGCATGATGGGCGTTGGTTTCCACCTTTGAGAAGTCTAACCGCTGATGCTGCAAAGACAAGAGCGTGCAGAGTGGTGGTTGTGTTCGCTTTGTCCCGATGGCTAGATTGAGCTTACCTATACTCTCCATTGTTGTTCAGTTTTGGGCGTCTTTACAGTAAAGAGCCAAAAATTGGCTGAAGCAAAACATGGAACAGCCTTCCCAGGAAATATCTTCGCATTGGCTTCCACTCAGCCCTGACAGCTCAAAGTCAACCAATCGAAGGATTAGTTTTTTGAGGTGCGCCATATCACACAAGACCCAGTATCTGCATTCACTTCGAGCCTCGAAATCGAGCGTTCCCGATTCCATCTCTTTTGAGCACACCCTCCAACACCACACAACAGCACCTCTGCTTGCCAGGCCAACAGAACCGCAAAGGCTTTCAGCGTACCAGAGAAGTCTGCGAAGGCAGGAACCAGCGGGCCGTAATTCGGACCCTACCTATAGTCTCCATTGTAGTTCCTTTTTTTGGTTGACCAAAATCTCTATTATAGGATCCTAACCATAAAACTGGTTAACCAAGAAAAGGAACTACAATGGAGACTGAAGGTAAGTTTAGCTTGAGCTCCCCCCACCCAGAATTGGGGATGACAGGACACTGGGCTTCAGATATAGGTCATTAGTCATTCGGGAACCATGGCCTTGTTTTTCTGTTCTCAGCACTCGTCGTTGAGGTCATGGTCTCATATCAGGGACGAGTGCGTATTTTAGCGAGCTTCTTCGTACAGAATCCCCAAACTTTAAGGTTGAATCGCGAGAACATCAACCCTAAACTCCCAAAAGCAATCGGTCTTCGTTCGGCCCATGCTGCGTGGTATGGAGTGGAATCGCTGTGTTTCCCTAAGGGTCCATGTACTCATATAGTATATACATTGGCCTTAAAGTACTCCCTTACATTAGGCCCAAAGTATATGCTATATGGGTACATGGACCCTTAAAGTTTAGCCGAGGAGCAAAAGTTGGGCATTTTGCGGCATCTGACGTCGTTCTTTGGGTTTACGCCTGGAGACGTCGAGACACGCTACTGGGTTGAGGCTTAGGCAGGGATTAGGGCTAAACCTGAACTCGTCGTTTCAGAAACTGTTGTTGACGATTTCTCGGCTTCCTCAACCCCTACCGTTCTTGCACCTGGACTGTTACGGGGAAGCATTGTCGTGTCGTATGTTCCGGGCTGACAGGCGTTGATAGAACATCATGCTTCTCGCTCTGACCATCGTACAGTCTACTCCACGCACCTTTGTAGCAGATACATCGGCGCTCACTGGGGGTTCTTGTGGTACTGCCTATAGGTCCGAGGTGTGCTCGGGATTCTGTCACGTCACAATTCTGCAAACTACCAGGTGCTCCGAATTCTGTCACGTCACAATTCTGCAAACTACCAGGTGCTCCGATCGCATCCGAGGGCGGCACAAAAGCTGCTGCTGCGTGCTCAGTGGCTCCTGTCTCGTGCAACGCCTCTCTGACTCTCTCTCCATGTAGCTGCACCGAGACCTAGAAGCTAGAATCCTGAATCCATAATATGTATCATCTGTATGTTCACAAACACTTATAAAGAAATGACGCATTCGCCCCTGAACCTTAAACCTTAAACTGGTAGTCAAGCTTGACTTGGATTGGGGCCTTAAGCCCTACACCCCAAACCCCTAAGTCCTAAACCTCTCAGCCTAAACCCCTAGACCCTAAACCACGAAACCCTAAACTCCCAAACCCTGCACCCTAAACCTCAGGTGTGGTTGCGAGGATGGCTCGCTGATCGTGTCAGCCACATAGAGACGCGGGAGCTGCCTTCAGGGCTATAGGGCTGAGGCCGCTAGGGCTTCAGAGGGGTTTTCGGTTTTAGGGTTCAGGGGTTTCGGGCTGAGGGATCAGGGAGTATGGGATGTCAGGGATTTGGGAGGATAGGTACTCGTTGCAGTACTCAGCCCAACGCCATATGACCTCAGCATTGTGCACAGTCGTAGCAAGCTCCGAACCCTGAAGCAGAGACCAGCACTGCCTGATGCTCCAGATCCTGCAGTCCCCAAGCCTCACAACCTCAAGCCCCCAAAGCCCCGAAGCTTTAGAATCACGAAAGCCTGTTCAACAAGGGCCGGTTCTGGAGTGTGGGGTTGATCTAACTGCACTATACGGCGCAAAAAGCTGCATCAACTCAACTCCGAAAGCCCCGGTGTGTTTGTTATCCGGGATGGGTGGCTTAAGACATTCGAAGCAAGGGCTCTGACTATTAGTATTTAGTTCATAGGTTTTTGAAGTCGAGTCGAAGGTGTAGCCTTGAGGGTTTATCTTTGCCACATGGTGGATTTGTGGCTGAAGTCCCGATTCTGCGTGCGGGGTTCAGGCGTTCAAACCCTAAATCCTGAACTCCTAAACCCCCCAAACCCAAAACCCTAAACCGGATGTGCCATCGCAACGAGCCCCTTGGCTCAGTCAAGTTCTCGCGCGCTCCCCGTCGAAAGCCATGGCGGCCGATTCCCTCGCCTGGGTGACACCCACACATTTGGCCGCCACAAGGCAGTTGTTTGGGGGTCTACGGTTGAAGGTTAGCGTTTGCGGGGGTTGTAAATTTAAGTGCTGTGAAGCTTTGTGGAAGTCTGGTGTAACTATCATCTGATGAGAGAGTAGGCAGGAGTCTGTGCCTCAATAGAGTAGATCCAGGATGAGAGGAATTGACGAGTTATCCCTACAGGGTTTTCCCGTGGTACTAAGTTGTGATGAGAGGCACCTGGTAATCTTCAGTCTTTGTTATGACTGAAAACCCTAAACCCTATAATCTTGATTTCCAACTGCACCTTAAACCGACCGAGCATGAACGCCGCCTTGGGACGGGTTCATTGTTCAGGTTCAGACCGGGGTGCTTTACTGTTCTTAAATTCTGAAAAGGACAAGACCGGCCTTTCGCCAGATGGTTTGGGTGCTTGGTGATGACCCTGTCCGAACCGTGATGCCACACACATGTGCGCTAGCACCCGTTTAGGGTTGGGAGTCGAGGCTTGTGGGTTTAGGGCCATTTTAGCAGCCCAATCCAGTAACCTACACCCTACGAGGCCGTATATGCCCATGAACCATAGTCAGTACCTCCTCACACATGGAACAATGCGTGCTTTGCAAACTCTGAACCCTTGTTGGAGGCACTTTTGACATCGTCAGTAGGGTCAGTGTGATGGGAAGGGTCGCACGGATTGTAGGTGAACCCCTAAGCCCTAACCCCATAGCCCCTAAACCCTAAACCCCTTAACCATGAAGCAGCTTATAAGCCCAACGCCCTGAACCCACCGGCTGGTAAAGGACCGGCCTGGCACACGCAGCTGCGCAGGGACATCTCAGCAAGGCATTGCTTGATTTAGGGCTCCAGTCACAAACAGGTTTAGGGATTGGGGGGTTAAGGTTTAGGCCTCAGGGTTTAAGATTTAGGGTTGTTGTGTTAAAGTTACATATTATGTGGTTAGTAGCCTACTGTTTAGACAACTGGAGCTCCAGGGTTAATGTGGAGAACGCCATGGTTAGAAGTAGTAGCCACCCTGAAAAAATAGGTCCCTTTAAGGTTTTATAGGTCTGTATGCTGATAAAAGGGTCTAGAAATGATTAGGGATAGCATTCCCTTATAGTTAACGTGTAATTATTGTCAATATATTCGCACAACCCTCACTCCAATTCTAATTACCAATTCGGGGTGCCATTTGGCTGTACTGTGTAGCGTTTGGGGTCCCTTGTAGGGGGTCCTTGCAATCAGGCGACTTTTTGGAATGTCTTCTCGTGCACCATAAACCCCAAACCCCAAACTCGAACAGCCTGCCCTTATTCAAGATAGCACCTCAACCCTCTGAAGCCTATTTGCAAAAACGTCTGGGCCCTAGCCCTTATTTGCAAGTTCGAAATTGCAACTGCAAATCTTAATTGGGTTCTGTAGACATCCTTCCATAGAGCCTAGACATCACTGTAGAAACCCTTATTCCCATCAGCCTACAAAGTATGACAAAGTCGAAGGCCCTTTGACCTTCTGATTATTAAGGCCCCCATGTCAGAGAACCCCTTACGTAGCTGACGTAGCAATTAGCAACCCTTCGAGGAACCCCTTGAAAGCACTCCCAAAGAGGAGCCCCTTCGAAGGAAAAGCCACAGGCCCTAAACCCTAAAACCTTAAACCCTAAGGCAATGCCTTGCGAAATCCTGAAATCAACGTACAAACCCGAAACGCTAAAACCCCACCAGGACTCCCCAAGTATTCTTGAATAGAGCTAATGGTCCTAAATAGTGGGTATTTCGGGTATAGTAGAGGGTAGTCGGGGGGTCTAGGCAAACCCGAAACCCTTAACCCGAAACCCTAAACCATAAACCATTTAGGGTATAAGGGTAGTTGGGGGGGTCTACGCAAACCCGAAACCCTAAACCATAAACCCTAAACCCCAAACCCTAAACACTAAAGGCGCTTCCCTCTTCCACCTCGGGCACCCCGAAGACGACGAAGACCCTGTGGAGTGCCAAGCCTGTCCTTGCCTTAGTGCTGGGGTTTAAGGTTCTGGGCTTAGGGTGTATATGAGTAGGGTTTTTCAGTTTGGGGTTTTTAGGGTTTAGGGTTTAAGGTTTAGGGCTCAGGGGGTGTCGGGTTTAGGTTTTAGGATTCAGGGTTTAGGGCGTATGTCCGGTTCTTAATTGGATACTTTAACAGGCTTCCAAGTGCACTAGGAAGTGCTGCCTTTCGGTGCGGATCCACATAAAGTCAGGATTCAACTGTTTGGCTTAAGCCCGGTTAAGGATACGGGTTTAGCGTTTCGCACTACGGTTGTCGGGTGTATGGAGAAGTATAGGCTTTAGCGTTCAGGGTTCGCGCACCTCTGTCATCAATGTTAAGTAAGATGTTGTGGTTGGTCTGATGTTTCCTTTGTGGCACCTTTATACAAAAAGTGTGCACCTAGGCCCTCGCCGTTTCTCTGCTGACTTCGGCCGTGGCTGTCGGTGGCAGAAGGACGGGTCCGACTTTGGGAACGTTGGGTAAAGGGATTTAGGGTTTAAGGTTGCCCAGAGGGTCCAAGTACCCAAATAGTAGGGTTTTAAGTCCCAAAATCCATACTCCGAATGGTTTTTGGACCTGGAAATCCTCCTATTTGGATACTTGGACCCTTAGGGTCAGGGCCATCGATAGGCGGGCAGACCTGATGATGTTAGACCAACTGAGCAGGCGGGATAGACCTGGCCGAGTAAACACACATCCTAAAACCTGAACTACCTATAGTCTCCATTGTAGTTCCTTTTTTTGGTTAACCAGTTTTATGGTTAGGATCGGAGGGTTTCCAGGTCCAAAAACCATTCGGAGTATGGATTTTGGGACGTAGGGTTTTGGGTACTTGGACCCTCTGGGTGAGGAACCTACACGTCACTCCCCGTGAAATGCACCACAGTGGGCTCTGGTTCTAGACCAGCAGGTGGAGTTGAGGCCTATCATCAACCATAGTGGCAAGTCCTGGGTCCAATGCCGGAACGACGAGCTCCGCTTCTAAAAGCTGCAGTGTCTTACGGTTTAGGATGTAGGGTTTCAGACCAGCTTATCTAGTTGTCGGTTCAACACCTCCGAAGAGAACAAGACCCAAAACCCAAAACGCCAGTGACCCAGGAGTGCCTAGCTGATCATAGGAACGCTGAAACGCCAAACCCAAGTAGTGAAGTGGGTCGTATGGCAAACATCCGACTTCAGCCTCAGCGTTCCAAATACCACGTTTGCATGTGTGTGTGTGTGTGTCTATGTTTTGGTATGTGACTGTATATACAGTTACTTGCGTGGAGACACACACACACACACACGCACACCCTCTGTGTAAATACGATTGAAAAAACATACGTATTGTAAACGTAGTCATACGCGCAAACAAATCATATACCTTGTGCACCCTACTTCGGTTGATGATATTTGCTGATCCTGCATCACCTTGAGGTGGGGATTATGGTTCAGTCCTTGTTATGGGTTTTGCAGGATCTATATCATCAAACTAAACCCTAATCCCTAAACCCCTATAGATGCCTTAAAGGACCCCCTTTAGGCTACCCTTATACATGCCTTTAAAGGAACCCTAGGATCTATATCATCAACCGTTCCCAGTCGAGGACACGGCGGCGACTCCGTGCCGTGCATTCCGAGCCTGGGCGCATCGTGGCATCGCCACAGGAGACGTACGAGGCCTCCGGGGGCTCTTTCATATGGGTGGTTGTCAAAATTAGGGTCCCTTTTTGGGTCCTTATTATAATACGGCACCTAATATTTAGGGTACCCAACAAGGGGCCATAATTTTGACAACCACCCAAAAAGAAGACTTACCCAGAGTGTCCACATACCCTACGATTATGGAATTAGGCCCTGAAAGACCATCCCCATTATGGCTTTGGGGACCTAGTTCCATCATAGTAGTGTATATGGACCCTCTGGGCTAATAATTATTGCTTATATGTTTTGATATTATTCCTGAGGGTTCGGTGTTATATTTATAGCGTAATAGCCCCAAACAATACTGCTCTGAATATTGAGGCCCCTACATTACTTGGGGGGAAAGGCTTAGTAGCTGAGTATGTGCACTTTTCACTTTTGGGTTAATTTCATGCCCTAAATCTGCAAGTTCACCCTTCTTTGAACTTCTTATGAGTTCTAAGAACGGGAAGAGGGGTTTAAGCTCCAAGTGTGGTTAGAACCTTTGGGTTTATGTCAAGGGCTCCTGAAGGGCTTACATGTTACATCATAGACGTACCTATTGGCGTAGTTGAAACAACTACAGGCTGTCCCCTAAGCCCCAAAACCCTCAGCCCTAAACCCTAAGCCCTAAGCCCTAAACCCTAAGCCCTAAACTCTGAACCGTAAACCCTAAACCCTAATGTTGGATCCAGATTAACAAACCCCCCCCCCCCCCCCCCCCCCCCTGTCAAGGTTAGCCCGCTTGAACTTGTTCATGGGTTCAAGTTTTTCCCGGCCCCCCCCGATTATGTGGGGATGGGGTGAATTATTAAGTATAGTAGTAAGTAGATAGAGAGTACTTAGTAAAGTATTGCAGTCGTACAACAGGAGTACAGTAGTATAGTAGTAGTACAGTAGTATAGTAGTAGTACAGTAGTATAGTAGTATTACAGTAGTATAGTAGTAGTACAGTAGTACAGTAGTACAGTAGTAGTACAGTAGTATAGTAGTATTACAGTAGTATAATAGTAGAACAGTAGTATAGTAGTAGTAGTAGTAGTAGTAGTAGTAGTAGTAGTAGTAGTAGTAGTAGTAGTAGTACAGTAGGGTTAAGTCATAAGCCTCTAAATCCCCTAAATCCTTACTTCGAGGATTTTCGGGGATGGCCCCGTCTAATCGGGGGGGGTTTAGGCGAGCTCCGGTACTATTAGGGTGGGTCTTCATTAAGCCCATGACATGCCCGGGACGGCCCCGTCTAATCTGGGGGGTATCTTAATCTGGAAACGACATTAAACTCTAAACCCTAAGCCCCAAAGCCCTGAACCGTGAGGCGTGGGTACAGAAGGCACGGAATCTGCAAGAAGAGCCTTGGTCCAAGACATTCTATGCTGCCTACGTGGGTGGCTGCTTTGTGGGCCCCTCGCCGCGTTTAGGGTTTCAGGGTTTAGGCTTCAGGGTTTCGGGTTTAGAGAGTTTAGGGTTTAGGGTGTGCCAATCGAAAGCGCGCGTTTGTGGGCGCGCACTGGCCCACAGGCTGACCCACCCCAAGGCCACCCACTTACAACTCTCAGGGTGTGAGATTGTACATGTTTCTTGGCACAGTTAACGCGGGAATGCATGCAGGACTGAAGAGTGTTTTCGCGTCTGCGTAGAGGTTTTCACAGTGCTTCGAATGAAGGTTGTCGTAAGGCTCCATTGTGGCGGCCTGACTTATGTCCTATTATGGAGAGTTGCCGAAGACACCCGACGGCCGAAGCAAAAATACAAACATGTTACAACGGAATGCAGAGACATATAATTTTCCATAACTGCAAAGATGCACACATTTACATGTCACATGTGCGAGCCACGGCTTGGCTCAGTGAAGACCAGAGCTGCCCTTCTCTGCTGACAGCATGCCGGCAGCTCAGATCCGAGGCAGGCATGCGGCCCAAAGCCGAAGCGAGCCTCGAGGTCGCTGGTGACAGCTGTGATGGGACTGCTTTGTCGACGACCGAGACACCGCAGAGTGTTAAAACACAAGTCAGAAAGCCCTTGACGTGGCAGGCGCCGCGGTCGCGTGGCTGGTCTGTGGAGCAGGAGCCTGTGAGGAACAAACGGTCATGCACGGAAGTTTATTGTTCGTGAGGACCAGCTCCTCACGGGTTGCCAGAGGCACACTGCAGCACTGGTGCGTGCGGCCTTGGAGTTTAAAGCCGTGCTATGGCAGGCACCTGCCGCGATGGAGGCGGCGCAAACCACTAACTGCACAGTAGGAACCTGCCAGGTACCGCGCTCCACAGACTCTGCTGCTGCCTTAGTCGAGGGTGATGGACAAGTAAACCAACTGAGCAATGTGAGGCTGGGCCCTAATGGTGTTGGTGTGGTCCTCGGCAGAAGTTAATTACATTGATTGTGCGGGCGTAGACAACCAGGTGCAAACACGAACGAAGGGCCGCAGGCACGGCAAGAGAGGCAGTGGCACCCTAGTTAAATTTGGCTTGTGAGGCAGAAGCGGGAGGTCCAGAAGCAGCAGAGGAGGCGGGCCTGCTCCAGAGGCTTCCTACAAGCGGGAATCGTGCCTGGCGCAGGTACCTGCAGTTGTGGAGGCCATGCAAAGCATGCGAAGAAGACAAACTCCTGCGGACAACACCGTTACCGCCTCGGTCGCGCGCGAAAGCAAGCAGAGTTGCCGAAAGCGCAACTGGGAGGCTGAGTGCCATGTGCCATGTGTGGCTCCCAGCAAACCCTACAACCAGACAGTAGGATGCGAGTCGAAAGCAGGTCAGAACGGAGACCTGGAGGCACGGCCGCCGGACCAGCGGCGAAAGCAAGGCACCTGGAGTGCTTGTGTGTGTGAGAGGCTGAGACAGTCGGACCTGCCGCCGGCGAAGCAGGAGGCACGGACCATCTCGCCCCAGCGAGTGGTTACTTGAACCTGTTTGAGCAGAGGCGGGAACGACCCCGTGCCGGGTCCTCCACTTAGACCAGTAGACCAAGGAGCAGGGAAGTCTGATGATGGCTTGACTTGGAGAGCAAGTTAAGGGGCAGAGGAAGCAGACGCAGAAAACGCCGCAGGCGGATTCGCAACATACGTGACATCCGCAACGTTGCTGTAATGCAGGCATTGATGCCGCCGCTCTGCTCGAGGATGCTGCCGCACGGCGTAAGGGGCTCCGCGCGGCAGTGCGGGCCGACCAGCGACGAAAAGCAGGCGATAATCTTGGCAAGACTGTGCACATGTGCGGTCTGAGGCCAGCCACGGCGAGAGTGCGTGCAGTGGGAAGATGTGCAGGAGGTGCTGGAAAGCAACTCGCCAGCATCTGTCTGCCCGGCTATTAATTCCGGCCGTAGCCAGGATTATAGCGGCAGAACGTTAGTTGCACAGGCTGGTGGACGGCGCAGCTCATGGAAAGCCTCTTTGAGGCAGACTTCATCAGTCGCACCTTTGTCACGAGTGCTTTGGACTACGTCGCATGCGAAGCGCAGATGTGCGAACCAGTGCGCGAGACCACAAAGGCTGAGCACCTATACTGCACCCGGGAAGCTTTGCTGCGGCATCTGCTGGCTGTGCGCGGGTTCGTGTATCAGCACTACTCGCAGCACGCGAACCAAGAAGCAGAGGCTCGGCTGTTGTCACCCCATAGTGCCGGAAACAGCAACATGACACGGTCGCGCAAGGCGGAAGCTGCCGAGGCATTAGCCAAAAAGGCGGAGGGCCGGCCGGCGCAGACGGCGCGGGCCCAGGCGCGAGCAGCAAAGGCGCAAGCCAAAGCCCGGCAGCAGCGCTTGAAAGAGCTTCAGAAAAAAGTGGCAACGCAAGAGCAGGCCTGGAGTGCAAGCAGCTGTTATTGGGCGCATCGCAGCAAGTCATAAGCCGGAGGACCTCACAGCGCGTGCGATTTAGGCTTCAGGGTTTCGGGTTTATAGAGTTTAGGCTGTGTCTCTTGAAATCATAAAGGGTCATAAGTACAGGGTTCTTCCCAACTACCCTGTATTAGACCCCAAATGAAGAGCTCTATTAACAGGCCCTTGAGGGGGCCTGGTGTAAGTGTAGGGCCAAGAGCCGGTATCAGAGTTGAGAAGACACTTCCCCCGCTGCAAACTATCGGGCCCCTTAGCTCCTATGATGACACTAACTTGGACATCAGGGCTAGGGTGTAGGGTAATGCTCGAACTTGTCAGCAGGCGATTATGTAGTATTGCTGCGATAAGGGTTATCACTAGACCAGGACCAGTACGAACTGAAGTCGAGGTTGCATGCATCAGGCAGCGCCGGGAGAATTAACCGAGGTATGGCAGGATAAACCCTTAAACCACTCTTAAACCCTAGACCCCAAACCAAGGTATGGCAGGATTACTCTCCTTGGTGGTGGGTGGTAACATCACGGCCAATCCGACTGTACGCAACCTGCTCTTCGCGGCCCTGTTCCCGGTGAACTTGCCGCTTGCGCCGAACTTCAAAGTGTTCTCGTTGGTGGTACGGTTGATGACATAAATCCTGCATTACCCATAATAAAGAATATACAATAATAACCATGGTTTAGGGTCCTTGAGTCCTTGAGGTAATGCAGTATTTCTATCATCAACCGAAGCACCATCTTGGCAGGACCGGGCCCCAAGTTCTACAGCTACAGCCTGCAAGTTTTGGTTAAGGGCTTAGGGTTGAAAACCAGGAAACAGGAAGAACCATAGGCAGTAAGGCAAATCATGTACACGCCTAAGCGAACAAGAGTTTTTCTTGATTGAGACATAAGAGCACACAAGCACAAATCAAAGGTATAGGTAGACAGGAAGATACCGGAGAAAGGGAAGGGTATTTCATGTTGAGGCTGCTAGTGCTTCAAACTGGCGCGCAGCTCTTCACTGGCAATGCTGCCATCATGGCCATCGGTGCTTTCGAAGGACGCACTCATGCACTGGGATGTTCCCTAAACCCAAGGCCCTAGATTCACGCATTGTCCCCCTATAGGCCCTAAACCCTAAAACCCTAAACCCTAAAGATAAAAGCAGGACAAGTCACCCTGAAGAGCCTGCTCCGCAACTGGGGCCTCAGCTTCCTGGGGAACCTGCTGGGTTGCCTCACGCTGAGTGCTGTGGCCCAGTACACTGGCATGCTCACAGGCTCCAGGGAATGTTCCCGGTTTGAGATTTAAGGGTTAGCGAAGTCTTAGACCTTAATTAACTTAAACTCTGAAACCCAAAGATCACGTCCACCTTTGCAACACCGGCTTGTGCAGGGTTTCTGAAATTCGTCCTCCGGGCTTGCTTACTACGATCACTAGGACTACCGCTGCCACTTTCACTTCCCCTTACGTGTTCTTTAGTGTTTCGGGTTTCGTTTCTACGTAAAAGCCTACCACTGCGACGAGAAAACTGAGCCCCTGGCAGGGGGTGCCGCAAGCATGGCCATAGAAGCAGTGCTGTCCAGGCTTCTTGGCGTAAGTGCGAGCGCGTGCCGTTTGCCCTAAGGCTCCATGGACCAAGTAGGTTCTTAGTAGATATGTGATCCCCCAAAGCAATGTATGTACCATACTGCTACTTGGGCCCTTTTGGGAAGGGGTTACTGGCTTACATTTGAAGACCATATATAAGTGTTTGCGGCATGGTGCTATTATAGCTTCAATTGTCATTTTCCAGATAACAATACTTTTGCTGTCATGCAAGGCCTCCACACGAAACCTACGAGCTATGTCAATTCTAGACCTGCCAACAGTTGAGTCTCTTGTTTTTATTGCACGCTATAAGCACGTTCATACGGGTTATTCAGACTGGACTAACACAGAGATGCTTCAAAGAAAACTTAAACCTGAAACCGAAATCCTGAGTCCCAAAGCCTTGAGGTACTTAAGTACTGCACATGGCCCCGGCGCTGTGCACGTTGCTGCTACAGTGGTCGTGACTCTCTCGTTTTGTCTCAGGATGACTGACCGACGATTGATGCATGTACTTAAAACCAAGCTAGTGTGTTCGTCTTGCAGGAGCCTTACATTAGCTCCCTTCTAGGGTTTTCGTTGGTCAGCATGTGTGCAAATCGGTATGGATTGAACTCGGCAGTTTCATTCCACGATGAGCCCCCCAGTGATTTCCCAGTCAGCACTTTCTCTTGCACCGGCATACCCTAAACCCTGAACCCGAAAACCCTAAACCCTACCCCAACCCAAAACCCGACATGCAGGTGCTCCTCAAGTTTTGGGCAGACTCTGGTGAAGGGCGTCATGTGCAACTGGCTGCTGCCTGGCCTTAGACTGATCGAACTAACCACAAGAAGCAACGGAAATCGGTATCCAAGCTACCACCTGCCGTTTGCCTAGTTGCATTGCCGCTTCCTGCAATACTATAAACCATTCCTCATTACCCCCAGAACGAGCAAAACAGGCCCTGCAGCGCAGTCCGTCACCCAGAAAGCCCATAGCCCAGGGCCCGGAAATTAGCCCTAAGCCTTCAACATGCCTTATAAGTCCTATACCTTAAACCTTAAATAATAAGCCTTATACCTGGACCCTGGATCAAGCCTACACCCTAAGCGCAAAGCACCTTAAAGCATGCTCCCAAATCAGCCCACAGCTCCCGAGGCTGTGCGCGGCCATTTGGCTCAGCACTATGGCCAAAGGCCTTTCCGGGAAGATGCCTTGAGCTCAGGGGTTTCGGGTTTGAGGTGTAGGAGTTCGAAAATCGTTCTTCGTGGTGCTGCAGAATTGAAGGCTGTCGGGTTTGCTTAGGAATTCGATTCTAAGGTTTGTTTTGGTGCTGTACAAAGGTTCTACTAAAGGAAGCAAGATCAGGTTGTGGAATTGCTCTATTGGGTATCCTCCTGAGGAATTCGTACTATTGGGAATTCCACTGACGAGTTCACAGAGTTCCAGGAGATGACCTTGCAGATAGGACCCTACGGGCGTCAGCGAGCACGTAGCATTCATGGATCGAAGTCTCTCTGTACGACGCCGCACTCGTTTGGCAGATGATGCTTGAGGTTTACCTATATAGTCTCCATTGTAGTTATTTTTTGGTTAGCCAAAATCTCTGCTATTAGATCCTAACCATAAAAAAGGTTGACCAAAAGAAGGAACTACCATGGAGACGATAGATAGGGTTTAGGGTTCAGGTTCGCATCTTATTCTCAGAAAAGAGCGCCTCAACAGCGCTGGAAGATTCCCTGCCGACCCAAAGCCCTACACTGAATAAAGCCAAAACCCCCAACCTGCCTCGAGGTTTCGAGCCCCATGTAAAGTTTGAGTACAGAGGCGTGTAGGCTTTACCTGTAGCCGAAAAGACCTAGCTGTTTAAGGCACTTTATGTAGAAACCATAAGAAGGAACCCTAAACAGGTAGGTCTTTCCGGCTACAGGTAGGGTTTAAGGTTCAGGGTTTAGGGTCGTCCGTCCTAGGTTACGGCTTTAGGAATGTAGGGGCTCAGGGTTGCGGGCTGTAGGATTCTATGGAGCTGTCGGGTTGCCTCGGCACTTGTAGTGACTGACAGTCGCGTCGGCTAAGGGTGGGAATATGGTTCCCCATCTCAATGTTTGTGGGGATTGGCTTTGAGCACTCGATCACGCATCTCGGCTTGCGTTGCCCTAAGGGTCCAAGGGACCGGATAATCAGGTACTCGGGTTTAGGATAGCAGTTATGTAGGTTAGCATTTGGGAGAGTATATGATTAGGTGGTGTTTCGGTTGACGATATATAAACCCTGCATCCCTAGACTTTGGGAGTTATGGTATAACCCTCATTCTGGGAATTGCAGGATTTATATCATCAACCGTGGGACCCTTAGGGTTGCTACTAGCTCTTTAGCAGCTTGGAGACTGCCATGGCGATGGGGCTCAGGGGTGTAGTACTTGGGGGGGCAGGGGACTTAGTAAGGGCTCCTTAAGGGATCTATAGGGTTCCTTAAAGGGATATATGGGGTTTAGGGTTTAGGGTTTACTTGGGGGGGCAGGGGACTTAGTAAGTAGCTTGTAAGTAGAGTTATAAGTACCCTAAATGGAGTTACCCCAGTTATAACCGTACTTATAGCCTACTTGCTAAGCCCCCTGCCCCTCCAAGTAAGGTTGAGGGAGTGCATCGTTTGCTGGTGTGACCAGGCCTAGTGCAGCCTGTCGTTTGCTCTAGATTTGCATCGGGTCCCCTACAGACGAACCCAGACACACGGTTGATAATATAAATCCTGCATTACCTTAAGGACCCTAGACTATGGGAATTATGGTGTATTGCCTATTCTGAGCAATGCAGGATTTACATCATCAACCGTGTCTTGCCATAGACGGTGCCAGCACTTGCCTTCGAACATAAGCGGCTTGAGGCTCTTTGCTTCTCCTTCGAGGCCCGTCATCAACCCGAGTTGTCATCCCAGACCCCTGAACTGTAATATAGGGGCCTTCATCATTAGAATAGAGTCTTGGGGCTTCCTTATTATATTGAAAGTATACCAGACCCCAAAACCCTCTTCTAATTATTGCGGCCCCGACACTATACCTTCATAGAACCTTCTGAAAGAGCCCACTTTAGGAACCTATTCTAAATGTTAGCGCCCCTGCATTAATCCCTGAACCCGAATCGACCCTTCATCCCTAAATCTAAACCCCATGATCCCTTATCTCGAAGTCCCACAAGCAAAAGTCACCAAACCGTAGATGATCCCTCTCCATGTACCTACCACCTACAGTACATGTGTGTTGTATAATCTAGAAGCCTGAATACTGAGTAATTAATGATATCCCCTGCATTCCTCATAAGGAACATCTTCCTCCTAACTGGTCCTAACCCTAAGCGATATAGGGTTTAGAAGCCCTATCGAATCCAAGGAATATCTTCCTCCTGTCGTCCGGCCTTTCGGCTGGTGCTCCGGCGACGGCCGCCGAGGTCATCATGCGTCTCGACCTGATCTCTGGCACCAAATCCGGGAACTTAAATGGGAGTTTCCGAAATTAGGGTTACCTTGATTTGGATCCTTATAATAAGGATCCTACTGGTTAAGGAATTTTGTTTGGGTCCCCTATTTCCGGAAAAGCCCAGATAGCCGAGGGCCAACCTTTAAACTGCTTGGAATTATGATGGTCTAACTTAGGAGCTGCAGTGACTGTAAGGATTATATTAGGGCCCTATTATATTCCTATTGTACCACTATTACAGGGTGGGGGGGGCCCCTTCTAAGGTCTAACTCTTAAAGTTTGAAGTTCCCCTGGGCCCGGTGGAAGAAGAGAGGGCGTTTCGATGGCAGACCAGGGGACACTATAAGGGTATCATGGACCCTTATGCCCTAGTCCCTGTAGCTGTAAACCCTTACTATAGAACCCTGAAAAGAACCCTTAAAGGAACCCTACTTGAAGGCTCATGGGACTTAGTAAGTAAGGTTATAAGTAGGTTATAATTAGGTATAGCCCCACTTAGGGGACTTATAACCCCAATTATAACCTACTTACTAAGTCCCATGATCCAAACAAAGCCAATCCCAAGACTGAGAGGCATAGCCAGCCGCTCTGAACCCGCAGTCTGACCTACGGTTGATGATATAAATCCTGCATGACCCATAATAAGGAATATACCATAATTCCCATAGTTTAGGGTACTTAAGGTAATGCAGGATTTACAACATCAATCGTAACCCAGAGGGTCCACATACCCTACTATTATGGAATTAGGGCCTGAAAGACCTTCCCCATTATGGTTTTGGGGACCTAATTCCATAATAGTAGTGTATATGGACCCTCTAGGTAAGGGAAAGCAGCACCATGCCAAACTGCTTCAAGCTATTTCAGCACGTCTCCTGCATGCGTGCAGCGCCAAGCGCAGAAGTCTTGACAACTACACTGAGACTTGAAACTACTGGCGACTAAACCCCAGGCCCTAAGATTTAAATCTCGTCGGGCAACCGCAGGAAGAATCTGGTACCGGCGACCATTGGAAATGCTTTGGCAGGTGCCCTGAGACTTGGCTTTCCGAGAGCAGGATGTCGCCGTCCTTCCCGTCAATCCCCCCATCCTTCTGCTTTCTGTGGGTGTAATGTAGGGTCCTTTGACTCCGCGTAACGCGCAAGCAGTCTCCGACTTAGGATCGTGGGCGCCGGCATGTCCTATGCCTTCGGCCGACTTGGGCGTGCCAAGAAGTCGTTGCGCCTGACTTTTCCCAGCCGTCGTGGCCTGGAATCTTGCCGGTTGATACTATCGGACGGGTATTTATTCTCAGGACTTCCATAAGAGGTTCTATAAGAGTTACGGTTATTAAGTATCATAAGAGTTGGATTTTCATAAGAGACACTATAATAAGAGTTACGGTAAGTATCATAAGAGTTTGATAGAGATGCAGGTTTTGAGACTGGGGAGTTGGTGCACTGAGGCTGGGCATAGGGCACTGAGGCTGGTTAACTGAGATTTCAACAGTAGGTTGTTGGATGCTTGTTGGGTTGTGTCCTCTGCCACGTTCCACACATCATCCACGGTGCCGATTCCAAGTTGAACGACCCCCCCAAAAAAAAAACAAAAAAACAAAAAACACAGACACAGAGCAGAATGGAAGATATCCCCAAACCCCTAACCCTTAACCCGAAACCCTAAACCGAACCCTAAACCCCCTCAACACCAAACCTTAAAACCGGAACCCTCAACTTCCGAGAAAGAACCGAAACTTCTAGAGCCCTGCAACTGATAGCTGGTACTTTCATAAGGACCCTTAGGGGGCTAGGGGGGAGGGGGGTGGGAGGCCTGAATACCCGCAATAAGGACGCAAGAAGGTCCACTCAAGGAAGTAAAGTCCCTTACCCCCCTAAACCCTTAACCCTCAACCCTAAACCCTCAACCCCAAGCCCTAAACCCTCAATCAACCCTAAACCCTCAACCCTAAACCCTAAACCCCTAAGGGTCCCTATTATACTTTCTAATAAGCTCCGATCCTCCACCAGGCCTCCAGGGTTCAAGCCCAAAGTATGGGAGCCTTGTTGAGGGGGGGGGTTCTTTTAACTGATTCCTGGTATGGTGGTACTGAGATTATGGGGACTTTCAAGCACTAGACTGCTGGTTTGGGGGGATGACATAGTATATAGTTTCTTGGAGGATCAGGGGACTTGGTAAGTAAGGTTACAAGTACCCTCATTGGGGTTGTTAATAAGGTAACTATACTTATATTTACCTGTGTATATATATACATATATACATACAGGTAAATATACTTAAGTAAAATAAGTATAGTTACCTTATTTAAAAGCCTAGTTACGAAGTCCCATGATCCTTCAAGTTTTGGTTTAATATTTCCCCAAAGCCAAGCTGCATCGCTGAGGAGGAGGGTGCCCTGGTTACCCAATGAAGCACCGGCTGGTGGCTGAGGCCCCGGCAGAGCATGTCGCGAACTTGGATGACGTAATATAGGGGCCTTAATAATTAGAATAGGGTTTTGGGGCCCAGGATACTATACTTAGAACAAGGAACCCCCAAAATAGTATATGTAATTATTTGAGCCCCTATATTATGCATCGTCCTCCGCTGTATTGGAACTTCACGTCGGGTCTGCGGTAATTAACCTCAGCGAGCGGCAGACAATCCGTCGAATCAAACCCGATCGTGGTGTTCTTTTAGCCTTGGGCGTTAGTCGTGCATTTTTCAGAGGCGACCACACGGAGGGATCACAAGCTGTTGCTCGAGTCCCACAGTGGACAGTGTTCGGCGCTTCTCACTCACATTGCCAGACCGCACGTGCAGTGTTACGGCACTAGTGTGGTCCAAGCCTGTAGTACGCAACAGAAAGCAGTTGCAAAGTTTGCAGGCACGGCATGCTTCAGTACTTCAGCTAATATGCTGAAGTCGACCCTGAACCATGATAAACTCTTTAATCCCACTGATTTTTAAAGCTTAATTGGCAGTGGCCCCGAGGCTCGGTCGTAAGTGGGTCTTACCCCAAGGGTCCAAGTACCTAATAATCATAAAAATCTCCAAAATCCTAACCTACATAACTACTATCCTAAAACCGAGTACCTAATTATTGGGTCCTTTGGACCCTTGGGGTTAGTCTTGGTTGTAGTATTTAACAACTGCTCGGCCCACAGTTCCTTTGCTGTGATGGTGATGTTGCTGTCGTGAAGCAGCTCGATATGCAGGGAATAGGATGAGAGCACGACATCATTCTCATTATTCGCGTTCTTGTTTAATATAAGTTTTATGAGTGCTTACCTAGACCCTAAGGAACCTACCTTTTTAGGGCTCCATAATATGATTTCTTTGTATAAGTCCTTAAAAAGGAAGGTTACTTGGGGTTAAGGCAGCTTAGAAGAATTTGAGAGACTTTGAGACTGGGTGCCTTCGTACAGATTTCGGTGCTCCACACTCTTGCTCCACACGCATCGTGCCGTGGAGAGCCCAAAGGCTCCCTGTACTTATAGTAGATACTTAAGCCTTAAAGAGGTCCCTATGTCGGTACTGTAAGGCCTAAGTATATACAAAAAGGGTACATCGTGCCGTGGAGAGCGAGAGCAGTCGAAGCACAAGCCGCGGCGATCCTTTGTAAGATCGTCCTCCTTGCCTCGAGGGGAAGTAGTAACTCTTGTGCAGAAGAAGGCCAGTAACAGCATCTCTCACTGTGACCAAGGTCATGTTGCCTTGGCGTTCTTCTGGTAGGATCTTAGGATTTTAACTTTTTGGGTTCCTATATTATATGAATTATCATAAGGAGGCTAAAAGTTTAACTTCTAGGAGGGGTTCAGAAGTCCGCCAAGTTGCGGAAGCAGTAGTTGCAGAGTTACACGGGATATGGTCATGGATGTTTTAGCCGTGTGTTCGTACTGCACGCAATCTCTATGTCGGTTTGTCCGAAATAGATGCAATCGAACAGAAAGCAGGCGGAATCAATATTTGGACTACAGGGTTGCGAGAACTCTGACAAGTCTGAGGCGGAAGTTTGTGTTTTTCGTGCCAGGCGTTTCAGCTATCTACCAGAAAGCCGTGCAACACGAGGACTAGATAACCCCTGACCTGGAGTCTGTTCGGTGTGAGGGTTGAGGGTTCTGCTTGTTGGGCTCGGGTTTAGGTTTTGGGGTCCAAACATCTACGTCTGAGTGCAACTAAAAGCGAGGAAACCTAGCGCCACTCTCGAGTACATCGCTAGCACCACACCAAGAGGTGAACCTCTCGAGGAGGCACGCATTTATTTCAGACTTTTGAATGCTGCGTGCTCCAGACTCACACCCTACAGCTGCACAGTATGTAAAAGCGGCGCTGCCGACTGCTCAAGAGTTGGGGGGGGGGGCAAGCGAGGTAATTACGAGGCTATGCGTTCTTGTTTTTGTCGCTCCCTGTCTTCTCTGAGTTTACCAATTTGCAAAGTTCTCATGTCATGTAGACTGAGAGGCAATTGAAACCTGTACAGTGTCAGCTGCAAGGAAGTGCCAAGGACTTTAGACAGATGTACTACTGTTTGTGACTCTGTTTACTTTTGTTGATCCACACCTGGATTTCTGAGGCGTGAATGTTACTTGCGCGGCTGCAGACGGCAGAAGACTTTCGGGTTTAACTGGGGCAGCTGCGGCGGAACCCTCTGAAGAACCTCACATGTGCGTGCGTGCGTGTGCGTGTGTGCGTGTGTGCGTGTGTGCGTGTGTGCGTGCGTGCGTGTGTGCGTGTGTGCGTGGGTGTGCGTGTGGGTGTGCGTGTGTGCGTGTTGTGTGTGTGTGTGTGTGTATGTGTGTGTTTGTGTGTTTGTGTGTGTTTGTGTGTGTGTGTGTGTGTGTGTTTGTGTGTGTGTGTGTGGGGGTGTGTGTGTGTGGGGTGTGTGTGTGTGTGTGTGTGTGTTTGTGTGTGTGTGTGTGTGTGTTTGTGTGTTTGTGTGTGTATATTCATGCCACTGCCAGGACAAGAGCTTCAGATTGCCACTCTCCGATAAGCATACAACACGACATAGCATTGTACATGCATACATACATAACAAGCCTCATCTAACTGTCTCACAAGGTCCTAAGTACCTATCTAGTAGAAGTAGGATTTCTATGTGTTTCTATAGTAGAAGTATTGATTAATACAAATGTTACTGTTGTCTGATGATCTTTACTACTCGTACTGATATGCTATTACCATTGTGATAATGGTTGGGTATGTAACCACCATATAGATGCAGGACCGATCTGGGTAAGAATCTGGGGTATATAGTTCTCAGTTCTGACGTCCAGGCTCTCGGGGATGTAGTACGCGTGTGGCAGATCACTGAGGCACAGGATTACCATGTAGGTGCACAGTGTCAGGGTGTAGAGTTTAGGGTTTGGGGTGTAGGGTTTAGGGCCTAAATAATTACCAATACCATTTTGGGGGGTCCTTATTTTGAGTATAGTATAATGGGCCCAAAACCCTATTCTCGTTGTTAAGGCTCCTACATTGGGGGTTTAGGGGTCTAGGTTTTATAGGTCGAAGGGTCTTGGGCCTCGCATTCAGGGTCTATGCGCGCGAGGTACAACGCGCAGACGCAGAAGAAGGTGGTCATAGTGGGCAAGGCCAGGCACAGACAGTGCTGGAACTTTTTTGAAGTTTTCAACTTACCCTGAACCTAAAACCCTAAACTCCAAAATGCCTAAACCCTGAACCCCAAACCCCACGGAGGATTTCGGCAAAGGGACGTTTTCGACATGTTCAGACAGACTTTGGGAGGACCTTGACGTAGCTGCCCCCGTCCGGGTTCTCAAGTAGTAAGTCCCAGTTCCTGGACCCTATAAACCCACAGACCCTAAGCCCTGAGCCCTAAACCCTACACCTTAAACCCTCAAACTGGAGCATAAGCAGGAGCATCGGTCAGAACAAAGCCTCGTTCTAGCCCCTGTCGCTTCAAACTTCATGGTTCTCATACTTGTTGACTCAGTGTTTTCGGTCTCTTGTCGTAGGATACTTAATCCAAATATTTAGAATACACTGCTCTGCCACTGAGCAGCCTGCAGGTAGTGCTTCTGCTATAACGGAATCCAAAACGCTTGTCATATTTAAATTGGTGGTTAAGGCGTTTGCATATGGGTTTGCCGTCTGATCCTTTTTCCAAATGGTCCATGTGCGCTGACAGTACATACTTTGGCACCAAAGTACCTATATAGGGCCTACTTTAAAGCAAAAGTATATACTATTCCGGCACATGGACCCTTAGAGTTTCGGTATTGAGTGTCGTGATGCGTGTTTAGCTGCCTCGGGACCCTAAACCCTAAACTGAAGACCGTAAGCATATCGCAAAGGCAGCTTAGGTGGCTCAGCTGGCCAAACACCTAAGGCTCAGATGTAATGTAGGAACCTGATCAAGAAACCTTGGGTCTTTATTCGGGTTCCTTAATCTGAACCCTACTTGGGGTTATAGGCCAAGGGTTTGTGAACCAGCTTCCTACATTGCCATAGAGTAAATACTTAGGCCCTAAAGTATCCATACC
>CAJNDT010000585.1:60000-179381 GCA_905221615.1 Symbiodinium sp. CCMP2592
TACTAGAGTCCCCGGCAGGTGCACAGCTTCGAGAAGCAATCGCAGGCCATCCGAAGTCTCGCCTGGGTGCCGGGCCAAGGTCAAAAGTGGCTCGGGGGGGTGATTTGGATTAAGGGTTTTAGGGCTTTTTAGGGACTTATAGGCGTTCCTTTAAAGGGATCTAAATGGGTTGCATTAAAGGGATCTATAGGGGTGTAGGGGGAATTTTGGGTACACCAGGAGTCTTTATTGCCCTTAACAATGGGTATTAGCGTATATTAGAGGGTAGCTGAGGGGATTTGCGTTTAGGGTTCAGGGCTTCAGAGTATTGGGGTTTTAGGGTTTTGGTTTACTTACGGCCGTTTGGGGTTTAGGGGCTGGTTGGGGGGGATTTGGGTTGAGGGCTTCAGGATTTTAGGGTTTAGGGTTGAAGCATAAAGGGCTTAAAGAGTTTCAACGGGGCTTCTTCAGGTTCTCCCCTTCCCTTCTCCAGTGCGCCCATTTACAGCTTCAAACGCCGACGGCCTAACACAGGGTTCATGCCCGAAACCCAAATGATACGAGTAGTAATACTTACAATGGTCAGATTAAAAGTGTCACTATTAGTAGTACTGTTTTCGATATCAACAAGAACAGTAGTAGCAATAAGAACGAAAGTAGTAGCAGGAAAAGGTAAGAGTACGAGTAACAATACCAATAACTGAAACAACAATAAACTAATATTAATGTTTGTGATAGGAATTACAGTATTTCTAGCATTGATATTAGTACTACTACTACTACTACTACTACTACTACTACTACTACTACTACTACTACTACTACTACTACTACTACTACTACTACTACTACTACTACTACTAACAGTTGTAATATGTTAAATTTTCTAAAAAAAAGTAAGCATAACAGTAGCATTAACAATGATATTGTTTGCAATGCTATCACAAATCAGGATCTCAAGTGATAACAATAACAACGGCCCGACATGACGTAAACGTGCGCCGCGCACGTGCCGACTGCAGCATTTTTACGGCATTTTTAAAGCTTGGTGGCGGGAACCCTTTGAGGAGCCGTTTTAAAGGATCACTTTAAGGAACCTCTTATGGGATCCCCTTAAGGATCCCTTAAAGGGATCTTTAAGGGATGCCCTTAAGGATCCCTTTAAGGACCTTAAGGAACCCCACCGAATACGCGGAGAAACCGGCAGCGACGAGGCCAAAGCTCAGCCTGGCAACTTTGTTTCAGCCACGGACCGCGTGGGCGTCCGCCTGGCGGATCATTGAAGGGTTTAGGGCTTTAGGGTTTTAGGGTTTTAGGATTTTAGGGTTTTAGGATTTTAGGGCTTTAGGGTTTTAGGGTTTTAGGGTTTAGGGTTTAGGGTTTCATTGTTAGCGGTTTGATTGCTTTTGTTTCTCGTTCAGGGCTTCAGGGTTCAAGGTCTTAGGGATTTCTGTTTTAGTTATTTGTGTTTTTTTTCTCGTTTAGGGTTTTAGGGTTCAGAGTCTTATTGTTTCAGGGTTTTAGGATTTAGAGTTTTGGGATTGTTTTTTTTTCCCATTTGTAGCGGTTTGGGGGTTCAGGGGTTAGCATTGAAGGGTTTTCTCATTATTAGCGGATTAGTGTTTTGGGGGTTGGGTTTGGGGGTTAGCATCATTACTGCTTGAGGCTCTTGGGACTCACATTTTAGGCTTTCCGGGTCCGAATACCACACTGTACTGGTAAGAGGCTTCGTGGCTATTTTGAGCCTTACGGTTAGCATTGCTATTATTGTTCTTGTTATCGTTACCGTTATGGCTGTTGTTGCCATTGCTTTATTGCTGTTTTGAGGTGGACGTCCAGACTTTCCAATATCCCCTTCATGAATGAACGTACCTTAAACCCTATTAGGGATCCTGTATTAACATAAGGTATATTCCTGAGTCAATCAAGGGACTTTGGATGGTCTGGTTGGTTTAGGTGTTAGGGGATGAGGTTTCAAGGTTTGAGGCTTTAGAGTTTCAGGGGTTTGGCAGGGTCTCTGGCTTTCAGGTTTAGGGTTTGATTCAAGGATGGGATATTTAGGGTTTGCCGGGTTTAGAGTTTAGGGTTCCGGCCATCCTGCATTTGGGTATGGGGACTGTTTGCGGTTTAGGTTCAGGGTTCGGAACTTCATTGCTTTGGGGAACATTCCCCGAGATGCCGCCACCCCTCAATTGAGGAGCATGTCGCTCAAACTAGATGGGGGACTTAAGGTATGTGCCTGAAGTATATAAGGGATATATGAATCCGAATACAGCTCGTAACGAAAAACCTAAATTCTTTAGATCCCCAGTACCCGACCTTTAAACGTTTTGGGTTCTTGTAGCTTAGTAGGAATAGGAAAGTTTAATCTTGTATTTCGAAAATTTCTGTTGCTTATTGGGGGAGGGGTGCTGCGGCCCTAGCCTGGGTTGGTTCCTTGCAGGTTCTCCTCGCACTGGTGCTTCGGATCTTTGATTGAGACCCCCATCCACCCCAAAACAACTGTGCCTGTGTGTGAATATAAACATATGTGTATATATATATATATGCATATGCGGATATGATATACATATATATATATATATATATAGAGAGAGAGAGAGAGAGAGAGAGAGAGAGAGAGAGAATTGTATGCACATATGTATACAGGTATCCAGTAAGTATAGCAGTGCTTGGAGAGCTTTCGGCGGGAAAGCCAGAGGTTTATGGCAACTCATGTGGCGCTTCTGACCGTTTTGAAGGTTTAGGGTTTGATGATTGGGTTTGGGGCGGATGATTCAGGACTCGGGTAAAGTTTTAGTTACTTTCCTGGCCTTAGCTACAATAGCGCCATAGATTTAGGGTCCGCCACGAAAAGCTTCCATCGAACCCAAGTTATCTCATCACGTAGATCAGGGCGCGCAGAAGATTCCAACACGCTGGATGCCCACTCGGGCTTTATCCCTAAACCCCTACTATAGAAGCCGAAATAGTTACCAATATTATTCCTTGAGGTTCCTTATCATACGTATATAAAGGTGCCCAAAACCCTGTTCTAATTATCAAGGCCTCCATACTATAGAGGCAACTCCGTAACGTCAAACCCAACCCTGCCAGTTGCTCAAGCTGTGGAATGTGTCGCAGCGGTCGCCGATGAGCCAGATAAAGGCGGCCTGGACGGTTTCTATAGTCTCCTTAGGATTTTTTTTATTTTTGGTGCATATAGAACCCAAGAGAATATCAAAAAACAACAAAATCTTATGGTGCTAAGGGGGGGTATAGGTTTAGGGTTAAGCGTTTAGGGCAGAGAGTATGTCCCAAGAGTCCCCACATGGAGGGTCGTGGAGCGAAGTAAGTAGGTAATAAGCAGAGGTATAAGTGCCACAATTGGGATCTTAGTTAGGGTTAGGGTTTAGGGTTTAGGTTATAACTCAACAAAATAGCTACTTACTAAGTCCCCCGATCCTCCAAGTAATAAGTGGAACCTGGGTTTATGTCCTGGTTTAGTATAGCGGCCGTAGCAATGGGAATAGAGTTTCGTTAAGGCTTACAAGGTACCGGTTGTATAAGACAAGGTACCGGTTGTATAAAGGTCGCTGTAAGGGTTTTCCACAGGAGTCTGAATGCTGAACATGGGTTCTTTAGAGAGGGGCTCCTGTGCGGTGGTTGTAGGAGCGAGATTTTTGGGGTTGAGCACATGGGGCTCTATTATTTGAATAGGGTTTCAGGGCATGTCGTGATATCGTCCATTTGTACTCTTGACTATAAAGGGATTTGATTTAGATTTTCTAGACTAGTCTCGAGAGTGGACAGTGCCACTTCCAGCCGCTACCCAGATACGACCACATCCTTGTCTGTAGCGTCTCCCACGATGTTTTGTCGATGTTGTCTCCGTTCGGAACAAAGAATACGGTGACCTGGTCAGCACGACTGGAAAGACTGAAAATTCGCTTGGAATACCGGCCTGTGATATACGTCGCAGCGACGTCTGAACAGGCGACTGGAAAGCTTCGCCCATGCTCACATGAATGCTTTCAATGTGGATATGCGTCTGGACGTTGTCAGCGATCCCAAAGCATCCGTTGGCCAGGGAAAGTACTGCCGAGACCCTGTGAACCTGCTGATCGAGCTCTTGCAGTGGGCCTTCCACCTATGTGTTACCAAATCGATGGAAGAGTCGGCCGGGTCACTGGAGAGGCTTCTGAAAGTCGCCAGCAGGAAGTATCCGGTCCTGCATGGGATGACGACGGTGAACTCCTGGTACTTGGCAGTCGCCCACTCGCTCCGAGCCAAGGACACTGCACTGACCAAGTCGCTGCTTCGAGCAGGACTCATTAGGGTTTAGGGTTTAGGGTTTAGGGTTCATCGCACAGCTCTCCGCCGGTCGCACTTCCCTATACGACTGATGATCCGCAACCAGACGGCCGTGCCCTGCAAAGAAGAATTCAAGAATTCTCTGAGTCGATTAGAGACATGCGAGCTGCCCGAACCTGACGTCGGGGCTTTTCTGCACTAGTAGGAAAAACAGCATAACAATTCGGAAAGCTTCAACCCTAAACGCTAACCCGAAACTCTAGACCCGAAACTCGAAACCCCAAAATCCTCAGCCCAAAACCCTTATAGGAATAGGTTCTTGAATAAAGCCAGCCACAAAGTCCTAGACGCTAAGCCACAAAGCCCTAAACCCTAATCCATAAAGCCACAGCGCCCTGACAAAGCCTTGCGTTCTTGAGTTCAAGGTCGGCACCAGCGGCGTTCTTTGCGTCAAGGCCGGGACGTTTCCAGGTCTCTGCTCGCTCGGGGGGGGGGGGGTTAGGAAGTTTAGGGTTTCATGGCCGTTCCTGTAAAGGGATCCACAATGGGTTCCTTCAAAGGGATCTACAAAGGTTTGAGACTTTAGGGTTTTAAGGTTTGAGGGTTTTGGGGGTTTAGTGTTTGAGAGAGAGTGGGGGTTTAGCGTTCGAGAGTTTAGGGGTTTGGGGTTTGAGAGTTTAGGGGTTTGGGGTTTGGGAGTTTAGGGTTTTAGGGTTAGGGAGTTTAGTGGCTTAGGCGGTAAGTTTAGGGTTTGGGAGTTAAGGGGTTTGGGGCCGCATGAAAACGGTATCTCCGATAATGTATTTTCGTACGGTAAACCCCATAAAGTTGGAAACCGGGTTAAGGCCAAATAGTGCCGGGAATCCCTGAACATTACTCTGAAGGATTGAGGCTATTGGGTTTTCAATTTTATGGGGTTTACGGGCTGCAGATGACTACTACACGACATCAGGCGCCAGTCCCTCATGCTGGGTTTTGGATGCCCACTCAAGCCCCGCCGCAGGATCCTTTTCGAGACCGTAGCCGTTCTCCACGAAGACGACCATTTTTGTAGATCGCTGAAGCAAAAGCCACGTCGGAATCGGCCATGTGCCTTGAGCATCAGCGCGCGAATCGGGTATGAGCCTTGACCGATGCTTTGCTGCCAAAGGCAGCAACCGGTTTGACCCTCAGGCAATCTCAGGCAGCTCGATGCGTGACTCCAGTGTGTGAAATGCTATGCATACCTCGACATTCGGTACCACGACGGAATGATGAGGGTTCTGTCGTCTTCTGTCCGAATGATGAGAGTTGTGTCGTCTTCTGTCCGACAGGTGTGCTCTGGGAAGGCCGATGCATGCTCTTGCATCTCGAAACCTAAACCCTGAGCTCTAAGACACCCTGCAACACAAAATAAGAAAGCAAAGCCCTAAGCCCAGATGACCCTATAAACTCTCCTGAACTCCCCTAAACCCCTAAACCCTAAATACCCCTAAACCCGTAAATTAATCCTGAACCCCTAAAGCGTAAACCCCAAACCGAAACGAGAACAGATTTGCAGAGCCGGGAATCAGCCGGATGCAGGCGGTTCCCAGCGAGCCGAACTGGTTCGTGTTGTCGTCGGGATCTGAGATTCGAGCCCTGAGTTTAAAGGGGGAGTCTATAGGTTTTGTCAAGGTTTAAGTTGGGCACTGCACCATTCTATCAGTTAGATAATAGTTATAGTATGAATATGAATATATATATATATATATATATGCTCACCCCCCCCCCGGTGACAGACCACGGGTCTAAAAAACACCGTGCACAACGATATTCTGTGAAGCAAAACCGTTACATGAGGTATATAGTATAGCACCAGACGTGCGGCACATGAGTTACGTAATAGTCTTGTGGTAGTATCGGTATTAGGGTGAGTATTGTTATTAATATTAGTACTATTGCTTGCTGTAAGTATACGTATCAATATTGCCAACTATAAATTAGTGTTAGTGCTCATGTTCGTGTTAGAGTTAGCGCTAGTGCCAGTGTCAATGTCAGTAATACAGCACCACTGCTACGAGTAGTATCAGTATCAGTCTTAATGCTGGGTTTAACAGCAGCTTATATTCGCAGAAGTGCTAGTATTAGTATCAATATTAGAACTAGTTAGTTTTGATATGTTAGTATATTGATAGTCTCGTATATTAGCAGATTAGTATATCAATACATCAATGTATTCGGACAGCAAAATATTTGCATACTTGTATACTAGTATATTTTACATGTTAGTACAACTGGTGCATGACTACACTACTATACTGCTGTATTAGCTTACTAGTATATTGACATACCAGTATATTCGTACGTTAGCATATTAGTGTACGAATATGTGTACTATATTACTGTTTTATCTAATCATGTATAAGTATATCAGTATGTTGGCATATTAGTATACGAACTTGTCATGTCGGTATTCTTGCATAGTGCAGTAGCCGTATATGATTATAGTCACATATTCGTATAGTATATTCATACAACAACGAGAAGTATATTGATACATTGGTATATGGGTATATGCCTATGCCAAAGCATTAATACATGAATGCACTGATGTATATATCTGTATCTTAAGATAGTGGTACGTATTTTATGTACATGAGTATATGCAGGTGTCTATTAGTAATGGTATTAGTTTTCATATCAATATGAATATACTATTGGTATTCGTAGGAGTATTAATGTCAATACTAGTAGAAGTAGGACTATTTATACTCGTAATAGCCATAATATGAGTGTTCATGCTGGTAATACTAGTGGCATTCTTGAATATGCAGCAGATTATCAAAGTCCGTATTAGTGTTGGTGATAGCACTACTGTTAACGCACAAGGGTTTACGTATTCGTATTCGTAGGAGTATAAATAGCTATGTAAATATTGATGTTAGTATAGATTTTGTGTTAAGTATTAGCAGTAGTGTTAGCGTTAGTACTATCATATTATTGATGATATACATTCGAAAGAATGTTTGTATTGTTATTACTCTTGACCACGTGAAATTCTAACAGTTGAATTCATGAGTGAGTTAAAGGATTTGTATTTTAATATGGTGGTATGCATGTTTATGTACATTAGTACATACAGGTGTGTGTTAGTATTGGTATTATTATACATTATTATCAATATGAATATGGTTATTGATATGCGTAGGAGTACTAAGAGCAATATTAATCAATCTTAGTATTTGTGTTATGCATATTCGTACTAAGCTTTATAGAAGTGTAATATTAGTAGTAATGCTGGTATTAGCTTGAGCATTCAACAAATGATCAATGTCAGTATGTTCAATGGCAATACTATATGTAGGAGTATCAATACATATATGTATATATAGATATACAGATAGATAGAGAGATATTCGTGTAAATATGGGCATGAGTATTGACAGCCCTTGCCTTTGCAAGTAATCTGGTCCGATGCGGAGACTAGCACGACAAGGCGCGCGGGTGTCCTACCAAGAAAGGAATTACAGAGCACACGTGTATGGATGAGGGTTGTGCTGATACACTACATAGTAAGCACTACACAGTAATCTTACTTGAGTCATATATAGAACAGATTCCAGCATTTCCAAAATTTCCAAAATTTCCAAAATTCTCTCCCCTAACTTTCCGCATTTCCAAAATTTCCAAAATTTCCAAAATTTCTGAAATTTCTAAAATTTCCAAAATTTCCAAAATTTCCCGACCTAGTCGACAGGATTTTTCCAAAACATAAGGGCGGACTTTTTGGAAATTTTGGAAATTTCGGAAATTTTGGAAATTTTGGAAATTTTGGAAATCCGGAAAGTTAGGGGAGAGAATTTTGGAAATTTTGGAATTGAGGCTTTGAAAGCTGAGTGCCCCCTCCCCCCGATCACAGACCATGCACTACGACTGAGTCGAAAGGGCATGGTCTGTCATGGGGGGGGGGGGGGGGGTGACCATATATATATATATATGTGTGTGTGTGTATAAATGTATATAGCTCGTCGTATTATGACTCCCAGTATATACAGACTTCTACAGGGTCCGGGGCAGTACCGCAGGTTTAGGGTTATGTAGGGTGTCGGGTTTAGAGTCATTTGTCGGTAAAGATTCAGGTTCAAAGCGAAGGGCCTGAGACTGAACGGCCTATAAGTTCCTTTGACATTGGGCGATTGCTGTTTCTCGTTCTTGGAGAACAGGTTCCCTTAAACTCTAAATCCTAAAGCCTACTAACTTATCCAGGGCATGAAGCATCAAGGAATATACCTTAAATCAAAGAGGGGCCCTACTGTAATTTGAGGTCTGTTCCTTAATTAATTCCGGGATTTTGGAAGGTCTGCGTCCATCAACATTCTGAATCCGAAACAAATCCTAGGGTGTAGGTCTAGTGTTCAGAGTGGAGGATACCTAACTTTCAGCCCCAAACCCTGAACCCTAAACACCCCAACTTGAAACCTGGGGGAACTTAGACATATTTGAATTCTTTTGTTATTCGAACCCCTAAGAAACAGCCAAAGTTGCAATTTTGGGGGGGATCTAAGTTCAGTATAGTTCAGGGCTCACCCTGAATCCTCCTCAGCGGAGCAGTGGGATAGGTAGGAAATGCAAACGCGAAGATCCTGGACCCCGAGCTGGCCCATCCCCGGGCCGTGCCGGATTATGATGTTGAATCATGTGGTTTTTCTGCGGATAGTACTGTAATATCATAGTCTTGTAGTATTCTAGTATTATGTAAGCCTTTCTTTGGATCGTATTGTAAGATCATAGTATTGTAGTGTTCTTGTATTATGTAAGCCCCTCTAGCATTCTCGTGTAACAAGAAGCTCTTTGGCTATGTAAGCTCAAAGTCTCATAGTGTCATGGTCTAGTAAGAGCTTTCTGTCAACTGCAAGCAAGTGCGCCAATTACAGGGTTTAAGGTTTAGGGTTTACGGGTTGTATAGCTATACTTGATACCATACATGGAGGTGTCATGGTAAACTGCTTTGGTGATGGCAGTATCAGTGCTCGGCCAGGCTACTTCTTGTTAGCGCAAGGCCCCAAACCCCCCAACCTCCCCCACTCCCCTCCGCCCACTCCACTTCCCAACCTGGCCCAACCTGAGGTTCAAGAACAGCGCTGTAGGCGTTTGCGATATAGCATCACGCACGATGCGCCGTGCTCTCAGTTTCTATGATGTTGGTGCCAGACAGGACATACGCGCTCGGTGCAGTTGACGCGGTGTGCTGAGGTTTCCTGTCTTCCCCAGGACATTCAGCCGGCCGCCAAGTGCTCGTAGCATGAAGCCGTTTGCATTGTCATACCCAGAGGGTCCATATATATATATATATATATATATATAGAAAAAATGTGTATATATGTATATGCGTATATATATATATATATATATATATATGACTACGATTATGGAATTAAGCCCCCCCGAGCCACAATAAGGATGGTCTTCTGGGACCTGATTCCATAAAGGCAATATATATGGACCCTCTGGGATAGCTCAGTGCTCAGAGGCTCCAGGCGGCTTAACGTGCGTGGTGTTGACACCGGGTTTAGGGTTTAGGGTTTAGACACCGAGTGTCTCTTCCAGGATGCGTTTTGCATCGGCACACGGTGCTAAGAAAGCTGGTCCCCTAAGGCTCCTAGTAGGCTTCGGGGCTTTGTGGGCGAGGGTTTGGGCTTTGGGGGCTAAGGTTAAGGATTTCACTACGAGGGTCCAGGAGCATCAGGGTGAAGAAAAAGAACGGCCATGGTGGGTGCAGAACACCTGAACCTACGACCACAACCCCAGATTCCTAAGCCGCTTAGAGGTTGGCCCAGAACGACATATATATATATATATATATACACACACATAGATGTGTGTGTGTGTGTGTGTTATTAATATACGAATATTGAATATTATATAGTAGTATATAGTATTGTTAAGTAATGTATATGTACATACATAGATTATAGTGTATACATATATACATATGTACATGCACTCTCCAAGGAGACTATCTTTGACATTGCCTTTCACAAGAAGGACATGCCGCCTTCCTCCGCACACTCCATGGGAAGCTGTGTTTCGATTTTTGACATCACATGAGCATTTTTGAGGCCGACTCTTCAATATGTGTTTAGGACGAACCAGGGCAGGACTTCGAGCTTTCATTACGGGCCTTGAAGGATGTAGAGCTTGGTACAGTAGGATTTGTTCGGGCGCTTTTGAATTCCCGAGGGCCCCAGTTACCTACATAGTAGGTTACTAGCCATGTATTCTATGCCCCAGTAACCTGCTATTTATGTAACTGGTCAGGGATTCCTGATTCAGTGAATTTTAGTGAGCATCATAGCCTCAGTGCATGGCTCGTGCTTACACTTAACGGATACACTTCACCCTTCCCCTTCCCTCATGCATCCAATCCGATTTCCCACCAAGGAGAGAGAGGCAAACAACACAACAATATCGTGAGAAGCAGAAAGAGAGAGTGTGCATGTGTGTGTGCGCGCGCATACATATGTATATGTGTATATGTGTATGTATGTGTTTGTACATATATATTTATAGATGTGTGTGTGTGTGTGTGCGCGTGAGTGTCTTTGTGTTTCTGCGTCATGGTCACGGTCACTTGCAACAGGAACGCTAGCTAGGTGCTTGCAGTGCATACACGAAACAATACAATCTATGAGTATTACATCGTCTCAAGAAGGAGTATGGATTATTGCTCAAAGCCATAAACCCAACCATCATGCCGTGCCAAAGCCTGATGTCCTGTCTTCACGTGTAGGTTTGACGGTGTATAAAGTTTATGAGTTATGGTTGTTATTATGAACCCATGGGGTGTGGACAAGTCTGGGGAAACCTACCCTTGCAGGACCGGCTGCAAAGCTCAACAACAGTCCATGCCACATATCCTAAGTGCGCAATATACTACTTTGAGGGTCTGGCTCTTAGAAATAGCTATTTCATAGACTTGTACAAGTAGTGTCATGACCCCAAGTAGGATCCTCTACAACCTCATCTGCAATCTCGATTCCTGAAGAGCAACGACCTAAACCCTAAACCCTAAGTCCCGTGCAATGGAGCCTCCCTACGCATCGCTGGCTGCCGCAGCTCTCCCGCCGGCTTGTGCATGCTTTGGGGGTTGAAGGGTTAAGGCATCTAGGGTTTAGATAGGGTTTAGGGATTTAGGGTTTAGGGTGTAGGGTTTTAAGGGCTTAGGGGTTTAAGGGTTTTGGGTTCAGGGCTTTGGCTTTTTGGGTTTGCGGTTTAGGGTTTCGACCAACTCTATAGAAACTCCTGCCGAGAGTGCAGGGACATAGTTCCTGTTTTCGGTTTAAGCATTTACATATTCAGGACCCAATGAGGTAAACCCCCAAAAGCAACTAATTCCAGGCTGTTCAGTGGTACACTTTTTACTATCAGGTTTCTGGGTTCCTATCATAGTGAGAATAAGAAGCCTCAAAAAGTAGATACTTTTTCCCAGCGGGTTACTCAACAGCCTAGAATTACAATGGAGACTACAGGGAATACTCAGTTCCCTGCGGCAGACCGGGACAGGGTCAGGAGTTCGTGACTCGTCCTTCGGTCTAGGGTAGGGCTTGTTTGCGTAGAGGAATGTAGCCCTTTATTTCAACCCTAAGGCTCAAAATGGCCCAAAATCCTTATATAATATGGTTTTCAAAAGCCTTAAATTATGAGTCCTTAGAGCCTTAGGGTAATAATTGAAATCAGGTAGTAGATGGATAGAGAGGTTTTTGCTGGAATGCTGGAATGTAAACTCCAATCTCTGGTACTGCATCAGACATTGCTGGTTGTCTGTGAGCACTACTTGGAGGTTCATCGGTAGCATAAGTGGGGTTGTAAGTCCCCTAATGTGGGTTATAAGTATAGTTACCCTTCTTAAATCCACCTATAACTACCCATGAACTTCCAATTAGTGATGCACTTGAAGAGCTTGTCGTCAAGAAGCCGGAGTTGCCTGTTCACAAGTTCTTGATTCAAGCCATCAATTTGGCAGGCTTGATTCCCAAAGCAGGTGCCTAGAACCGCTTGAGCCGTAAAGTTCGGAACCCAGCATGGTTTCTTATAGGACTTAGCACGCAAAAACTGGTGCAGCTGTATGGTCCCAGTCCGAATATCTTACCCTAAGCCTCCACGTACACCATATACTTAGGCCTTAAGAGTACCTATATCGGAAGCCTTTTAAATATGTGGGCATATGGAGGGTTAGGCTTTTGATCACGTTGAGCGTGCTAAAATCAACTCCAGAATCATGTAGCTTTCTCCATCACGACATTTGAACTGCAAAACAAGGCAGTCCTGCTAGTAGCAGTAGTAGTAGTCGTCGTCGTAGGAGCAGCAGTAGTGATTAGTATTGGTGGTAGTATCGGTAGCAGTAGTAGTAGCAGGACTGGTAATTAGTACTAGAAGTAGCAGCAGTAGTACCAGCAGCAGTAGTAGCAGTAGTAGGAGTAGCAGCAGCAGCAGCAGCAGCAGGACTTGTAGTAGTGGTGGTACGAGTAGTAGTAGCAGTAGCAGCCGTGGCAGTGAGGAGGTGAGGCTTTGGAGGTTGTGGGGTTCAGCAAGTTGGGAAGAAACATGCACGGCAAGGGCTCCAGGGGTTTGGACTCTAAGTTCCCAATTTTTTGGGATTTACCTAGACCATCCTAGACTCCCAGAGTCCTCAGAGTCCTAGACCTTATAAACTGCATGTTGATAGCCTCATGTATGGCGAAGATCCCTGATAAGAAAATCAGGTACTTCAAAGCGCTGCCATTCTTCTTGGGTTTAGACAGGTGCGTACCCAGAGGCCCAAAGTAGTTCCTTTTTGGGGTTCATATACAGAACTGTATAAGGTAATCCCAAAAAAGAACTACTTTGGGGCCTATGGGTAAGGCCTGAAGTCGATCCTTGGAGCTTTTCGCTTCAAACACAAAGCAGCTCGCTGGCATGACATCTTTGAAGCCTGAAGATAGACAAGAGAGCACCGGAAATCTAGGTACGACGAACTTGCTGATCTCCACCATGTGCAGGGCTAAACCATGAAGAACTCTTGCTTAAGAAGCTGCAGCAGCTCTATGCTGAGGGCAAACAAGCACGCAGTCCTATGTGCCAGCACTTCGCACGAGTTCAGATGGCCTGAAACCATGAATGAAAACCGCCTTCAATTCCAGGCTAGATCCTACATCCTGGTTTCAGAGGCTTTTGCAGTGCCCTTTGGGGTTTGGGCCGTCCGTTAACTTCGAAGTGCCGCTTTTGAGATTGCGGCCATGGCAGCCGAAGCCTTCTTCTTCGAAGTTCCCGACTGCCCCAAGGGGACCATTCTCAAGCGCGGCTCTTAGATTTGAGGCATCTCCAGGTTACTTTAATAAAGGTAGATGTTTAGGGTCGAGGGTCGCAGGGCTTTGGCTTTTGGGGCTAAGGGTCCCGGCTAAGGGTTGTTGGTCGAAGTATAGGGGGCCTTAACGATGAGAATAGGGTTTGGGAGTATGCTAACAATGCAGGACACTAGTGAGGAGCGTCATGGCCCTTCATTCATGGGCCCAAGCCATTCGCAGGCCTTTCCGAGCGTCAGTTGTTTCGCAACACGCAGAGCCCACCTTCGACTTACTACTTACCACCACCACCACCACGTTTAGGTACTCCCAAGCATAGAGACTCAATGGACTGGAGACATCGGCACCCAATGCCGCAGGATTGAGGGTTTTAGGTATCGGGGTTCTAGGGTTCTGGGAATTGAAGTTCGAGGTGTGGGACTTAGTAACTGGGGTTACAAAGAAGGTAACTATACTTACAATTACTTATAACCCCACTTAAGCTACTTATAACCATATACTTACTAAGCCCCACGATCCTCCAAGTACCCTGGGGAAATCTCAAGAACCCGACCTGCTTCCCTGAAGCACCACCAAATCCTCGAGCGCCCCCTAACCCTGACTCGAAGTATTCTTCCCAGTTTGGGGGTTTAAGGTCTATCGGGTTTAAGTATCCTCGCCTAGGTTGAAAGCTCCAGATGGCAAGACTCTTCAAATACCACTTCCGCAAGAAGCAGTGCCGGGGGAGCCCGGGCAAAATACGTGCGTTCAACTATTGGATCGCCCCCTTACCTTAGGTCCACGTATTTTTGGCATACCAGCGCCTATAGTGTATTTGAGCCTCTTCAAGGCCCGGGTATGGATGCTAGCTAGGCTGCTAGTCAATATAGGCGCATGGACCCTCAGAGTCACGACAGTAAGGGTCTACTGTCGCGCATTCCTTGTAGGCTTTCATTCTGATCTGAAGGAAGCTTTGCTTTAAAATCTCCTTGCTGTTGAACTAGAAGGTCCAGGCAGCGCAGATTTGCTATGTGGTTTGCTGTGGTTTGGTCTTGAAAGGATTTGCGGTGTACCGCTTTGCGGTTGTGAGGTTAAGGGCTGACGGACGAAATCGGAAGACCTTGACCTCATACCTTTATCGCCTAGTAAAGACAAGCTTGAGCCTTGACCTTGGATGGGCTGAGGGGTCAGAGTTTAGAATTGCAAAAGACCACGTCTGACTTGGAAACGTGTTCTCGAAACTCGAACAGGCAAGCCAACAAATGCTGAGGACCACATGTACCTCTCGAAGACAGAGGGAGGGTCCTGGGCATTCGACAAAATCATCCGGCACAAGTACACGAAAGGCAGGATTCCTTGACCGTCAGTGAATGAAAGGCTTTCTATCTCAGAAGTTCATGGTTTCCCAAAACGCTACAGTAAGTCCTCTACCGAAAGGGGACTCTAAACCCCCAACTTAAATTCGCCTGAACCCTGCGGCCTTTGCTAATCTTGGATTCGAGCTCTTGCCTGCCTATCTGCCCATAGCCATCGAGAAGCACTATACGACTTGGAACCGGCAAATCCCATGCAGATGATAGGGGTTTAGGGTTTCAGGGATGTGGCATCCCCCACCAAGTTGCTTCCTGCAGCGACCGAAGTGGTAGAGACTGTTCCTTTCTTTGACTGCAAAACACGATCCTTATTTACAGTGTAGTACTGACGAGGTTAAGGGTTGAGACTGATACTTTGAATCCCAAATCCGCTTTTGTTGGCAGGAGCAGAGGATGTGGCTGCAGTTGCGATGAAGACAGAGGAGGATGCTTGGCTCAGACACACTTATAGCTCAAGCCCCAGCTCGAAACTGAAGCCAAAAAAACGAAACACTGAGCATTACCTGGACCCTATAGACCTTCCTTTTTTAGGGTTACTTCTCAGGATTTCCTCATATAATGTACATAAAAAGGTGGGTTGTTTGGCATCCAGCCTAAGCACTGAAACACAACCGCAAAAGCTAGGCTTTAGAGTTTACACCGCTACAGTTTTCGCTTTGTACGTTTACCTGTCCGAAGCCCCTACGGCAGAAAACCGGTTTCACTGGTGCGAAAATGCTGCCCTGCCGAAGAACTCGGTCTTCTGGCAGAACCTTATCCATCAAGCCGAACATGAGACCTTCTACCCTAAGCCCTAAACTCTCAGCCTCAACCCTAGAACCCCAAACCCCTAAACCCTAAACCCACCTTGTAGATGTGGCTGGTTCTCAAAAATATGGTCCCTTTTCTGGGCTACCCTAAATAGTAGGTGCTGTACTATATTAGGGATCCAAAAAGGGAACCATGAAATGAGAACCACCCATGTGTCTGCATGGGCCCTTGTCTCCTAAGACCCTTAACCCTAAGCCTTAAACCCTTATAGAACCTTTAAACTAGGTGGGTACATGGACCCTCATACCTTAACCCACCTTGTAGATGTGTCTGCAATAGTCCCCTTACAGATCCCTTATAGCAACCCTCACAGACCCCTTAAAAGGACCCCTTAAACGAACCCATAGCTGGAGCCCCAAACCTTTTGGGTTGTAAGGGTGTCTGCATGAGGAAGTACAGAAAGATCTGCGTGGCCCAGAAACGGTTCAGGCCGGGACTGGTCTTTAACCCCATTCTGCAGGGTCCTAGGAAGCATTGCGGGGGATGCTCTCCCAGATCGCTAATATACCTTAACCTACCAAAACCTACAAAGAGTAGGGTCCCTATAAATTCCATATTAGGGTTGACAGTAAGAACCTACAGGAAGGTAGGGTTTGGTAGGTTAACAGGTTAAGGTAAGCAGAGACCCTACATTCTACTATATACTTAGGACCTTTTCGGACTGAGAAGCCCGCTTACATACAAAGACGGAAACACTAAACCCCGGACCTGTAATCCTAAACCTCTATAAAGCCGCATGGACCCGAGAACGCTACTGCTGTAAAGCTAACCCCTGCAGCCATAATGTACATGTGGTCTCCATTTGGTTTTCATGATCTTTAATTCCCTAAACAGAAGGTTGCCAACTATAGAATATGTAACCGAGTAACCCATTATTTAGGTGATTGAACCCCTCAGGATTAATGGGGCGTTGGGGCATTCGTTCTGGCTTCTAGGGTAACTTAGAGTTGCGGCTACAGGACTTATACCCGTTTAGGCTAGGAGACGTACTAAGTTTTCAAGCAGAGTCTTGAATGAAGTCATCCTTAACCGTCTGATCATTATACTGACTCTGTCGTACCTCTAAGGCTGCAGTTACCTAAACAGTAGGTTACTAACCATATGGGTGGTTGTCAAAATTAATGTCCCTTTTTGGGTCCCAAATATAGTACGGCACCTAATATCTAGAGTACCCAAAATGGGACCATAATTTTCGCAACTACCCATGTTGGATGCAACACAATCCCCTACTACTTACATAACTGGAGCCCTACCTAAAGTCTCGATTGTAGTTCCTTTTCGTAAACCAAAAATTGTATTACAGGATCCCAGGCATAAAACTGGTTAACCCCAAAAAGGAATTACAGTGGAAGCTATGCCCTAAGGGTGCATGTACCCAAACAATATACCCTTTGGCCTTAGAGTTGTAAAATAGATACCTTGGGGCCAATGTATATACTATTTGGGTACAGGTATATACTATTTGGGTACAGGACCCTTACACCTTAAGCCCTAAAGAATCCTTGGATGAACCCTTAAAGGACCTCCATCTGGGTCCATGGACCCTGAACCCTAAACCCCTAAACCCTAAACCGCAGGGAATGTTTCTTGATCATCGAATTTGGCGGCGCTTGAAAAGAGCCCTATAAGGGGTATAGGGCTTACCTGGACCCTAAAGAACCTATCTATTCAGGGCCCCCGAATATGCCCCCTCATATGATTTCTTTATATGAGTCCCCAACAAGGTAGGTTATTTGGGGTTAAGGTAGAGTTTAGGGGACTTATAGTTGATATACCATAGAGAGAGTCAGAGTATAAGGCTAAAGGGAACCGACTTTTACGAGTAATTTCGTGTTTCCGGGCCTGGAATACTGCATCACAACGCGCCTCGTTGTCCGTGCAACTACAGGCCACCTAACTCCTACGTAATATAAAGACCTAAGCCCAAACCCAAACAGCCTCGCTGATTCCTACTTGGAGGTTCATGTAGTGTAGTTGCAGGTGGGGTGATAAGTAGGGCAACTATATTTATGAGCCATACTACGTGATGTATAACTCCACTTATAATCAGCCAAGAACCTCCAAGCCCTAAACCCTAAACCCTAAACCCTAAACCCTAAGCCCTAAACCCTAAACCCTAAACCCTAAACCCTAAGCCCTAAACCCTAAACCCTAAACCCTATAAGCCCTAAGCCCTAAATCGGTAAGGCCTCTCTCAACTCTAGGGTTCCAGAAACCTTAAGCAACTCCTTGCTCCCCGAAGCGCCCACGAGACGACGGTTTAGGGTTTAGGGTAGGGACTTCTGGAGGTACAGCTGGATACGACGAAGGGCCCAATCCGACTGACAATTGCACCTTTGGCTGACCTTCAGCCATGAACCCCAAGGATGTTTCATAGCCCCACACCCAAACCCTAGGCCCTGCAGCATCCGAAATCCTGGAACCTGCTGAGCCTGCTGCGTTCATAGACCTCCAGCTTTGGAAGACCAAATCCAGCCGGGCTGAAAGGCTTCAAGGTTCAATCCCAGGTAGACCTCCAATGGAGATGTTGCAGCCCTTAGAGTGTCTTAGAGATTAGAGACTACAAATCCAGCTATGTGTGCACACACATGTGTGTGTATGTGCGCACAAGTATGCGTGCATGCACATATAAACTCTCCCTACACACGATGTGACGGCAACCACGTATGTGTAGCACACAAACAGCTAGATGTGAATGTATACAAGACATATGTTTAGTTATGACATATATATATACACACAGATATACACACATGTAGTTGTCTGCAGTTTCTATCTATTGGCCTTTCGTCTTCACATTGAACTGTTTCCTGTGTTATGTGCAGTGTTTTTTCGATGTGCGTTCAAGTGCTTGGTATCCTGCACTTCTGCATACATATCTGTACATTCATATATGTCAACATGCAAGTAAGCATACTGTTACACTGCCAAAACACAACTTCAAACTATAGTTCACCAGGTCTTCCGTCGGGGTGCAACATACGTATACATCCACGTGCCAGCATACGCATATACATGCAGACTTATCCTGCGTAGTACATACACATGCAAGTACTTCTACATGGAACATGCCAGAGGTAGACATCCTTACTTAGAGGCCCGAGGGACTTAGTAAGCAGGATTTTAAGTAGAGTTATCAGTACCCTAAATGGAATTACCCCAATTATAGCCCTACTTTCAACCGACTTACTTAGTCCCCTGGGCCCCCAAATAAGCCCTAAACCGTAAACCCCATAGATCCCTTTAAAGTACCCTATAGATCCCTTTAAGGAGCCCTTTGGATACTGGATACCTTTAAGGAGCCCTTTAAGAACGTGCTATGCCAAATTCTGGACTGGAAGCTGCCGATGCTGGGTACACTACCAGCGAACCTGGAAGACGAAGCCCTGTAGAGGCGACCAGCTGGTCTAGAAATATAATATATATATATATATATATATGTATTAATATGTATATGTATGTATTTATACATGTATATATATATATACACACTACACGTATCTTTTAGATGTGCATGTATACTCAGATTTACATGTATCTCCGGTCTAAACCCTAACATATGAAAGAGGTGCCATCCTGGAGCCCATTGGGCGCGCAGCGCGCTCTTGACATGGTGCGTGACGGATTCCTGCAGGCCTCAGGCTTACGGCTCATACTTAAAGGATCATGGGACTTAGTAACTGGGGTTGTAATTGGGTAATTACACTTATAACCCCAGTTAAGGTACTTATAACCTTACTTACTAAGTCCCATGATCCTCCAAGTAGGGTCTAGGGTCTAGGGTTTAGGGGTCTAGGGTTTAGGGTTTTTAGGGGTTTAGGGTTTGGGGTTTACAGGTTTAGGGTTTTGCTTTTAGGGGTTTAGGGTCTAGGGTTTTGGGTTCAGGGTCTGGGGTCTAGGGTTTGGGGGGTTTAGGGTTTAGAAAACCCGGAGGTTTATACGGCTATCATACCTGGACCCTAAGGAACCTACCTTTTTAGGGTTCCCTAATATGATTTCTTTATATAAGTCCTTAGAAAGATAGGTTACGTGGGGTGAAGGTAGGGGTTTAGAGTTCAGGTTTTAGGGCTTTTAGGGTTTTGGGTTGCGGATTCAGGCCCGAAGTTCGGCTCCGTCCGGGGCTCCTTTGAAGGGATCTATAGGGGGTACCCTTAAGGGGCTCCTTTAAGGGATCTATAGGGGGTTTAGGGTTTAGGGTTGATGATATAAGTCCTGCAGTAGCCATAAATAAGGAATGTACCATCATACCCGTAGTCTAGGGTCCTCAAGGTAAGGCGGGATTTGTAGATCATCAACCGTAGGCTTTAGGGCTTTGCTGCAGGGTTCAGAGCTCATGGTGATTCTGCAGGGCTTAGACGCTTTACATAATTTTGGGATGGGCTCAGGCTTTGGTGGTGCCCGGGCTTCTACTGTAGCGATGGGTTGAGTTGAGTCTTTCGCATGCTGTCAGCACCTTTCCAGCATCTTAGCTCGGGCAGCACGGCTGCCCACGACGCTCCAGGGTTAAATAAACAGCTGCAAGGGTACCGTGACATACATGTAAGTATGCATGCATGTATGCACGTACGCATGCATACATGTATGTATAATTGTGGGTGTGTATACGTTATCATGTATGTGCGTGCGTGTCCATATCATTTATTCGTTATATATATATATATATATATATATATATATATATATATATATATATATATATTACATGCGTGCTAACCCTCAGCCTGCGCTACATCCTTACACATTATAGACCCTACATTCGCACCCTGGACTCACAGACCTCAAACCCACTCCAACAGGATCTGGCCATCTACCGGGGTATCAAAGGCTTCCTTGTCCAGTTTGGAGTTGCATCTCGGCTCTGCTAGCCCATTTAGCTTTCAAGTTTTAGTCCTGCGTTTGGAGCACCATACTTTAATGATCTTTTTGGAGCAGTTCCTTAAAGGAACCATTATGACATTCTGAAATGAAACTCTATACTTGTTTCTCCATGGCTACTTCAAAGTCCAGTAGTACTGCGACGGCATTTGGGGGGATTGGGTCTGTCTGTTACGAGGTTGCGGGGCTTTGGGGATGGAATGAACGGCTTGAAGCTTTGTGCTTGTTTAAGTGATCTTGCTTGGACTTCTCTCAGGGAATCATATGGTTATCTTACAGTTTCAATTACTCCAGAATTTGTGGAAGTCCCAGGAGCATGCTTCTAGCCGCATATTTGACTTACAAGCCTGAAACCCTAGAGGATGCCAGGCTCCAAAATTGTGTCACTCCAGGCTTCCGCCGAAATATTCAGGCACCGAAATCAGCTGAACAGACCCTGTCTCAGAAGGCAATAGGCGGCCATAATTGGATAGAACACGCCTCAACACCAAACCCTGATGTGTAGCCCCTCGAGCCCTAAACCCTAAAGCGCCCCAAGCCGCAAACCCCGAGCTAGCTAGTGCTGGGAGTTTCAGAAAATTGGGGGTACCTTATTTTGGGGTCCCTATAATAAGGATCCTACTATTCGGGGTACTATATTAGGGTCCCCTATTTTCGGAAACCCCCTGCTTGTCTGGGGGATGCCCAGGTCGATGATGAAAAGAAGAAGGCGCCCTACACGCCCCTTCCAGACGACCCCCTTTGCGGGGTGCCATACCTTGAAGGCCCGGATTTTGTGTTTGTGTTTCCGGGATTTGGGGGTTCAGAGTTTTGGGGTTTAGGTTTTCGAGCCAGGGCTTCTGGGTGTTTTGGTTTGTTAGATGTTGACAACTGTTGATTCACTTGTTCAGCTGTAGACTCTTGTTTCGTGCAGGGGAGAGGTGTCTACAGGGTTTGGGGGTTCAGGGTTTAGATTTTAATAGCTGTGGTTGAAGCATGACAATCCTTGTGGTCGCGTTCGGACAGCTAGTTTTTTAATTAAGGCAGGAGGGTTTACGATTTAAGGTTCATCACGGCATGCGTAGGAATCACCTGTTCAGCTGGGGAGTAAACAAGAGAGAGAGAGAGAGAGAGAGAAAAATAGATATATGTTTGTAGACATACATAGACTTTGTATAGTCGCGAGTGAATGTTGGCTAGGCAGAATCGGGGTCCCTGCACTTGTGCGTTTGGTCAAACTTAAAGCTCGTAGCAATTATTGCAATACTGTTTGGGTTCAGGTACCCATGAAGTCATGCTTGCGAGCCCCACATGTGTACCGCCGCTTGAAGATTCATGCGTCTTGCTTTGCGCGCAACATGTAAGTCGAGTCTTACACACCGTTGCCAGAAGGTGAAAAGGACCCTTATGTCGAAACTAAGGCCAAGGCTCTTTCCCAATCGTAGGAGCTGTAAACCCCAAGTCCGAGACCCAAAACATCCCGAAAGCCTAGTCCGTAGTCCAAAAACGATAAGCCCTCATCGCCGGAGATATAGCGCTGTATCATTGTTGGTTGAATGCCTACCCTCTGTAACGTCGACTCCTCATTGGAGTCAAAACTGGTCGATGGTAGTAGTAAATATTAGAGTTATGTTTAGTTTTTGTTATTTCGGTTATACTTTGGTATAGTATCAAATGGTATCTAAACATCAGGGTCATGGTGTTTTGGTGCGTATCAGGTTTGCTACACTGTAGGAACCTGATTAAGAAACCTTGGGCTTGCATTAGGGTTCTTTTAGTATTTTGGGCTTATAGGCCCAGGGTTTCTTTAATCAGGTTCCTACATTAGGTAGTGTTCCGGGCTGCAGGCACAAGCTGACATCTCTCGTGTGCAGGGCATTCTCTGGGGTTTCTGAACCGGGATTACCCTAAACCCTAAACCCTTCACGTAGAGTTCCAGGAATTGGCTTCGACCATGAGCCCTACCTGGACGCCAAAAGTATTTTGAACAACAGTGTGTCGTAGGCCTTGGGCCATTAGTTTGCATACTTTTTTTGGGGGATAGGTAGAGCCTAAACCCCTAAACCCTAAACCCCCTTCCCAATAAACTAGTTGGAGGATCATAGGACAATCAGAGTTATAAGTAACTATAACTGTAGCTACCTTACTTATAACCCCAACTACTAAGTTCCATGATCCTTTAACTACTGTAGTTGTGTAGACCCCCAGAACCGGACCGGCCTCATTGGTTCAGGCACTGTCGGCTTTGCTGCCGCCGGCCCCAACACGCGAGGATGTCAGCTCTGCCTCTTCTTGGGTGCCTGAGTTGCCAAACCCTATAAACCCTAAATCCTAAATGCTGAATCCTTAAACCCTAAACCTTACTTAAAAAAACCTTAAACCCTACACCTTAAACCCTAAATCCTAAACCCTAAACCCAAGTCTATTTCGGTTGGCGCAGGCGCAGGGGTGTCGGTCAGATGCTTTGGTTTTGGCGAAGTTTAAAGGGTTCTGGGGTATACTCTGAGGCTCCTGGATGCTTTGTGAGATCCCGAACCTTAGCCCCCAAAGCCCGAACCCTCTCCCAGAAAGCCCATGGCCCCTTTCGGAGCCTTAGGGTACGGTATATATGGAGCTTTGGGATTCTTGCCGTTGGGGGGTACGTAGAAAGGTTTAGGGTTTTTAGGGTTTGTGGAATTTAATATGCTTAGGGTCCATTGTTTTAATGGGTAGTTCTCTAACTTAGGGTTCCATGACTAGGTCGCAAAAAAAACTACGGCATCCTTGTAAAACGGACCTTGAACATTATGGTAGTTTATAGAGAACTACCCGAATGGTGATGGGAATACCTCCATGGTGCTAGTTGGAGGATTTTGAATCTGTAGCAACTGCCCAGACCTTCCAAAATTCCTTAATTGAGGAATATACCTTAGATTTAAGGTATTTTCCTAAATTAAGGAATTTTGGAAGGTCTGGGCGACTCATTGCACAAGATCGGAATCCTTGATCCTAAGGCTTTACATGTAAACACAGGGGCCCGGAAACTCAGACTAGGGTGCGGAAGGGTTCCCTTTCAATTATATTTACAACCACGGAATAGTATCGCTGGCCCTATAACATGTTACAAGGCGGGTACGATTTCCGTGTTGGTGGGGCTCTGGGATTGCAGCGTGCTTGTTCAGGTTCCGAGTTAAGTTTGTGCTTTGCGTGTTCATGGTTCAGGGTTTCGGATGTAGGGCTGTCTCGGTTAGTGTTGTTGGGCTATGCATTGTGTGTACACGTGGGTTTGTTTCTGCTGCAGGCAGCTGTTGTTGGACTAGGGTTGTGCGTCAGCTTTGCTTCTGTTTTCAGGGCATATCCCTAGGCCCTGAACCTTAAACCCTGGACCCTAAACCCCCCTAAAATAAACCCCTAGACCAAAGGCCCTAAATCCCTGAACCCGAAGCCCTAATCTTAAACCCTATAACCCCTAAACCCGAAGCCCGATAAAGCCGCTAAGAGCTGCTCCGAGACTGACGGAGAGCAGCTGAGGTGCCGCCCCCTCCCTTGGGCGCAACTCTGCAGCTCCGTCGTGATAGCGGTCTGGGTGTTGGGTGTGGTTTTGGATGTAGGAACCCGATCAACGAAACCCTGGGCCTATAACCCAAAAACAGTAGGATTCATGCAAGGAACCCGAATAAAGGCCCAAGGTTTCTTGATCAGTTCTTACATTAGGGTTCAATAGGGTTTAGGGTTTGTAGGGACTGTGGTTCGAGGGTTTAGGGTTCAATGGCATTTGTCCCGGGGTTGGAAGCTCCTGGAGTTTTGATTCAGGTTTCGGGCTTCACGGTATGAAGTCTACCTAGAGTCTCCATTGTAGTTCCTTTTTTTGGTTAACCAAAATCTCCGTTTTAGGATCCTAACCATAAAACTGGTTAACCAAAAAAGGAACTACAATGGAGACTATAGGTAGGGTCTGCCAGACTCAGATTATTGAGTACTGCACTCATGCCCCGCGATGCCCCTGCAGTCCACACCGTCAGCCATGCAAGTCAAGTCCGATCCCGCCCCCAAAGGGTCCTTTGTACTGTTATGGGGGCTACTTCCCCCAAATCATAATAGCAATTCCTAATATAGAAACCCTACATTCTACCATACAGGTACTTTGGACCCTTTGAGGCCCTCAGTGCTTAGGTGGAGACGCCCATTGGTCGCGTCTTACCAGAGAGCATGGAGACTCTCCATTCACTGCTTCTTGGGCGTCATTGAAGAAGCCTCGTCCCAAAGCGCAGGGGCTCCTAAGACCCTTAGCCTAAGATACCAAGCAGGAGCCCGAACAGTTGCTAATAGTGATCGGGCTCCTTGTTAAAATTTATGCTAGACTATACGCCCAAAGCACGGTCCTAATGATTGTGGCTTCTAGATTTGGACCTTTTTGATTCCCGAAGTTTGGTTGGCTGATTCAAACTGCAGAAATGGGAGTTCCCGAAAAGAGGGGCCCCCAATTCAATACAGAGTACCCTTAAATAGTAGGATCCTTATGTAAAAGGACCCCCAAAGAAGGTACCCCTTGGTTTCGGAAAGTCCCAAATCCTTGTAAAGCAATGGCTGTCAAGAGCCGGATGCTTCGAGGCCCTAATGGATCCTACCGTAAGGGCCCATGCACCCTAGAGCCGCTTGGGGCTCCTTTAAGGGTTCTATAAGGGTACCATAAGGGGCATCTAGGATTCTAGGGTTTATTATAGGGTATCAGGGTCCACGTGCCCAAATAATGTACACTTCGGCCTCAAAGTAGTCGCCAGATATAGGCACTGCGGGACCAACCTTTCTACGTATTTGGGCACATGGACGCAGAGGGCTACTGGTCATTGCCTTGAGTAGCACAACCCTGAGCCCTAAACCCCAAATCCCAAAACCCCGAAACCTCTACTTGGACGAAACCTCTACTTGGAGGGGCAGGGGACTTAGTAAGTAGTGTTATACTTGGGGTAACTCCATTTAGGGTACTTTTAACCTACTTACTAAGTCCCCTGCCCTTGCAACTAGACCCTAAACCCTAAACCCACAGATCCCTTTAAGGAACCCTATAGATCCCTTTGGGGAGCCCTTTAAGAGCCCTTACGGAGTGAACCTTTCAGCCCCAGCTCTTCTAGGCCCGAGGCTCCTTACACCTCCGCATTTCAGCTTTAGCCTGCCACGAAGAGCTACCTGGCCCTAAGGGTCCATGTACCCATATAGCATATACATTGGCCTTAAAGTACTCCCTATATAGCATGGACCCTTAGGGTGGACCCCAAAAGCATGTAGGATAATAACCTTTTTATGGGTTTTGGGCCATGATGTTGCCTACTTTGGGGGTCTACGTAAGACTGTAGTATTGAAGGTACCATAACAACCTGCAGTTATGTAATCATAAACCGTTACATTCTATGTTCCCAAAACCCCCAGAAGCGAGTTGCAGCGGCTGAGGTTTTTGCCGGGAGACATCCCTCAGTGTGGCGGACCGACCACGGTTTTCTTGTTTAGGTATTAGGGATGTCACCGGTTTAGGATTTAGGGTTTAGCAGGGCCCCCAAACAAGCACATAAGCAAAAATAAGGATAGGGATTTCCCATATAAACCCCTTATGCAATGAAGCCCAATAAGGTAGGGATCTCCCCATAAAATGCTTATGCTTATGTGCTTTTGGGTCCCTATTTAGGGATGTCACAGGGTGGGCCATACGTCATGGGGTTTGAGGTGCCGGGGTTAGTTGGTTTCAGGGTTTAGGGGTTTGGGGGTTCCGGTTCTGAGGGTTTGAGGTGTCTTCATGTTGTATATTGAGGATTATGGCTATATATAGTTATTGACTGATTTCTTTTTCGGTGCCCTTCTATTATAACGTTCATCGAAGTTGATTCCGTTCGGGGTTCTACTGGAGCTTCTTTTCCAAATTTTGGAACTTCCGAATCGAGAGTTCAGGTAGTTATAGCATCGGACGGCTTTGGCTTTGCCCTTCCACCCCGCTGCCCACACCCAGACCACTATCAATCCCAAGCCCGAAAACGAAAGCTAAGATTTGTTGCTTTTATTTAGGGTGTGACAGCTTCACGGGACATAGCCGCCGAGCTAAGCATCTTACAGCCCCCGAACCGATTTAGGGCTAGATCACCGCCCAGCTGCAGGAAAAGGGCCCGATCCGCACAAGCTTGCAGAGTCGGGCAACGCACCTGAGCAGTACTTGAGACAACATAGTATAGGGGCCTTAATAATTACTAATACTATTTTGTGGGGCTCCTTGTGATATTTATAGCATAGTGGGCCCCAATGCCCTATTCTGACTATTAAGGGCCCTGTATTAAAGATCAGAGACTGCTTCCGAGTCTGGGGTTCAGGAGTGTAGGGCCATTGGTTCAACGACTACGGGAGCGGGGTCACGAAGTGTGGGGATAAAAAATTCTTCAATACAGCCCAACACCCTCTTCACATTTTGAGGTTCCTTTGCCATAGAACCCTTGTAGCACACCTTCCTAAGCCTTTCAAGGACCCCTTCAAAGGGGCAGTGTTCTAGTTATCGAGGTCCCCACATGGGAGTTTCCGAAAATAGGGGACCCTGATACAGTACCTTAAATAGTAGGATCCTTATTGTAAGGACACCTTAAAAAGGTACACTAATTTTCGGAAACTCCAACATTCGTGCGTCTCGCAGACCCTGGGTTCCCCTGGCACGTGATGTTTGTGGATCCACTATAGCTTAAGACACACGGTTGATGATATAAATCCTGCATTGCCTTAAGGATCCTAAACTATGGGAATAATGGTATATTCCCTATTATGGGTCATGCAGGATTTATATCATCAACCGCATCTTTTCTAATTAAGGGATTTTGGAGGGTCTGGGTTCTGTGTGGATCTTCCTGGACTCGACAGTTTGGGGTGGTAGCCACCGCTTTTATCATAGGATCTTTGGTGCGTTCCCCCTCGGGGAGCCCCCCAAAGTTTAGGGTTTTGGGTTTATGGTTTAGGGCTTCGGGTTTAGGGTTTCGGGATAATGTCGTATACAACAAGGGGTCTTATTGAGAGGTTGTGTTGTTCCTACATAAACTAATCTTAAAGTGCAAGACCTCGCAAACCCCAATGGAACCAAAACCTTGATTCAGGCCTGCTTCACCCTAGTAGGCCCCAGGATGCCTTAATAAGCCCCAATAAGCCCTGCTAAGCTTCAAGAAGCTTCAGTAAGCCTCAACAGGCCTCAATACGCGTCTCCGCCCTCTTATTTTGGGTCCAAGGAGCTACGCTTCAATAAGCCTCAGTAGGTTAGCTGCTGTTCAAGTGGCTCTAGACTAGATAGACTCTAGCCACCGCGACAGCAGATTTCCACCAGATCTCGCAGCGTCAGCCTGAGCGATGTGTTGAATCTGAGCCATATAGATCCATATTTTCTACTCCAAAACAGCACATGCCCTATTAAGACTTATGAGGGCTTATTAACCCTTAATACAACGTAAGAGCGCTGAATAGCCCTTAATAGCTCTTAACCGCTCTAAACCCATTTTCTCTAGAGCAGAATTGCTTTGTGGGGGAGGGGGCTCCCCGAGGGAGGATTCTCCAAGGACCCTATGATTTTATTATGGTCATATATTCAAAAGCTAGAAAAGTGGCTGGTTTTATGGTTGTGGAATTGCTTTTAATGGGTCATATGCTGCAAAGGTTAGCTTTACCAGGTTGTGCTTTGGAGAGCCACCCCTCAACTCCCCCTTCAAGGGATATTGGAGCCTCTTAGTATTGCCAGCAACTGCAGGCTTACATCCAGGACAACTTTCCCGAGTGTGACTTCGTCACGGGGGCCTCTGTGATCTGAGCGGGACTGCAAGGCAGTCACTCGTTGCATTCTGGAGACATAGTAGCTTTGTAGTACAACCTCAGGTTTTGGCTGAAGCAGTCGTATCTTCAAAAGTTTGTTCGGGGGGGAGAGGGGTACTCCAACGGGGTTAGGTGCTAAGGAACATTAGGGAACTCTGAAAAGACCTTAGGAAGCACTTGGGTGATTTGGGGGTTCTTCTGGCAGGCTGTTAGGACTAACTTTTCGGGTTTCTATATGAACCAAAATAAGGAGGCGAAAAGTCTAGCTTTTAGGAGGGGTTCAGAAGTCAGCCAAGAATCCTTATAGATCCCTTTAAAGGAACCATAAGGAACCCCTATAGATCTCTAGGAACCCTAAGCATATGAAGGATCCCAGACTGTAGTGGTCATGCAAATCAAATCGGATCCTGGGACCTCATACCAGAGCAAGAGCAACCTGTTTGCACCCACACCCCTTAATTCCCTAAGGGTCCATGTACCCATACAGAGGTACATGAGCCCCAATGTACCTATATAGGGACTACATTAAGGTCAATGTATATACTATATGAGTACATGGACCCTCAGGGATTAAGGAATATAGTAGGGTTTAGCGTTTAGGGAATAGGGTCTAGGATAAGGGTTTGACGAGATTTGGTTTCAGATCTCGAGCCGCTGCGGTGGTTTTGCTATCCGAGCATGGCCTTTTGTCTCGATGTTGGTTGCTTCTGCCTGGCATACTGCAAGGACAGTGGCATGGCTGAGTCTTCCGAGTTCACCATTATTCCACAGCAAAACAGAACCGTTAACAAATCCGCTCCGAATGCAGTCGCAAATTAGACTGAGAAGGGCCGTGGTGTCGCAGTATATGCCTGCGGCACTGACCGATGTCCTGATCAGGTACTACTTGGAAGGGCAGGGGACTTAGTAAGTAGGTTGTAAGTAGAGTTATAAGTACCCTAAATGGAGTTACCCCAATTATAACCCTACTTATAACCTGCTTACTAAGTCCCCTGCCCCTCCAAGTAAGTAGTGGTCCGGGCTGTACCAGCAGCAGGAGCTTTGGGCAACTGCGATAGTTCGCTTCCTTGAGACTTGCACCAAATGGGAATTTCCGAAAATAGGGGTACCTTATTCTGGGGTCCATACAATAATAAGGATCTCTCTATTTAGGGTATGATATTAGGGTCCCCTATTTTCGGAAGCTCCCAAATGGCATCATCGTAGTTTCTTGGCACCAGTCTACCACTTGAATCCCCATACCCCTCGAGTCATACCTTTATCGGGTTGAGAAGATACCCAGAATGACAACTGCCCCTTACACAGTGAAGAAGGATGGCTTAACCAGTATAGTCCTTAGTGCTGCTGGATTAATCAGCATGATTTCCCGGTCTATTCCTAGGGGTATTGAGCCGAGCGATGGCCTCTTCGGCTCAACCGTCGCCACAGACGGTACACCAGCCGTGGCTGAGATAGCAGCGGCCTTCGGACACCCACGGTCGTATTCAACACTACGACCTGGACCCCGTCAACCCGCATACAGAGGCCTTAATGGTGAGGATAGGCCTCGGTTTAGGGTTTAGGGTTTAGGGGTAGGGCCTTGACAGATGATTCAACATTTCGACATTAGCCAGCGAAATTTCAACGAGTACTACTTCCAGGTCTTGTAGCTAACCCCAACCCCTGAGGCCTAGAGCGACTGAGTACCTGAGTACCTGACCTAGAGGGTCCATGTACACTACTATTATGGAATTAGGCCCCCAAAACCATAATGGGGAAGGTCTTTCAGGGCTTAATTCCATAGTAGTAGGGTATGTGGACCCTCTGGGTTAGTGTTTCCCTGGTCGAGTTGAGGGTTTGGACCTCCCAGTAAGGTGCCCATACCGGCCCGGGTCGGGGGGGTCGGGGTGAGACCAACAATGCTGGATTTCGGGTTTAGGTTTAGGGGTTTAGGGTGGGCGCTTAAGGCCAAACTTTAGTATGCCCGAAGTTCCGCCTCCAAGTGCGCTGGTACAAGAGGGCCGTCTTTTATCCAAGTCTGTTCAGGCTATAGGGCGCAAAGGTCGGAACAAAAGCACAGGACTTGTGAGGCTGTCTGCACTTGCCGGAGCAATCCTCTTCGCGACCCTAAGCCGTAAACCCCTAAAAGCCCCAAACCCTAAACCTCATCGCAAGTTTCGACATCAGAGCGCGGAAGTGTATGCATGGTCAAGGTTTCATGTACACCAGCACGGCGATTCGATTACATTGCAATCGGAGCAACACGTGTATACGAGGTCCCTTGAAACACTGCGTGCCCACAGGCTCCATAGTACTTCCAAATTACCTTATAGGATCCTAAATATAAACCACAAAACGGAACTACAATGGAGCCTATGGCAACATTAGGTTTCCTACCCGCGATTCCCGATAGCCGGGGCATTTGGGTAAGGGTTTAGGGGTTTTGAGTGGGGGTTTAGGGATTTGGGGTTGAGGGTTTAGGATGGTTAACCTTACTGTGTCAGGTTTATGTCCCAGCTGCCCCAGCTTCAATCTCCAGACAGCCCAATAGCCTTTCAGTGGAGAATATACATTCCACATCTTTCCACAATTTATGGGCATTGGGCCCCTCTGGATCAGGCTTCCTTGTGGTGCTTGATGGCAGGCCCCACCGGTACTGTTCAAGCCTTGTGCAGAGGCATCCGCATATCTTAATTGCAAATCCTTAGCAGGTTCTATAATCTCTATATACCCTAAGCACTGATTTGATAAACCCAAAGCCCTACCCTTATTTTTTTCATTGACATAACGGTTTGAAGCGTAAACTTTGAACCCAGGGCCCTCAGAATCCCAAGAGTCCTAAAGCAGCGATGCCACGAGTCCGAGAAGCGGCACCTAGACGCTCTGATGCAGGGCTTTGTTTGTTCATGTGGTTCAGTTCTTATACCTTGGGGTCCGAAAAATGAAACAGGTATCCAAACACATGTTTCCAGTTTGAGCTTTCTACACACCCTGCAACCCTGAACCATGGAACCCACACGAGGCATCTTCACACCCCAGCGTCCACCACCTTCTAACAACCCTAGGTCCTAAAGTCAACGGCCCTTAACGAAAATACCCAAACCCCAAACCCTGAAACCTCAAGCCTAAGGCTCAAACTTCTAAACCCTCAACCCTGTGTCATAACTTGAATCAACCTTTTAAGCCAAACCACCCAAACCTTAAACCCAAAACCCAAGAAGCACAAACAAAACAAACCCTCAACCCTGAACCCCAACCACCTAAACCCTAAACTCAAGCAGCAGAGCAAAGCAACCAAACCCGACCCTCTGAACCCCAATTACACCCTAAAACCTAAACCCAGGAAGCAGAAACAAAAGCAATCCCTGAACCCTAAACCGGAAATGCACCCTAAACCCCAAACCGACGAAGCCCAAAGCCATGTCTTCAGCGAAGACAGAAGAGCGGAGGGAACTTCGGTTGCCCGGATTTGAGACGTCAAGATCCCAGACCTTCCAAAACCCCTTAATTAAGGAATATACCTTAAATTATAATAGGATCCCTAATTAGATTTAAGGTATATTCCTTAATTTAGGGATTTTGGAAGGTCTGGGATATTCATTTGAGAGTTTCCGAAAATTAGGGGTACCGGATTCTGGTGTCCTCATACTCAATTAGAAGGACCCTACTATTTAGGGCACTATCTTAGGGTCCCCTATTCTCGGAAGCTCCCATCTACCGCTGATACGATGCCCTAGCTCGGGATTGTGTACTTAAAAGATCATGGGACTTAGCAACTAGGGTTATAATTAAGGTAACCATACTTATAGCGCCACTTAAGGTACATATAACTTTACTCACTAAGTCCCATGATCCTCCTAGTAGGAACATGTCCGGATATGTCTTGGGTGTGTACGGACCTTCATGTAGGGCTTCTGGCATGTACATGCATCTACGTGTCCCTTCGGGTGATATATGGTGTTGGCGAAGGGGTGTTGGTTAATATGTTAGGGCGTGTATATGATGTACATTGCTTGTTTGTGTTTAGGTTTAGGGCTTGGAGCTTCGCCGTCATAGTGGGGGTGGGCTGGGCGAGGGGAGGGTGCAGGTGAGTCTGAGATCTTAAGTCGAATGCCCTACCCTCCAAGACCTACTAAGCCATTAAGGCCTTCCAAAGCTCCGCAGCACACCGATGCCACTGCCCTCGACCGTAACCCAGCAACCCTAAACCTTAAACCCTAACTGTACGAACCGTCTCCGTGTTCTCTCTGTGTCTCTAGATCTCTCTGTCTGTATATGCACGTAGAAACTACTACTTTATCCGTTTGTGAATACACATTCAGATATGTATACATATATATATATATGCGAAGAGAGACATACAGACAACGTTTAAATCTTGTTTGTCGACACACTTACAAATACAGCAACTCACCTCTGTGTGTGTGTGTAGATGCGTTCCAGCACGCATCGATATGTTTATATGCCTTTTGTTGTACCTGTGGATACCTGTGGCTTCCCAAGGCAACTACCAAACCTTAACCCCCAAACCCTAACCCTAAACCCTCAGCCCTAAATCCCTAAACCCTAAACCCTGATTCCCTAAACCCTCAACCCTACTTCCCTAAACCCTAAGCCCCCTAAACCCTAAACCTTCTTTAAGGGGCCTGCGACTGTGGCTTGCCATCTCCCTGAGGTTTCTCGCCTTCTGCCTGTCTCTAGCCGAGAAGGCGCCCCGACCGCCTCGAAGCGTAGGTGTACTTGGAAATAATATAACTTTTGGTTATTATAATCCCTAGGAAACAGCTAAAATTCTAATGTTTGCTAGGGTTCTAAGTTCAGTATAGGAAGTTTCAAGACGCCCAGACGTCTCACATCGTACGATCTGGCATAGTTCCGTGTCGGGTTTAGGGGTTTAGGGGTTTAGGGGGTTTGGAGTTTAGGCTTGAGGGTACTTTCTGTAGGGGAGAGAGAGAGGGTGAGAGAAGGAGAGAGATACAGAAATAGATAAATCAAAGGTATGCTATCCTAGGTTGTTGAATGTTTTTTTTATGTGTTGTGTTTACTTGTTGTTTCTGGGTTCCTAAATAAGACAAACTACTGTTGATCGACAAAATCCTGCATTACCCATTATAAGGAATATACCATAGTTCCCATGGTTTAGAGTCCTTAGGGTCATGCAGGATTTTGTCCATCAGCAGTATCCCCCAGATGTGCGTCTTCCAGTGGGGTACTGCACCACTAGTTTCTGAAACTTGCAAATAAAAAACGGAACCTATCACCCAACAGTAAAGGTACCAAATTCTGGCATATGTATACATATACATATATAGATACATATGTATATATATATATATATACATATACTCAAGGCAGCCATCTTTACATACTTGAGGTGGGTTGGGACGGCAAGTTCAAGGCTTCAGGGTCTTGGTGCTTGGAACGTTTAGATGGACGGTTCCGGGCCTTCTGGTGTGATATACTTGGAGGGGCAGGGGACTTAGTAAGTAGGTTATAAGTAGGGTTATAATCGGGGTAACTCCATTTAGGGTACTTATAACTCGACTTATAACCCTCCATACTAAGTCCCCTGCCCCTCCACGTAGTATAGCAGGGTTCAACCAACCCGGCGGCCCCAGCATCGTTTGGTGTCCAACACATGTCCCCTAGCGATCTAAGGACTCATATAGTAAGGCTTTTGGGCCCAAAGACCATACTATGTAAGGTTTTTGGGATGTTTTGATCCCTAGGCGTCGATGCTGTGCGAAAGCAGCTATTCGATCAATGGCTGCTGTAGTGTTCGGTTTGGAAGTTTCGGGTGGCCCGTTGTATCCCGTTGTCTTGAAGCAGGAGAGGGAAAAACGTTTTACGAGTACGATTAGGCACGTGCCAAAAAAGAACACCCGTTCTGAGTGAGACACTCTCGTGCAAAGAGACTTGCCGGGAGGCTGGGAGGAGCGGGACGGGGAGAGAGGGAAAGATTGAGCTTCGGGCACACATGTTCCTGACTCCCCGTTTAGTAGTTTTAAGCCTACTTGCAGGGTCGGGGGACTTAGTAAGTAGGTAGTAAGTAGACTTATAAGTAACCTAAAAGGGTCCCTAATTGGGTTTATGGTACTTATAAGTCCTTAGAATAACCAGTTACTAAGTCCCCCACCCTCCAAGTATGCGCCCAAAAACAAGTAAGCCATGCACCCGGCAGCCGCCAAGCTGCCAGACGATATGGGTGGTTGTCCGATTTATGGTCCCTTTTTGGGTCCTTAGTATAGTACGGCACCTATTATTTAAGGTACCCCAAAAAGGGACCCTAATTTTGACTTGACAACTACACTACCCATATGGAAGCCTGACTAACTACTATACCCATAGGCTCCATAGTAGTTCCGTTTTGGGGATTAATTGATAGGATTCTAAGCACGAGCTTCAACAAAGAATTACTATGGAGCCTCTAGGTAGTATTTTGATACTACGTAACATTATTATTCCTTCCAATTTGTTTTGCTATAATATACCAACTAAATCCCCAAATACCCCCCCAAATCCCCAAATCCAATTCTAATGATCAGGGCCCCTATACTATTACCCCCAAGATCGAAAGTCTCCGCGCCATTGTTCAGGCCGAGCGGTTTGCAGAAGCCGAGAGGGCGATCACCCGGGCTCTTCCCCGAGGCATGGAGCTGGAGATGTTTCCAGGCCTGGTGCTTTTTGCTCTCGTGTTAATTTAGGATTCCTTTAAGGGTTCCTTTTAGGGTTCCTTTAAGGTTTCCTTTTAGGATTCCTTTTAGGGCTCCTTTAAGGGAGGGTTCCTTTTAGGGTTCTTTTAAGGGAGGGTTCCTTTAAGGGAGGATTCCTTTTAGGGTTCTACTTCAGGGTTTACCCGGACCCTGCATAACCCACCCTTCAAAGGTTCCTCGTTGTAGTTTCCTTACGGTCCTTTAAACGGGCTCCGGGTAGGCCTGGAGCTTTTTCTCCAAAGTTGTCTTAACATGGAGGCCTATAAATGATTGGAATAGGGCTTTGGGGCATGTTATACTATACTATACTTATAGCAAGGAGCCCCCCCCCCCCCCAAAAAGCCCTATTAACATTACTAAGGCCCCTACATGAACTGTTATGGAGAGTTTGTGTTTACTACACTAGGGTTGACGGTTCAGATTCGGGGTTGGAGGTCAGGTTCTTATTCAGAGGTGTTCCTAGGATGCCCAGTAGTACCCTTATTAGGGGTACCTTTATAAGGGATTTATAAGGGTTCCTTAAAAGGGGTCTATAAGGGTTCTATAAAGGGTTTAGGGTTTCCGAGAATTAGGGGCTAGGATGCCCAGTAGTACCCTTATTCCCTTGTTGTAGTCCTAGGTTCCTTATAAAGATACCCAATACCAAAAAGAGAGGCTTTTTATTCTTAGGTTACTGGGTATCCTAGGTTCACAAAGCAGAAAGGCTCTTTAAGGTTTTGCTTTCAATTGGTGGTATGGGCCCTGACAATGAATCTCTAAATCCAAGAGCTGTTATAAGCCCTACCTGCATCCAAGGACCGCAACTTAACCTCGCATATGGCTAAGAGGTTTGACTGGCAGTAGATTTGCCGACCAGGGATGGTATTGGCCAGTCTGAACAGGCTCTGGCAACTAGAAAGGAAGCATGTGCATGCTTTTCGTTTGACCAAGACACAAATACGTGTACGTAGTGACATGCCCCAAACGGTTAAACCCTAATATAGTGGCCTTACTATACTTACCAATAGTTGTAGTATATTATACCCCCAGGACCCTACTCTAACTAGGCCCCCATATTAAATCCCAGCAGGCGTCTACGGGCATGCGTTCCGACATCTTCTGCCAGATGTCGACGCTTTGGAGGAGGCGCTGTGCCACTTCCGTTTGCAGAAGCTGCAGGAACTTGCTTGCTCGCCTTGTAACTTGGCCAGAACAGGAGCAGCTATCTGTAGAAACAGATACCCCAGAGGCACTGTATGCTGGAGCAGACCTCAAACTTTAAACTCCTCCTAGCGATCATGTTCTTCCCAAAAACAAATCCCAAAGGGTCCAAGTACCCAAATAGTAGGGTTGTAGGTCCCAAAATCCATACTCTGAATGGTTTTTGGACCTTGAAACCCTCCTATTGGGTACTTGGACCCTTAGGGAATTAATGTAGGAACCTGATTAACAAAGCTTGGGCCTTTATTAGGGTTCCTTATACGAGCCCGCATATGTTGCCTATTTAGTCAGGTTCCAACATGAATCGCCGCAGTTGGCCCTTGAAATCCCTCGATCTTCGAGGATATCAGGTCTCGATTATCCCTACGATGGATGGTCCTGGTAAGCACAAAGACTTTAGTTTCTCTAGTTTTCAAACATCGTAGTCGTCGTAAGACCCTGAATCTTACGAACCCCGAACCCTATGACGCTACGACTCGTTTCCCCGAGACGTAGGACCCCAAGCCCAGATCAAGCCTAGAGCCTTGTCAGTGCGAACGTAGAAGATTGAAAGAATATAGCCCTCAGTCCGTATAAGGGGGGGTGTCTGTTCCCACCAAAGTGTGTAAACTCTATAGCATGCTTGACCCAGCAACTTACCACATGGGTTACTGGCCTCCTAGGGTAACACCGCAGTACTTTCTGTTAACAGCGACAAACCCTATACCCTTACAACAACAATAGGCCATGGGCTGCCACATCTTCCGCGCACCTCGGAGGAAAGTTCCCACGCCACCGAGGGGATCTAGCTTTGAACCCCAGTGGCTCGAGCTTGGGGCGCTTTAGATCTTAGGGGTCTGATGTAGGAACCTGATTAGCAGTAGCCCCTCGTAGTCCCTATACAACCATGTGTAATTAAATGTTATGACATATCCCAGACCCGCGCTTTATCGTTTGACGCCACTCGATTAATCAGCGATCAAAACAGGTGCGCAGTAAATTTGAGCAGCGTCAAAGCGGTTTACAGTTAATAGTTGAGCAGGCATTGAAGCGAGTTGCATGTTGTTTTTGGTAGTGTTGGTGTGGTACTCTCTGCCTGACACGGCTGGACTTTCCGATGTGCACCCAAGCCTTCAGAGCCCAAAGCCCCCTAACTTGGCTCCACAAGGCTTTCTTGAGAGTTGCACCGCAGACTCAACAAGGGTTTCATTCAAGACTTTGCTACTAGAGCCTAAGCCCCAAATCCTAAACCTCCCCTCAACCCTAAGCCTTAAGCTTAACGGCTCAGGGCTGGCCCGTCTGTGAGGTGGAGGATGCTGCTTCGGCATGTATTGCTGAGGGGGTTTAGGGTTTAGGCTTCCTTCTTATGGCCCGAAAACTGATTCGAAGTATAAAGGCCCCTGCGTTATTTCGGATATGTGTGTCTCGGCCGGTAGGGTATAGTGGGTTTAGGATTTAGGGCTTCGTGGTGAAGGGTGAGGGGTTTAATGTTGGGGATCAAGGGTGACATGAGAGGTTAGTCAGGGTTTATTTAGTTCCTAGCACAAGAACTATAGCTACGAAGAAAAGCCTCAATAGCAAGTAGAGCATGCAGTTTCGTGTATGACGTTAGTGAAACACATCGCAAATCCTATTCTGGTTAGCCAAACTGTCCGGGGATCATATGCGACGGTTTCCGTGCCCAACATCGCAGCACAGGTGGTGCGCATGCGGCCCGATTTGGCATCTTTGCCAGATTGGAAGGCTGGCATAAGCAGCGTATCCTTCCCAACATCCCCAAAAGTCTGCAGGACTCAACGTGTAGGTTAACTGCAAACATGAAGCCTTTTGAGGGAGGGTACAGTTCGGTGGGCTTTCCTTTTTATGGTGTTTGGCTATAGTTGGGTAATTCCAACGGCACAATTACATCAAGCACGATCAGGAGCTGCTTGGGAACCAAACTCCCCCCAGATTCCAGTGAAACTCGGCAAGACTGAATCAGACTGAAGCTAGTTGTAGCCAAACAGAGATACCCTCAACAAGTGGGAAACGATCTCTCTCTCTCTCTCTCTCTTGCTTTTTTCTTTCCTGTTTTTGTTTCTACCAGTTTGGGTAGTAGGAGTTGCAAGTTTCGGGGCTTAGCTTTGGCCCTTTCCCGAGCTCGTACAGGATAGTTTAGTGACTGTGTTTAGCGTTTAGGGTAGGGCTGCTGACCCCGGACTGCAAAGCTACTACTGTTCAGGGGTTCAGTTGTTAGGGGTTAATATAGGGGCCTTAATAATTGCCTATCCTATCTTGGGGGCTGAATACCATCATCATAGCATGATACTGTTGACATCTTGGTGTCTACTGACATCTTGGTTTCTACTCCTGTCGCTGTTGCCTTCGTCGCTGTTTTTTCCGGTAGTCGTTGTCAAGGTTGGTGTTACTGTCCCTGCAAATGCTTTGGTTGTTTTGTGCTGTCGTCAATTTCCGCTTAAGGGTATCTAGAAATATTTCAACCTTTGGCCATTATAATCCCGAAGAACCATCTAAAATTCGAATTTCGTGCTAGGGGTCTAAAACCCTAAACCCTAAACCCTAAACCCTAAACCCTAAACCCTAAACCCTAAACCTAAGTTCAGTATAGCCCCGACACAAAATCAAGCCCTGGACGAAACCCCAAAGGGTCCAAGTACCTAACAATCCTATACTCACCAAAACCTTAAAGGGAACTCCAGAAAGTTGGAATATGGATTAATGGTAGGATCCCCTATAATTTACCTTAAAGGGGTTACGATAATGATATTCCAACTTTCTGGCTTCTACTGTACTCACCAAAACCTTAACCTACATAGCTACTACCCCAAAACCGAGTACCTAGTTATTGGGTCCTTTGGACCCTTGAAGAAAGCTAACCTACACCATCCTCGTGCTGCAAAGCCTAAAGTACTTAAGGAATGCCCTTACGAACCATTATGCATGCCGTATGCAGTGGTTGTCAAACTAGGGTCCCTTTTTCTGTACCCCAAATAGTAGGTGCCGTATTACTCAGGGACCCAAAAAGGGACCATTATTTTGACAACCACCCATATGGTGCCCTTATAAAACACAAGGGTTTCGCTGCTTTCGGGCCTGTAGGGTTGTAAATATGAATAGGTTCCCACACCCGCAAAATCCGGATTAGAGCTTTAACTTGTACCCTTACAGTACTTACTAAGTCCCTTAGTCCCTTAGGCCTTTAAGCAGGCCTGGGAAACCTACATTTCCTGGCACAGACGCTTTGCAGCTGTTGAGATTTGGGGTCTATATCGGAGTTTCCGAGAATAGGGGTCCTCATTATGGGGACCCCAAATAAGGTAGGCTTGTGGAGTCAGGGCATTGTGTTTGTACCGATTTTGTCATCTAGCGGGGTCCTTGCTTTTGAGTTCCTTTATGCGCGGCTTCATGTGTTCGTTTGGTTGAAGATTTTTCATTATGGGAGGTGCAGGGTTGTCTAAAGCCCTGTGTGCCTGTTTCAAGTGAACAAGAACTTGAGACGGGGGAAGTTTACTGTGCAAAGGATCCCCTTCAGACTGTCCTGACTTAGGGTAGACATGACATTAACGGACACTGGCACGAGAAAGGGTCGCCCCAATCCGCGGCACTGGCCTGAGGATGTTTGGTTCTGAGTTCTGAGCTTCAAGGTTTGGGAGTTCAAGGTTAAAGGGCGTACAGTTTAGGCTACAGGGTTTAGTGTTGATGTTGCCAACGTTCATCTTTTAGGGAGCAGAGATTGGCGAGTGTTGCTTTGCAGGAAGTGACCGATGACCTCGGGGGGTGACCCTGAGCCTTAGCCTCTTGAGCCTTATTTCGGGTCTGCAGTATACGGTAGGGGTGGGGGGGGGGGGGTGCTTTTCTAGGCCGGTCGACTGAAGGAACCACTCAATGGTTACCACGGTCTTCTGTTAGTTGTTATTCGGAGCATGCCTCGTCATCATCAAACAGTAAACCTGCGTCTTTGGAGAGCTCTTAGGTCATTCCTCGCAGACTCCTCACAGACATCGTAAACCCGACATAAAGGCCTGGCTGCTCCTTATGAAAATCGTTAATACATGCTTGTCATAATCTGCATCCATGGATCTACTAAATATGTCACGTTCATTTTGGGTCTAAGGGGCTTAGAGATTAAGCATCCCGATTGAAAAAACAGTGTGACTGAACGATCTCAGGATGTTGGATCTCAGATCGAGCATCCTGGCCGAAACTTAGTAGTTGCCTTCATACGGTTGATGATATCAATCCTGCGTTGCCTTAAGGACCCTAGACTATTTTAATTATGGTATATTCCCTAGTACGGGTAATGCAGGGTTTATATCATCAACCGCAGACCTTGGTGTTCTCGGGCATGGGAGTTTGTTACTGTACAAGCCGTTGAAAAAGCGCACCCGCATTGGGCATGAGTCCAAATCTGCAGGAAGGCAGAAAGACATTCCAGCAAACCATTAACCGAGTGCCCCAGAAGCCTCTAAGACACTTTGGAAGTGCTCCCTCAGATATATACCGAACAGCCGGATATTACTCCAAATTAGCGGTATGTTTCCCTTTCTCAACGTCCCTTTGGTGACTCCCTAAACACTCCTGGTTTAGTGTCTAGGGTGTATGCATGCTGAAACCTCAACTATTATGTATAGTATACTGTATACTTGATGCTGCTCATATAATGACCGGAACCCCACGTTCTAGAATCTTTCGTTCCCTAGACGAAGCCTCAGGTGATACTCCGTCTCATGCTGCATCTTACAGCGGCCAAATCCTTTGCCTTATATCAAGCAGTAGCCATGCGGTGCAGGGATCCAGATATAGGGTTTAACCTCAGCAAAGAAACCTTCAAGCTACCGGACCTATTCTCTTAAGGCAGGACTCGGGTGCATTGCTTTGAGCCACACAAAGAAGGAATCGTCAATGACCATACCCTGCTTAGAACCTCTACGGGTACCATGCAGCTGAGACTTGCCACAGAGGTTGCATCCGTTAAACGGGAGGTGTCAAGGTGCCTCCGTAGTGCCGTGTCTATTGCCTGGCGTTCTTGCTCAAGATTAACTAAGTCGGATGATAGGATAAGCGTGCCTCGTTTTGATTTTTCAGAGTTACTGTCGATCCGAGTTACACACGTGCCACCGGTACAATGACCAGGCGAGCAATTACATCGACTTCTACAACCGTCACCTCAAACTGGGCGAGGCTGGTGCATTAGACTTCGGACATCGCAACGAATCCCAAACCGCCCTTTGCAGCGAAGGCCTGAACCCTAAACCCTATGCAAAGGCGCAGCCCCAAAGTCTTCGGAAACTCCAAACCCTAAACCCTTTATAGCAGGAGAAAAGGAGCGACAAAAACACAAAAAAAACTTTGTAGAACCCTTTTGGATCCCTTTAAGGAACCCTTATAGCACCCTTTTAAAGGAATCCGCTTCTTTTCTGCTAACTCCAGTTCATGGAGCCCGAAGCCCTGGCTGTTGTTTCCACCGTGCGAAACAGGAGCCTTGTTATATGGGTGGTTGTCAGACTTTTGATCCCTTTTTGGGTCCCTAATTTAAATGCGGCACCTAGTATTTAGGGTACCCAAAAAGGGATCCTAATCTTGACAACCACCCATGTTGAATAGATTTCCGCCACGATGCGGCAAGCTATAGCGCCATGTAGGCATGCCTAGGATTCATCGCTCAGGCCTTGTTAATCTCCGTCAGATCCTTGAAACCAAATCAGCCAAGCCTGTCCCTAGTAGAGCCCGCTTCCGAAGCGTTCGCCATAACATTGCGAGGTTGCTGCCTGTTTGAGCCACTTCCGGCTCTGGCAGAAAGCCCTGCGATGTGACCTCGACGTGTCTTGACTGAGACAGCTGCCCAGAGACTCCAAAACCATCTAAAGCCCTTTAACTGATGCGGGGTCCATCTTATGCTAAGGATCCCCAAAAGAATGGATCTTGAAGTATAGTCCTGAATCAAGGTGTTGCTGGAGTCTCCCGGTCTCATCCCATGCATGTAGTCACTGTTTGAAGGAGAACCCGAGTGTCTTAAGCGTGATGGACAGTCGTGTGTCTCTGTGTGCATGCTTGTGTGTGTGTGCCGGTGTGCCCCCGTGCCCGTGTGCCAAATACCCCTACAGGCATACAGAGCAAGATATGTGTCAACCCTAAACCTTCACCCTATACACATCCTTATGTCGTATCTAAAAACCTGGAGATACGAGGTGTGCATCGTTTTCGAGGATGATGCAAGGCAGCTCGGCATCTGCACGACAGATATCTGCAGGGCTTGGCTTCCAAGGTCTTGAGCTCTATTAAACCCTGCAGCCCTACAAAAAATAGGAAGTGCTGGTCGTAGCACAAATGTGCATACACGTTTGAGTCATCTTGGAAACTCAGTTACCCTGCACCGGATTTAGGGGGGCTTTCGCTGTTGCAGTGGCTTCCTGGCGTGGTTCTGCATTAGAGTCTCGCTTTCGGGTACTCTTGTCTTTCTCGCAAGAGTTTACTAATCGAGGAGACGCTTTAGTCGCTCCGGTTCGGAGCGACCTTGCGATACTCCGAGTCTGAATGATGAGTAGCAGTATCAGCCTGTACATTGCTGGAAGACCCACCACGTCCCGCTTTCTCCGTGGTGACTTTGGCGGGCTTGCCAGTGCTGAAGGCACTGCCCTATACAGCTCCCATACTGTCCATACCAATCCTCTACACACCTCAACTCAACAGAATCTCGCTTGGCCGGGAGCAGCCTCGAACGGTCCATGTAAACTCAAGCCTCAAAGTAGTCGCTACAAATGCGCTTTAGGCGCCTAAAGTACCTAGAGGCTCCATAGTATTTCCTTGTTCCCGGGCTCATATTTAAAATCCTATAAGGTAATCCCAAAAGGAACTACAATGGAGCCAAAGGGTATTTATGAAAGGAGCACATGAGCCCTTTAGGGAACCACACATCCTAGAGACCACGAGCCCTGCATACAAATTACCCCTAAACCCCCAGGCCAGAAACCCTGAACCCTAAACCCCTAAACCCTAAACCCTAAACCCTAAACCCTAAACCCTAAACCCTAAACCCTAAACCCAAAAAAAAAAAAACCCTAAACCCCTGAACCCCTGAACCCGAAGCCCCTGAACCCTAAACCCTCCTAAACCCTTCGTTTGTCCCTAGGCCTACCGAGGAAGGGCTCCGGCGCTTCCAAGAAGAGGTGGGGGCACTTCTTTTCTTGCAGCTGCTTCGGTTGATGATACAAATCCTGCATTACCCATAATAAGGAATATTCCATAATTCCCATATATTCCTTATTATGGGTAATGCAGGCTTGTATCATCAACCGTTCAGGCTCCACGGGTTTTAGTTGGGGTTCCAAGTGCCCTTAAGTGGAGTTATCCGAATCCTTACTTGTAGCCGTATACTAACTAGGTCCTATGAGCCTCTGAGTAGGTGCCGCATCAGAGAGGTTTTGGGTGGGTCTGGTGAGTTGTAGAGGGTTTGGCTTCGGCAAAGGTTTCGGGGTTGGCGCTCTGCAACCGGACCCCTAAACCCTAGCCTAAACCCGATGAGGTAGCAATTTGTTGTTCAACTGTTGCGGTGCGGTCCTTGAGCGTCTTCAGGCTTGATGCATAGAGTCAGAGCCCTGTTGACAGTAGGACATGGGACATTGGTAGGGTTGATGATATAAATCCTGCATTACCCATAGTAAGGAATATACCACAATTCCCAAACTGCACGCTGTGGCATGGTTTAGAAGGATCCGACGAAATCTGAGAACCGCAACTCCTCCCTATAAAGGAATCCCCAAAACCCTATCCGACCCTATCCCTACAAAGGAATCCCCCAAACCCTATCCCTTTAAGGGTTCTTATAAGGTTTCTGCAAAGGGCTGTAGGGTTTACAGCCAGGGCTTATACCGGTCCTCGTATCTGAATAGTAACCCTTTTTCCCTTGAAAGGATTTCAGTATCCCTGAGGGTCCATGTACTCATATAGTATACACATTGGCCTTAAAGTACTCCCTATATAGGTACATTGGGCCCCAAGTATATGCTATATGGGTACATGGACCCTTAGGGTATTGAATCGGTCCAAGGGTGGTACTTGAATTTCAGCTTCTCCCAGGTCGACTGCCTGACAAGATTGGGCGTGTCCTGGGAGCCTCGGATAGCTTTCATATAGAGGGTTAAGTAAGTACCAATACAATTCTCTGCGGCTTCTGATTATCGCTACGCCATTGTTACTATAATGGGGAGTCTTACTTATTGTTGGTAATCGGGCCCATACATACATGTGATGGCCGGCTTTAGCATGTTGTATTGTTGTACCTGTACCGCAATTTTGATTGCTGCAGAATTGATTCATAGTATGCTGGCTGCTGGAACGTGGGATTAAGATGGGTTTTGTTTTGGCTCTGTTTACATTGCCTGGTTGAGGACTGAGTTTGGGTTTCCGTTCCATGATCATTCATGTTGTCTTTGCTGCTTGCGTTCCTGCTCCGAAGCACCCGACAGCGCGGACCACATACCAAGAAGCCGGACACCCTAAGCCGTAAGCCGCTTAGGTTAGTTTTGAACCCAAACCCACACACCCAAAGCTGAACCTTAAACCCTGATCGAACCTCAACGCCTGGAACTGGCACCCCGACAAGCCTCCACCAAAACAAGCTGCCGAAAAGTGTTGTTTTGAATCCGACATACGGTTCTTTGTTGGAGTGTGTCGGAATGCGGTGGGGTTTTGGGGCGCTTGGTTTAGCCCATATTCTCTCTCCAATCCAGTCCTCAGACAAGACTCCAAAGTGGATAAATTCCTGGAGATCAGAGTTTGGGGTTTCTAGACCCATGATGGTGAACCCTAATAACCCTGAAATCCCTAACACCAAATCCCTGAACTTCTGCAAGTTATTCGCATTAAGCCCTACATGAATGTTCATATGCCTCCCTGAGCCCTCCGAAAGTAGCCTACTTCCGGAGGGCTCAGGGAGACATATGAACATTCATTTAGGGCTTAGTAGGACGAGCCAGGGATGAAGAGGATTACGATTACTTGGAATTAGGAAGATATGTGCTGAGCCACCTGCTCGCTCAACCCCAGCAACGTGCTTTTTGGAAGGGTCAGGAGCAAAACCCACACCGGCACGTTGTAGGATCGTAGGCCCGTAGAAGACGCAAGGATCTGGTCTACTTGCATTCTTCACTCTACTCCAAGGGAGAGGACTCGCAGCTGGTGCCACAAACTCTTAGCCTGAGTGGGAGAGAGTGAGAGAGAGAGAGAGAGAGAGAGAGAGTGTGAGTGAGAGAGAGAGAGAGAGAGAAAAAAAAAAAGAGAGAGGGAGAGAGAGAGATAAGGAGAGAGAGAGAGAGAGAGAGAGACTGAGACTGAGACTGTGGACAGGGGCAGAGAGCGAGAGCTTAGCAGGTACATAGGGCGGTAGGTAGGCAGGTAAAGAGATAGAGGGGTAGATAGGTAGATAAATAGATAGGTAGGTAGATAGACAGATTAGACTAGACACTCAGTCCGACCGTCAAGAGAGCTAGGTAGGTAGATCGGTAGCTAGGTAGATGGCAGGTAGAAGAGCGGTAGGTAGCCAGGTAGAGAGATTGTGAGGCAGATAGGTAGATAGGTAAATAAATAGATAGGTACGTGGATAGATAGACTAGGCTGGACAGACCGTCCGATCGTCAGATAGATAGACAGACAGATAGATCGAGAGATTGTTAGATCGATCGAATGGTCGATAGGTCGACAGGGCAACCCGGCAGATCGAGACATCGATATATGTGTGTGCATATGTATATGTACATATATATAACTATAATTATATCTCAGTCGATATAGGTCGATGTAGATCGAGAGGTCGATCGACTGATAGATCCCAGAGCTGGATCCCAGAAAGCCCTGGACCAGTATAGCCTCTCAATCGCCAAAGCCTTCCGACAGATGCCACCACGAAGCCCTAGGCCTTATCCCGTAGACCCTAAAACAATTCTTGAGCCCTGAACGGCTTCACACCCGAATCTCGTAAGCACTCAAACCCTGGAACCCTAAACTCCTAAGCCCTAGCCAAAACCTCTTAACCCTAAACCCCCTAAATCCTGAACCCTAAACTCCTAAGCCCTAGCCGAAACCTCTTAACCCTAAACCCCCTAAATCCTGAACCCTAAACTCCTAAGCCCTAGCCCAAACCTCTTAACCCTAAACCCCCTAACTCCTGAACCCTAAACTCCTAAGCCCTAGCCGAAACCTCTTAACCCTAAACCCCCTAAATCCTGAACCCTAAACTCCTAAGCCCTAGCCGAAACCTCTTAACCCTAAACCCCCTAAATCCTGAACCCTAAACTCCTAAGCCCTGAACCCCGAACCCCCCCCCCCCCCCCACCTCCCGCTCCGGAACCTTTGCAAAAGAGCCTTACAATGGAGGAGCCGAAGCTTGAAGGATGCAACCTCCTCTTTGCAGGGCATCGGAAGTGGGCAGGCCGGCGTGTAGGGTTCCTTTAGTGTGAGGGCTCTTCATGGTACTCTTGCTGGTTTTAGTGTAGGGTTTGCACCTTAGGTTTTCGAGATAGCTTTATAGGGATGAGTCTTGCTGTTTAGGTTTATTTTGGGTGGTGTTTTGTGTGTCTGTTGCGGGTTTGGGGCTGGGTAAGATTGAAGTTCGGGGTTGGGGCTTGGCAGGGTTTGGGGTTGAGGGTTTGGGGTTTGCCCGCAGGGTTTGAGTCTGCGGGTGTCGGGGCGATAGTCTGCGCAGTAGTTTTTGGGGCATTGCTACGCGCGTCTGATACGGTTGAGACATGTCTATGTTGTAGAATCTGGAAGGCGAGTTATTTCTGATTAGGGTCTCTGAAGATGTTCATTAAAAGCAGAATACCCCAATTCCTGTCCAGAGTATTCAAAGCCCTTACATTGAGCGTTTCCGAAAATTAGGGGTACTTTATTTTTGGGCCCTTATAATAAGGACCCTAGTATTTAGGGTACTAGATTAGGGTCCCCTATTTTCGGAAGCCCCCTATATATTGAGGGTTTAAGGCTGGACAGTTGCCAGAGCTAAGGGTCCATGTACTCGAAAAATAAAACATATTCGCCCCAAGGTACCGATTTAGGGACTGACTACTTTACCATAAGGCCCCATAGTAGTTCTTTTTCGCGGCTCATATCTAGAATCCTGTAAGGTAATCGCAAAAAGGAACTACTTTGGGGCCTGTGGGTAAGGCCAAAGTATATACTATTCGGGTACATGCACCCTATGGGTTGGTCAAGTGGTTGCATAAAAGGCTTTGTGGTGTTCAGACACCGAGGCTTGCTCCCTCTCGTTCTCAGGTTAGGCTTTAGGGGATTTCAGGATTAGGATCCAGCGTTCAAGATTTAAGGTACCCTAGGGCTCTAAGGACTCATGTATTAAGGCTTTTGGGCCCAAAGACCATACCATATAAGGCTTTTGGGCTGTGTTGACCCCTAGGTGTATAGGCCCCTTGACTCGAGAAGCAAGCTGGGGTTCCGAGTCGTGCAGTACCGGGGCCTTACCAGGATGTGCAGCCAAGTTCTCGTAGCAAGTTGCTTTGAGGGGTTGAGAGTTTAGGGCGTGCTTCAGGGCATCGTGATTCACCCGTAGAGGGAGTTCAGGGTTGAGGGCTTAGGTCAGGTTAGTTCTAGGTTTAGGGGTTTGTACATGAAACGGCCTGTAATTTCAGGCCTCCACCTAACTAGTTCCTGAATGCCTGGTATCCAAAGATGGTATCTACTCGAACACAGAAGCAATTAGTTTGGTAGCTTCAGGTACTGTTTAGGGTTATTCGCCCATCATTATCCATGTTCACTCGTCTTCTCAAGGTGCTTATGCCCTGTCCCGACGCGGTCTTGAGAAATTGACGAGCAGCGGGCGCGAAACTCAGCCTGCTCAGCACCATCACCAACTTGCGATGTCGAGGAGTTGTCTTGTGTCGGGACAAATAGCTTCAGCTTTATGCAGTATAAGTTAGAGCCGGCTTTGAGTAATTGCTTATTTGTGTTCTGCATGCATACCGATGTGTTGCATGCAGTACACATGCACAGATTATCTATCTGTTGTCTTCCGACAGGTATGAGAATTGCATCTTCCCTGTGGATGACTTCCTTCCCGCATTGCACTCGTTCCATCCGCGACCGGACGTGCGCGATCTTCCTTGCGCCACGGGCTCAGTGCTGGGTGGTTCAAGTGCGTGTTTATGATTTTGGAGCGCTAGTGCCACTAGGGCATTTGGTGCGTGAAGGCTTTGAGCGATGCAGCCGACGATGTGAGTACATGTCGGATTCCGAGGAAGGGGTTTTCCGGTGAGGGCTTGAAGTTCAGGGTTTATCTCCGACCTTACAGAATACATCGTAAAATCCGCACGGCCTGATATTGGTGAAGGTGTAAGATCTAACTAAAAGGTGTCATATGGTTTACGGAAGTGGATCATGCTTGTTCGAGCTAAATTCCGCTGAACTTCCTGCAAGGCTAGGCGAGGTGAGCAGCACAGGCATCCCTTGCTAGGGTTCACACTCTCGGCGACTGCTTGGTTGATTCCACCTGCCGACATTTTATGGTTTCTTACTCTGGACCGTTTTGCATAGCCTTACCGGACCCTTCACATAAGACTCACCCTAAACTTCCACCAAACGCAAGCATACGTTGAATTTGGCAAAAAAGCCCAGAAGAAGCCCCGAAACGCCAATCTCCAAGCCCCACGCCTTGATAAAACCATGCAGGACCCCTTTCGAACACAGGAAGACAGGACCCCGCCCCCCCCCGCCGTGAAACCCCTATGAATCCCTGTGCAACGCTCTCCTCAAAGGGCCCTTCCTACCAAATCAAACTTGCGATTCCTAAATCCTTATTTATTTTTTTTGGTACCTCACGTTGCTGGGCTCAAAAGCCATAGGTACCTAAGCCCTATAAGCCCTACACTTGGAGGGTCGGGGGACTGAGTAAGGAGGTAGTAAGTAGACTTATAAGTGCCCTAAAAGGGACCCATATTGGGGTTATGGTACTTATAAGTCCTTAAAATAACCAGTTACTAAGGTCCCCCGACTCTCTAAGCGCCCGAAACCCTTAGCCTGCAGGTCCAGGGCCTGTCTTCGGACTTCATTGCGCTGACCTTCCCAGACGGAAGTGGCGTGGTGCAGGTGGCAGACAGAGGCACGGCCATGAGGAGACTTCGGGCTCCTTTAGGGAGGAGATTTAGGGCTCCTTTACTATAGTCTCCTTAGGAATAGTTTTTGTGTATGTGTTCATGTAAAAACCAAGAGAACATTAAACGCATTATTTTTATTATGGTTCTAAGGGTGGTATAGCTTTAAGGAGGGATCTATAATATAAGGGCTCGTTTGAACGTGATCTTTCAGGGCTCCTTTATTGAGATTTCTGAGGGCTCCGTTGGGATCTGTATAAGTTCCCTTAAGGGGCCTACAAAGGACAACGATGCCAACAGAGGGTATACAGGCTTTTGGGATGTATAGGGCTAACCATAAACCCCGAAACCCTAAACTTTGAACCCCAAGCGCTAAGTGAGTCAGGCTCCGTGAGCAAGTACTCCGCCGTCATTTTGGGAGATCTCGGCGCGCTGCTGGGAGATTCGGATGACGACCAAAAGGCATCCAGGGACCTTTTGTTCGGGCTTGGGGGTGCGCGGACGTAACGGCTTAAGGTAAAAGCCAGAAAGTTGGAATATGATTATCCTAACCCTTCTATTGTAAATTATAAGGTATCCTACCCTGAAACCATATTCCAACTTTCTGGAGTTCCCTGTAAGAGTTTTGGGTTCAAGCCTTGAGGGTTTTCCTGTCGTGTGTCTGTGCATCCTGGGCTGCTCCCGGCCTGAGTATCAGCATGTGTTCTTTAGGGTTTAGGATTTAGGGTTTAGGGTTTAGGGGTTTAGGGTTTAGGGGTTAGGGTTTAGGGGTTTAGGGTTTAGGGTTTAGGGTTTAGGATTTAGGGTTTAGGGGTTTAGGGTTTAGGGACTTTAGTGATCAATTTTTCAACAGAGGGCCACCGGCCATCCAGGACAGGGTAAGTCAGCCCAATTCCTTCAGCCTCACTCGCAATCCTCGTGACCACAACATCTTACTCTTCATCAAGCAAAGGCTTGATCCACCGACCTTGGGTAGAGTCATGCGACGCCACAGCCTAAACCTTTAATCCCCAACCCTAACCCTAAGCCCTCATAGACGACAAACCCCTACGAATCCTGTTGCACACGGGAAAAGCGGAAATTCAAGGGATTTGCACTCTAAACCCTACAAACCTAAACCGTCCTAAGGCCTAACTATAGTCTCCATTGTAGTTCCTTTTTGGGGCTACCTGACAGGGTCCTTAATACATAGTTGGTCAACTCACAAAAAGGAACTACAATGGAGACTATAGGTACACCCAGTTCTCAACAAGAGACCTCACTTGACTTAGTAAGTAAGGTTATAAGTATCTTAATTGGGGTTATAAGTATAGTTACCTTAATTATAGCCCTAACTACTAAGTCCCATGATCCTTTGAGTAGAACCTAAACCCATAAACCCTATAGATCCCTTGACGGAACCCCTATAGATCCCTATAAGAAGACCCTAAGCCCAACTAAGTCCCCTGCCCCTCCAAGCAGTGTCATGACCCAGGCGGAGCATCCTCGAAGCCTGCACGAGGAAGAGCCTCGGCAGCACTTGGAGGGTCGGGGGACTTAGTAAGTAGGTAGTAAGTAGACTTATAAGTACCCTAAAAAGGACCCTAATTGGGGTTATGGTACTTATAAGTACTTAAAATAACCAGTTACTAAGTCCCCCGACCCTCCAAGCAGATGCCGGCAGCAGCGCGGCAGATCTCGCGGCCTTTTAACGGTACTATGCAGGGTGCTATAGACTTGGCGTTCTTCTGGCTGGCTCTTAAGACTTTAACTTTTAGTGTTTCTATATGAGCAATAATAAGGAGGCTAAACGTTTAACTTTTAGGAGGGGTTCAGAAGTCAGCCAAGTAGAAGTTTCGGACTACTCGTTCAGCATTTCGGGGGGTTAGGGTTTAGGGGTGTAGGTTCGGAATGGTGGCAAGGTGTCGGAGTTAGGATGCCAACCACAAGGGCAAGGGTCCAGGTCTACGACTAGAATGCAGGCTTTGGCATGGTGTCTTGTAGGACTTGGTATGCTGTGGTGTCTTGTAGGACTTGGTATGCTCCAGTGAGGCTGCCCGAGACTATTCACGTCTGAATGCTTCGGATTTGGGGGCCTCGTGGCGACAATTTGGAGCCGGTTGCCTCCGGAACATGAGTTCTGATCCAAGAAGTACTATAGTCTGCTGGATGGCTCTGCGAGAGAATCCCATGTGATCCAAAGACGTTGTGCGGCGCCTTGGAGATACAATACAACACGGCGGTAAGATACTGAGAAGATTTGAACTGCAACTAGTCATCAGCACAAGATTAGCGACTGTCATGACGTCAACTCCTATACACCTAAGGGTCCATGTACCCAAATAGTATATACATTGGCCACAATGTACCTAGAAGGGATGTTTTTAAGGCCAAAGTCTAACTTATTTGGGCACATGGACCCTCAGGGAAAGGTGATTCTCAGGCCGCCTTCTGGAGCCCATGCAACACCAAACCTCCAAAACCCTTCGGATGATGGACGCAGTCTTGAATGTGGGAGTTTCCGAAAATAGGGGACCCTAATGTAGTACCCTGAATAGTAGGGTCTTTATTATAAGGACCCCAGAATAAGGTACCGCGAATTTCGGAAACTCCCATGTCTTGAAGTTGTCAAAACTGTGGGAAGTAAGGTATGTTTCTTTTTTCCGGGTTATGCGGGATTGTCTTTCTAGATCCTAAGCCCTAAACCCCTAAACCCTAAACCCATAAACCCTAAACCCTAAATCCTACTTTCTGGATCCTGGGAACCAGCAGAATGAGCCTCGCTCAGGCCTTCTTTGCTGTCGACATTGAGACCGCGGCAGCTGCCCTGAGCCGGCATGGTTTCTCCGTGTGCGCCCGGAGCGATGCGAAGTGTTAGGGTTTAAGATCCCAGACCTTCCAAAATCTCTTAATTAAGGAGTATACCTTAAATCTTATTAGGGATCCTATTATAGTATAAGGTATATTCCTGAATTAATTAAGGGGTTTTGGAAGGTCTGGGATTGAGGAGGGTGAGCTTCAGGACGATCTATAGTCGTCATTGCAGTTCCTGTTTTGGCCAGCCAGCTTTGTTTTATTGGATCCTAGCCATAAGAATTGCTAAGCAGACAAGGAACTACAATGGATACTGTAGGTGATCAGAAAGAGCAAAGCACCCCAATAAGTAAGGGAACTGTACCCATGTACTGGTATCAGAACCTTACACCCTTCCAGGGCTCATTCAGACATTCAGGTACTTTAAACATTCCAAAATTACATCAGCCTTAGCCGTATACTCTAGGTTCCTGAGTACGTAGTACCCTTTTGCGCTTTCAATTTGCGCCCCTTCATCAAAACCGACTAGCAGGAAAAAGGATACCCTTGTTGAAAATGGGCTACTCAGGGACATGGGTTATTGCATAAGATCCTTAAAGGTATATGGTAGTTTCCGAAAATTAAGGGTGCCGTACTTTTTTTGAGTCCTTAAACATACATGGATCCTTCTAGTCAGAGTACGACATTAGGGTCCCCTATTGTCGGAAACTCCCATACCAAATATGAAATCGAAACGCCCCTGAAAGGCTGCAGCTGCCACAGGCGACAGATTGCTTTCAAGCCGCAGAGGACTGACAGCTGACGCTTTCTTCCCTGATCGCTTGGGTGTACGGGGCCCCGAAACAAAAGAGAGATGTTACAACATTTGCTTAAATTCCGCTTGAATCCTCAGAAACCTTTCCAAGACACAGTCTTATGGGGTTTACGGTGAACGGCTTAAGGCTCAGAAGGCATTGTCCAAAGAAGCTCTTGCGCCCAGAGGCCTCACCGGAACAAGCTGAAGCCCAGTAGCACTAAACCCCAAAAGCCTCACCCTAAAATTGGCATAAACTCGTATAAAACCCTATAAGCACCCCCATACATCCCTATGAATCACCAAAACAGGCCTCTCTAATACACCCTAAAGATCCCGAAAAGCACAGAAGCTAGTAGGGAAACTATTGTATTTACTATAAGCTGCTAACTTAAATCAAATCCCTTAAGAAGAGCCCAGTACAGTAAGTCCCTTCAATGAAATGAGAAAGGATGTTTGGCGCGACTTCTTCGCTGCTCCCGGCCTGCCCAACTTGGGCTTGTGTTAGGGTTTAGGGTTTTAGGGTTTAGGGTTCAGGGCTTAGGGGTTTATGGGTTCAGGGTTTAGGGTTTTAGGGTGGTTTAGGAAGTTTAGGATTTATATGGTTCCAGAAACTACCTTGATTATGGGGTTCCTCAATACGATGTCCTAATACACATCCTTAAACAGCTAGGCGATTTAGGGTCCCGGCAGGGTTCAGGGCTTTGGGTTTAGGGCTTAGTAACTTAGGGTTTAGTTTATGGAGTTCAGGGCTCACAGACAAGTTGAGGATGTAAGGGGAAAGCTTTAGTGTACGGCTCAGGATTTATAGTCTCGATTGTTGATCAGGTTTTGGTTGATTAACCAAGTGTATGATTCTCTCTCCAAAATAAATTATGAAGCAATAAGAATTAGAATAGATACCGTACCTAGACTAGGCTCAAAGTCGCGGTCGGAATAGTTACGCAAGAGTATTACCGCTTGCTCTCGTTTTGAAGCACAGTATACATTATACAGTTATAAGATCAGCCGCCCCCGCCCGCGAATCCCAATTCCAATTGCTAAGGCCCATATTAATTAACTATTTGGTTTTAAGGCTGAAGAGTCAGTCTGAGAGAGTGATCGCGTTCTCATGTCTGTTTGGTTCCGCTTCGTTGTCTCCTCTCCTGTCGTCCTTGCTTGTCCTACTTTGCATGTCCCTTGAAACCCTAGACACCCTACTGACTTAGTTTATTTGTCTGGTTCTTAGTAGGGAATGGGGGGGTATTGGGACTACAAAAGGGGAGTATATAGGGACTGCGATAAGACGACAAGTATCCATTCCCCCATTCCCGACTAAACACCAGACAGTCATGTTTATCAAAACATCGAAAGAGCTGCACCGAGCACCCGAGTAAAGTGCCAGGAGAAAAGTACTGCGGCCTTCGACAAGGCCTCTGCTGCCTGATTGCCGTACTTATGACCGACTTAATGGAGGGGCATGACTTACCTATACTATTCTAAGGATTCCTTGTTATAGTTATAGTATCAGAGGAGTGTTTTTGTGTGTATTCATCTGATGTGGGCATCTTCGCAGTGCTTCATCATGTTGGATAGGATGTTCCGAGGCTATTACAGTCGTTTTGGTTAAGGGTTTCGGGGTCTTCTCCTCACGTTACGTAAGTTGGATCCTGTAGATACAACTGATGATCAATGACCGGTTGTGTTGCGAAAGTATGTTCATGGCGTTTTGTGTACAAACATGGTGTACAGAGTATGGCCGAGTATTCGCCGCTACAAACTTGGTTTTGTGCGTGAAGCCGTTATTAACGTTCACGCTTGCCTGCGCTTTCATTCTGTGGTTTGGGGTGGCTGGTCTGAATGTGAAGACGTGATGACCTTGACACAGCAGTGCCATGCTGTTCGTGGAATGGCTTGATAGGGTTGTAGCTGAGGCACACGATACGGTAGAAAATGCTCTGACAGGTTTGTGACGAATTGCCATGACCATTAATTAGGGGCTTTCGCTGTTGATAATTCGATGTTCCCCGTTTGGGATTCTTGTGAGGTGCAAGCATTGGTCTTCCTCATTGCCTCATCTAACCGCCGCTGTTGTTTCATAGTTCGTCTTCAACAGTAGTCATCTTAAAACATCGTAAAAGAATCCCTCTGATGCCATGTAGCAAGATCGTAGACTTGTGCTTCCGGCCTTCACAGCTAAGAAGTGATCTTGGGACTTGCACCTTGGTGACTGTTGTTGAAATCACGAACGTTATCCTATCCGGCATTCAGAATCCCTGCAAATGCACGCGGATGCAGCATGATCTGGATATGGAAGCAAAACCCACATGTATCGGGCAGCCGATCCGGCGCAAAATGAGCATGTTTTATTAGGTTGCATGTTTCAATCACCGACAACATTAAGAGCTTAGGCTTTTGGATATTGGCGCATGCGATTTGGCTATGCATCGCACATTCCTTTCATTTTCATGTAAGGTTTTCTGACCATGCGAAGGTACCAAGCGTAGAGAGTCGGTCGCCACAGGGATAAGTGCGAGACTGCCAACGCGAGCATGGTTCCACAACTGACCACTCCACCAGCGCATGAACATACTGCAATATATTCAGGGGAGAGGATCTCTTGATTGATGATTGCGCACCACCAACCAGACACCATGCGGGTTTTGAAACCACTGTGCTGTTTGTTTCATTTCTGGTGGTTCCAGCCAAAACCGCAAACATGGATGCGCTGACTTAGGATAGCATCGATGGAGCATTTCCTCGGCGTGCAAGATTTTTCACGGATTGTAGGAAAGCTTGGCCCTACCAATTTGTCTAGTTCCGTCTTTCTGCTGCCCAATCGTCCTTAGTACGAACATTTTCATTGATGCCTGAAGCAAAGACAACAGTATACCTTGAATGATTGGGATCAAGTCTTACTATACATGGCTCCCGTTTCGTTTGCGTGCCGATTCTCGAAGCCACGGAGCCAGGAATTTGCGCCAGCAGTAACACCACTGTCATGTTCACATTGCGGGCAACGGGTGAGTTGACCTGTGAGGTGCACCCAAATCACGTTATTGGGCAGCTGTCGGCTGTAGGTGCTTGGTTTTGGCCATGTGCAAGTGGCGAAACAGCCTCCGCGAATGATGCGGCAAGAGGTGGGTCCTGAGCCACTACTATCAGCACCACTGCCATTCCCAGTACCGTACCAGCATCAGTAGCAGAATCACTACCACAACCACAACTGCCAGGTCAGTACAACAAGAACATTTCATACAACGACCACGACTACGACTACGACACTATTACTACGTCGCCCGTTGGGACGACAACAACAACTACTACTACCACTACCACTGCCACTGCTACGACAACTACTACGACGACGACTACTATTACTACTACTACTACTACTACTACTACTACTACTACTACTACTACAACTACCACTGCTGCTACTTCCACTACCATTGCCACTGCATTCCTTCTACGTCTGCGTTACTATTTCATATACTGCTACTGGTACCTGCTACTGTTGTGACATAGGAGGCCTCTAGGTAAGCCAAGTTCTATTTTATTTTCGGATTCGGTTTTGATTCAGTTTAGATTCAATAGCCAGATTCGGTTTTCATTCACTTATCATATGCGGTTTGCTTGGATGCGCGCTCTTTCCTTTTTCTCTTCCAACGGGCAGGAAGTTCCGGTCAAGCTCCACTTGCATGCAAAAAGAGTGTATGGACAAATACCATTTAACCTGCAGTCGCGGCAATGCCACGGTAGGGTATTAAATTTCGTCGTTGTCACCGTTGTCACCGCGTTGGCGTTGTCATCGTTGTCGTCGGCGTTGGCGTCGCAGTCGTGGCGGCCGGAAACTAATCACTATACTGACTGACCATATGTAAGGACCCTTGACTTGACTCCATCCCAGTCTTATGCCAGGGTTCGAGGGGTGTGGCACGGAGAAGCGGGGCCGTGGTGGTGGGGGGGGGGTTGGCGTACCAGGTGGGGGGGTCCCAACCAAAATTGAATAGCGTTCCCACCGTCGAGCAGGAGTCCCAAACCAGGTTAGGTTGAATTGAAACTGAATTGAAAATTGAATCGCGCGAGGCGTGGTTGAAGCAGCCAAAACGATGCCCAAACGGACTCAAAATTTGAATTGCTCGTGCCTTTCAACAAAAGCTGACCAGTTCAATTTCAATTCAATTTGCCAATTCAAAATTGAATTCAATTTCAATTCAAAATGGGCCTGGTTTTGGTTGGGGTCCCGGGGGGCCCAGTTTGAATCGAAAATTGAATTCAATTTTGAATTCAGAATCGAGTCCAAACCGGGTCCCAAATTGAATTCGATCCGCGACCTTTTTAGATTATAGCGAATTCAATTTTGAATTCAATTTTGAATTCAATTTGGGCCTCTTTAAGGGGGGGGGTCCGGACCCCCCCAAATTGAATTCAAAATTGAATTCAACATCGAGTCCAAACCGGGTCCCAAATTGAATTCGATCCGCGACCTTTTTAGATTACAGCGAATTCAATTTTGAATTCAATTTTCAATTCAAATTGGCCCTGCCGGGGCCCGATCCCGGGGGGCGCCCGGAGGGGGGGTCCAGAGGCCGTTTTGGGGGGGTCCGGACCCCCCCAAATTGAATTCAAAATCGAATTCAAAATTGAATTCAAAATTGAATTCGTTGTAATCTAAAAAGGTCGCGGATCGAATTCAATTTGGGACCCGGTTTGGACTCGATGTTGAATTCAATTTTGAATTCAATTTGGAATTCAATTTTGAACTCAATTTGGGGGGGTCGGGACCCCCTCTCCGAACTCCCCGAAAACCCCTGCAGGGGCCCTCCCACGCCTTGGTGGGGGGCTCCCTCCTCCGGGGTGTGACCCCTCTTTGAAATTGAATTGGACCCCTTTTCCCCGCGCCCCCCAAAGCCCGACCGGACAACCCCCAAACCCTTCCCCCAAACCAAGCCCTCATCGGACGACCCTTTGCCCTCGAACCTGGCTACGCTACTACGTACTCTGCTACTTACTTACTACTTCACGCGGTAGTGCCGGTAGTGACCGGTAGTGGCTCCTTACTTCCTGATGGTGGCGATTGGGAACACCAACTAGTAACTGGTATTCGTCCTTTCTGGCTCGTGGGTGCGGGCGAAGCCGAAGGAACCGAACTCGAACCTGTGAGTGAATTGAGCCTCGGGTCCCCCCAAACAGCGACCCCCAAATTGAATTCATCATTGGAATTGAAACCGGATTGAAACTGAATTGGAAAATTATCTGGTAAATTAGCAACCTAGAGGATTTTCTATGTCACAATGCTACTGCTTCTGCGACTGCCACTGCCGGTGTGACTGCGACGACGACTTGTACTACTACTATCACCAGTACTACTACCACTTCTGTTACTACTGCTACTACTGTTCAAGCCCTGAACTCCGAAGTCTCCTTCCCAAGAGCTGGGTTAGAGGCATCTGTAGTTGCATGCGCAAAACGCCAAGTGAATCGCTTGTGATATATGGACCCTGAACCCAAACTAAGTCTGAAACCATAATCTGAAAGGCTCACCTGGGCTTATGTTGCCGCTGGCGGATGCTGGTTACACCTTGCAAAGTGCTCGGCAACACTTCCATCTGGTCATGGGCGCTGCAGACTACCAGGCCTGATGCCTCCCTAATGCCCTTATGCCAATGGTTGAGGGCTCAAGTATGCAGGGCTAAGGGTTAATTTCTCGGAGTATAATCCTTGGGATACGTTGGTTAAGCTACCAGACCATCAGGTATTTGGATTCGTCGCTGTCACTGAACACCAGAACCCAAAAACATCCGCCGCCTTGCCTTTCGGGGACTCGAGCCTCCAACTTCGTCACATGCAATGTGCATTCCATGTTTGAGTCAGCAGCTTCGAATCATAAGTCCGTATGTTTGCTCATGCATTTGTGGTAGTCCACACTTAGGACGGTCTCTGGGATTCCAGGTTCCTGACGGTCGCACCAGGCCAGCGTGTGCGCATTGTGCAACTTGAAATAAACAGTGAAGAATTGCTGGTTGGTCTGAAGTAGCAATGCAGCAGGGCTTGTAACCGTACTTGACCAAATATTGATGATCGACTCACTACTAATCACGGTGTCACAGAATGTAAATAGGTGTGGGTTGTCGACACTGTGGGCTGTCGTGGTATTCGTAGTCCTGGTCTTCATTTCAGGCAGAACATCGCTCAACCAAGCTGACTGCCATGTTTTCCATCTCAAGCGGTATGTCATAGTTACAGTCGCTTGTTGCGAACACCTCACTGCAGGCTAGAATGGGATTGTGCAATGCAACTTCATGCCAGGTACAACCGATCATGTTCTCCGGGGCTCTTGAGTGCGTGTAGCTACACTGTGACTTATGCAGGTTTGGCCACCCGGGCTGGAAGAGATTTCTCGCCCGTTGATCCGAGAACTGGACCGTGCAGCATTGCTTTAAATGGGGCTTTCCGAAAATTAGGGGCACCTTATTCGGGGGTCCTTATAATGAGGATCATACTATGTGGTACTATTTTAAGGTCCCCTATTTTCGGAAATCCCAAATGGGCTTGTGAGATCGATGATGTACGGATGCAATTGCGGATTGATTTCGTTTGGGCTAGGGACTCTGGCCCGGCTTCTCCCCAGAAGTCCCTAACCGCTCAACCCTATAAACTTAAACCCCTAACCCTTATGAAAAAAAACCCTAACCCTGGACCCCTAAACCCTTCTAACCCGAAGCCCTAAACCCCAACCCCTAAACCCCTGTAAACCCTATTTGGAGGGTCGGGGGACTTAGCAACTGGTATTTTTAAGGACTTATAAGTACCAGAACCCTAATCAGGGTCCCTTTTAGGGTCCTTATAAGTCTACTTACTACCTACTTACTTAGTCCCTCGACCCCCCAAGTAACCCCCTAGACCCCGAGCCCGGCCCTCCAAAGAGCCGGACTCCCGGATGCCGCAACGACATCATACCAAGACCCTGAATCGCTGCAGTTCTTGTCGACTCGTGGGGTTTAGAGATTTTTGGTAAACCCCCAAAAGTAGATAATCTGATTTAAGGTCAATTAGTGAGGGATGCCGTATAGATTACTCTTGAGGCTGTTGGGTTTCCAACTGTTGGGCTTCTACTGTGCCCTAAACCCTAAAGCACTCGCCTTGTTTTCGTTCTGGTGCAAGAGAACGACAACTCTGTTCAGAACTCTTCTGAGACCCTTAGCCCTTAAGCACTAGCCTTTTTTCTTTCTGGTGCAAGAGAACGGCAACTCTGTTCAGAACAATTCGGAGAAGAGAGCGGAAATCAGTTTACCTCAGACCCAATGGTTATCGCATGTGATCGCCACCTCGTAGGGTTTAAGGGGGCCAGGCTGGGTTCGGCGCTTCTATAAGAAAAGAATACCTCGAGGGTCTGCCCAATCACGTTTTGAGGGTACCTAGTTTTGTGGTTACCCCAAGGCCCCATAGTGGTTCCTGTTTGTGGTTCATATCTAGAACCCTATAAGGTAATCCCAAAAAGGAACTACTTTGGGGCCTATGGGTAGTATGATCCAAGCCCCAAGCCCCTAATTCTAAATAGTAAGGTCCCTATACTATACCCTTATGGTAACCCTTATATAGTCCCCGTAAAAGGAACCCTAAGCAGTACGATCCAAGCCCCAAGCCCCTAAACTGTGAAAGCAGGAAGCCCTTTGCCAGTCACTTCTCCGGCTAATACCCGGTGGTCGCATGATGGAGGCGAGACAGCCGAAGTTTCTGGGGACGGACTGCTTTGGGATTTATCGACTTCGCAGCCCTCAGCCCTAGAATCCTAAAGCCCCAAAACCTCAACTCTGAATTGGGATCCTTGCATTCATTTTCGACGGTCTTCAGGCTAGCACTCCTCGTTCAACGTGGCTTTCTGGGATTCCCGCTAGGTTTTCACAGGCTATAGTCTTAGCTGAGTGTCTTAGCTGTTGCCGTCTACTTGGAGGATCATGGGACTTAGTAAGTAAGGTTATAAGTACCTTAAGTGGGGTTATAAGTATAGTTACCCTAATTATAGCCCCAGTTACTAAGTCCCATGATCCTTTAAGTAACTTTTGTCTCTGAGCTATGCATCAACAGGCAAGGCAGAGATGGGGAGACAGACAATCCCAAAGGGTCCAAGCAGTATAGTATGCAAGATCCAAGTATCTACAAAACACCTACTATATTGCTACTTGGTCTGCTGTTGTTGCTAGTCGCTGCTGCTGCTGCCGCCATCTTTGCTGCTCTTGTCAGGTGCCCAAACGTCCACATACGCATACTTAGGTGTCGCTGGGACAGGTAACCTGCGCGAAGGATTATAGAGCTAGCTCATGTTGTGTTGCGCTGGGTTGTGTGGACAAGCTGGTGAGTTTAACCCATGCATGCTACTTCATCACGACACAACATTCAAGTCGCTTGGTAGGGCGAAATCGTCTCACCTGCCAGATTAGGCTTTCAGGGCCTTAGGGTATTGTTTGGAGGGGGTCGGGGCGGTGTGGTGTTTGATTGTCGAAGTCTTGTTCAGGCATTATGTGTACAGCCCTGCACACTGGAACATTACTGTATCAAGTAAAATGGCCCTAAGCGCCAAACCCCCACATCTTTGGCCCTTCAGCCGCTTTGACCCGGGAAGTCTTCTCTCAGGAAGAGAGAGAGCGAGATGGGAAGTAGAGGCAATTTAGGTCAGCTTTAACCCCATAAGGGCCCAATGAACCTATTAACAAATATGGACTTGGGTTCAGGGTAGCAGTGTTGTAGGCTTGTGTTGGGAGAGCATATGATTGCTAGGTATTTGGACCCTTTAGTGAGGGGAAGCTGGGAGCAAGGAAGTTATGTCAAACGCCTTCATGTAAGTTGCAAGCCAAAATACAGTTAGGATTCCAAACTAAGCCTTATACTGTCTCATTCATCATATATAAATATGAACCCTAGGCGCTCCCCTCGATTAGATTGCCTCCGAATGAATGTATGTTGATTCTAAACCCGAGAGAACTCATTTTCATTCTAAGCCCTAGAACCCGGAACCCTAAACCATCTCAGGGTAGTACAGTAGAAGCCCGAAAGTTGGAAACCCGTAGCCTGAATCCTTAAGAGTCATGTACAGGTGAATCTCAGCGCTAATTGTCCTTAATCCGATTTCCAACAGTATGGGGTTCACCTTAACCCTAAGGCTCAAAATAGCCCAAAAGCCCTCTATGGTCTTTGGGCCCAAAAGCCTAAAAATATACGAGTCCTTAGAGCCTGCTTGGAGGGGCAGAGGACTTAGTAAGTGGGTTACAAGTCGGGTCATAATCGGGGTAACTCGATTTAGGGTACTTATAACCCTACTTACAACCTACTTACTAAGTCCCCTGCCCCTCCAAGTAGACCCTAAACCCTGAACCCTAGACCTCATAGATCCCATTAAAAGGAACCCTATAGATCCCTTTAAGGAGCCCTTTAAGAGCCTTTACTAAGTCCCCTGCCCCTCCAAGTAAGGGTAAAGCACTCCCAGGCCGCCTGGCGACGAGCCTCGGAGGTGGGAACTCTTGTGGTCCCTAAGGCTCCATGTCCCCATATAGTAGGTACTTAGGCCTTAAAGGGGTCCCTATATGGGTACTTTAAGGCCTAAGTACCAACTATATGGGTACATGGAGCCTTTGTGGGTTTGAGCCGGGGGGGAGTAGGGCGTACTTGGAGGATCATCGGACTTAGTACGGTTGATGATGTAAATCCTGCATTACTTTAAGGACCCAAACTATGGGAATTATGGTCTATTCCTTATTAAGGGTAATGCAGGGTTTATATCATCAACCGTAAGTAGAGTTATAAGTACCTTAGCTGTAGTTACCCTTCTTCTAACCCCAATTGCTAAGTCCCATGATCCTTTAAGCAGGGACTCGGGTTCCGGGAGTCAGCCTCGCAGGGGCCAGGGGTTTAGGGTTTAGGGTCGGGGTTTAGGGTTTAGGGTTTAGGGGGTGCTCAGCCGCTCCATTTGTTGGTGTTTGTTTTTCTTTCTGGTTAGGCCTGGTATTTGTTTTACCTTGAAGCTTCCTTGCGAAATCCATACCTACTAGTACAGTTTATACCAGTCTGGTAATATTCAACCTTGGGCTTTTTTAAAATTACAAGGATAGGAAAAGTTTGCATCAATAACGGTGTTCCTTGGCCAGCTTTCCCTAAACCCTAAACTCCCAAACCCCCACTTGCAGAAACCCTTTCACCCTAAACTTGAGCCACGGTTTAGGGTTTAGGGTTTAGGGGCCCTAAACCCTCTTCTTTTTGCAAAGGGCCAGGAGACGAAAGGCAGAATCCGCGAAGCCTTCAGACCCCAGGGTTTCCCCGCGGGTTTAGGAGCTAGGACCTAGAGTAGGCCCTTATTCCCTTTTTTAGGGTTCAGGTTCCCTTATAAGCCCCTCTAAACCAAGAAGGGCACCCTTTTTATTCCTAGGTTACTCTTGGGTCTAGGGAGGGTTAAGGGTTTTGGGTTTAGGGTTCATGAGGGTTTGGGGTTTGGCGTCTGCGGTTTTAGGCCATCCAAAACTTAAAACCGAGGCCCTCTAGCCTAGATGGGAGTTTCCGAACGACAGGGGTACCTCATATTTTGGGGTCCTTAGAATCCGGATCCTACTACTTACTTAGGGCACTATATCAGGATCCCCCTATTTTCGGAAACCCCCATATAAGTGGTAGAAAACTTCTTAATTCTTAGGTAGGGTTTGGGCTCATGGGAGACCGCGGAGCTTCACACACCCATTTGGGAGTTAGGATTAGGGGACCCTCGGGGATATAGACCGTCTCAATAAGGTCCCTTTCAAGAGAACCAGAAGTAGGGTTCAGAAGGGGTAGCTTTTAAGGGGTCTCCCTCATCATGCTACCCCCCAATGGCTAGGCCACAGGAGATGCCTCAGTCTGGGATGCTTTCAGCTACTTCGCGCCGCCCGGCCACGGGTCCATTGGGATTTAGGGTGTGGGGATTTACGGCTGAGGGTTTGGGGGGTTAAGGGTGCGGGGTTTAGAGTTTAAGGGTTGAGGGGTTCGGGATGTAGGGCTAAGGGTTTGGGGGTTAGGGTTTAGGGGTTTCTGCTTTGGGGTTAAGGGTTTACCGAGGGGGAGCTTGAATTATTTGTGGGAGGCTCTCGGTTGTACGGCTGATGAGTAAGTTTTGAGGGCTCAGGGTTTAGGACATATCTTTGTGGATTGGAGTCTTCAATATCTAGTGAGTCCAGTGTTAAGGGTTCAGGACATGTTTGTGTTCTGCGGGGTTCAGTGTCATCAGGGTTGGGTGTTCAGGGCCCGCGACACACGGTAACATTTCAGTTTAAGGATGAGTCATTATTGGCGTAATCGAGGCACGGCAAGGATTGTTAAGGATACTTTCTGTGGCTCTTGGAGAGCAGTCCTTTCACATATGGGAGTTTCCGAAAGTTAGGGGTACCTTACTTTGGGATCCTTATAATAAGGATCCTACTATTTAGAGTACTGTATTAGGGTCCCCTGTTTTCGGAAGCTCCCATATAACCCTAAACCCAGCTAAGCCCTAATATAGTACCCTAAATAGAAGGATCCCTATTATAATTCGGAAACTCCCATATATCACCTCTGCATCATGGGATCCGAGCAGGAGTAGATGGAGAGAGCACCGAGAGGTAACTACCCAGGGGCTCCATAGTAGTTCCTTTTTGGGAGTACCTTATAGGATTCTATATATGAAACCCAAAAAAGAACTACTATGGAGCCTCTGGGTACTTTGAAACGTCATTGTTAACTGCCGAGCTGCTGTGTAGAGCTGCTGTGACTTATGATCTTGGTGTTAAGGCTTAGGGTTTAGGTTTCAGGGGGTTGCGGCGGACGTGGGCGAGGTGTGGGAAGGTAAGGCATACGAGAACAGATCGACTGTTGCACCCTCCTGCAAGCCTTTACAGCGTTGCAGGGCACAGTAGCATCGGAGAAGCGTAGAAAATGTGTTCGCCCTGTTGGCTGCATAGGCATTTCACACCCTTCTAGGCAGCATGTAGACACCAGAGCTTAAGCCCGAAGAACGAACCTACTCCCTATAGGTAGAAATATGTGTGTGTATATATATATATATATATATACACATATAGTTGCATTTATGATACATATACAGACACACACATGCGATCTGTCCATCTATGTCTCCGTATGTGTGAGAAAATCCGTGTGTGTGTATATATATATGTATAACAAGCACACACTCATGTTGTATATACTTACACATGTTGTTGTACTCACTTGTGTTTACATATATATATATATATATATATATGTGTACATGCATTTAGGTAGGTACTTAGGTAGCTAGGTAGGTGCGTAGGTAGGTATATATGTAGGTATATTACATATATGCACAGATGTCTTAGTATTACATTTATTTATTTATGTGTATATATACTAACCCCAAACCCAAAAGCCTAAACCGGTACTAAACATATCAGTGTCAGCATGGACCTTCGGCGTCGTTTCGAACCTAGGACTGGGGATGCAGCAGAGACCAGCCACAGCCTCGGTTCAGACTGGATTAGGGGTCTTTGGGTTTAGGGATTTTTGCGGTTTTAGGGTTTAGGGTTTCGAAGGTTTCGGATTCATAGGGTTTAGGGTTGAAGATAGTTTTCGTATCATTATCAGCAGCCCTGGAAGAACTGTTTACAAGACGTTATCTAACAGGTCGGAAGTGAAGGTTTAGGACGGAAACCGCAGAACCCTCAACCCCCCACCCCCAAAATCCTCAACCCAAGATTTTTCTGAGGTGCTGTTGACCTTTCGATGGCCGCTCACACCGCAGCTTGGACCACAGCATAGCCGCAGAGACTGTTCCGAGGGTTTGGCTTTCGGGGCAGGTTCTCATCAAGCATGGCATGACGGTTTTCGTCTGGAAGTAGACTTACCTTCTGCCCTGAACTCCAAACCCAAAAAGGAACCCTGAAAGGAACATTAAACGGAATGCTAAAGCCCTAAACCAAAACACTTAAGACCCTGAAGCCGAAAGCGAACCCTACTTAAGGGATCATGGGACTTAGTAACTAGGATTATCAATGCAGTACCTATACGTCTAACTACTTATAGACCCAATACAGGTACTACGGTTGATGATATGAACCCTGCATTACCCATACTAGAGAACATGTGGGAATTATGGTATATTTCTTATTATGAGTAATGCAGGATTTCTATCCCTAAAACCTAAACCCCCTATAGATCCCTCAAAGGAGCCCCTTAAAGGTACCCTCATAGAGGCCTTCAATTGAACCCCAGGATTTTCAGATAATCAGCCGTAAGTCCCATGATCCTCGAAGTAACACCCCGACATCTCTGTGAGGATCCGGGGCTCTTGACAGCCAAGCCACTAAGCTCTGTGGCAGGACTGGAGGTGGGATCCTAAAGAAGGGGTTTAGGGATTTAGGGGTTTAGGGTTTAGTGATTTAGGGCTTTGGGGTTCAAGGTTTAGGGACTGCAGGCTGTAGCGGTTTAGGGAGTGTGTGTCTTAGGGGAAAGGGGGTTGCGGGATTTCAGGGTGCATAGGGTTTTGCGATCTAGGGGTCTAGGCTTTATGTTTATTTACGGCGATTTAAACGTTTTTTCGTCAAAGGTTATGTTGGGCTTTGCAGGGCTTTAACAGCGTTTAGGCTTTTCACGGTGGGCTTTACAGAGGGTGTTTAAAGGATTTTAGAGTGTGTTAATTAGTTGTTTTGCTCGAGGGTTTCGAGTTAGATGTCTCTGCCTTATATAGCTTGTTTTATCGGATTGCGAGAGGTTGGAGGCTTTCGAGGGTCTCATTGTGTACCTGATTGCGTGTGGGTGGTGCGCGGCCACTGGCTTTTCGAGCGGCACTCAACTTGTTGTTCAGGATACTGTTTTGTTTCTCACTGTGCAACTTACTCTTTTCTCCATCGCACTAACTTAGTGCGCTGCACTACATCATGTGTGAGTCTGCTAGTCATTCCTAACTTTGGTTCAGGAACATAGTCATCCACTACATCCTCGTCGATTGTGTTTCCTCTTCATTACTGCAATCGGTGCCCTGAGCCTTGAACCCGTGTCGATACTGCTATAAAGGTAAACGGGTAAACCCTACTAAACTCTAAACCCTAACCCCTAAACCCTAAGCCCTAAGCCCTAAACCCTAAGCCCTAAACCCTAAACCCTAAGCCCTACACCCCAAGCCCTAAGCCCTAAACCCTAATCCTAAACCCTAATCCTAAACCATAAACCTAAACCCTGAACCCTTAGCCCTTATCCTCGAAGCGAGGTCTGGGATGCAGCGTCGGAGAGATGGATCTCCCTCGAGGGCAAGGCGTGGAACGGAGTCGGCCTTAAGGCCAAGGCTCTACCTATAAGTTTAGGGTTTGGAGTTTAGGATATAGGGTTAAGGGTTTAGTTCCTTTTTTTGGTCAACCCTTTTTTTGTCAACCAAAAAACTCTATTTTAGGATCCTAACCATAAAACTGGTTAACCAAAAAATGAGCTACAATGAAGACTACATGTAGAGTGCAAAACTTGCTCATGCAATATAGAAGCCTCAATGTTTACTAGTTCGTTATAGTGATTATATAAGACAATGACTAAAGGGTTGGCCTTTTTGCAGCTTCGTGCCAAGTAGGCTTGCTTCATTGTTTATGCAGCTGCATGGTGCTTTGCTTCCGATTGGCAGGCGTCGGATGGCCATCACAAAAAGACGACGCAAGTAACAACTCTGACGCTACTCATAACCAGCTGCGAACAATTGGGGGTTCGGGCCGAGAGTCTGGATGTGAAGCAGGTGAACAGCTTGGGCTTGGGCAGTTTGTGTTTTGCCCGACTGTTGCAGGATCGCGCTCTCGGCGAAGTCGTCGTGTTCAGCGCTGACACGCCCCTTGACATTTCCACAGTCAAACAAACGTGCGCGTTCTGAGGCCCAGAGAGTCGTCTCTCGCAGACTCTTCCATCCCTGAGTCCCTGAGCCTTCAAGCTTATGCCGACACCCAGAGCCTGTAAGCACTCTAATCTCTAAACCCCCTGAACCTAAACCGCCAACCCCTAAGCTCTGACCTGTCCCTGAGCAGTAAACCTGTATAAACCCGAAAGCCAAGCCCATGAATCCACAGGCTCAGTGCCATGAAAACCTGTCAAGTCTGAGCTAAAACCCCTAAAACCGAATCCTCCCGACCCCAACCAGAAACCCGAAGCCATGCATTACCCTACACCTTAGATTATGGAATACCGGTATGATTTCGATATCGGCCGAAGTATTTTTGAAACGGGCTTTTAAATCTCCCTTCACATAATATAGGTAGGGGCCTCAACAACTACCGATACTATTTTGCAGGTTCATTATTATATTGTTTGGTATAATGGGCCCCAAAACCCTACTCTAATTGTTATTATTATTATGATTGTGATTATTACTACTACTATTCTTGAGGCCCCTATATTCGACCTCAGCATGTTGAGCCAAAGGCTCCAGCGCTGGAGCAAGGGAGCCATCCCGAGCTGCCGCCACCGAGTGGCGAAACCCAGGCAGGGTTTAGGGATTAGGGTTTAGGGTTTCTGCGTTTAGGGATTCGGGTTTAGGGTTTCTGGGTTTAGGAATTAGGGTTTCGGGTTTCTGGGATTAGGGATTAGGGTTTAGGGTTTCTGGGATTAGGGATTCGGGTTTAGGGATTAGGGTTTAGGGTTTAGGGATTGAGTTTTTAAGGATTAGGGATTAGGGTTTAGGGTTTCTGGGTTTAGGGAATAGGGTTTAGGGTTTCTGGGATTAGGGATTAGGGTTTAGGGTTTCTCGGTTTAGGGATTAGGGTTTAGGGTTTCTGGGATTAGGGACAAGGGTTTAGGGATTAGGGTTTAGCGATTGAGTTTTGAAGGATTAGGGTTTAGGGTTTAGGGATTGGGTTTTTAAGGATCAGAAATTAGGGTTTAGGGATTTGGGATTCTGGTTTCGGGTGTAGGGGTGTAAGGTTTAGGGTTTAGGGTGGGAACCCAGGCAGGGTTTAGGGTGTAGGGTGTACCTCACCCACGAGAGCCTACCTGTTTGTGTCTCTGTAGGGTCCCTATAGATTTCATAGTAGGGATCATAAGAAGAACCCACAACAACTAGACTTTGGTAGGTAAGGTAGGGATTGGGATCAAACAGAGTTGGAAAGGGCTTTGGCAAGGCTTGATGGGTTCTATCGGGTGTTGCATATTCAGGACCGACAAACCATGAAGCCGAGACTGCCAGAACACCCTTAAACCCAAATCCTAAAAACAAGGAAGATCCTAGACCCTAAACCCTAAAATCTACACCCCAAACCCTAAACCTAACCCCTAAACCCTAATGACAATCAGGGGCGGCGAGCCCCGCCTGTCCTTGGTGCTCCTTGGCTGCGCAATGCCTCAGCACCCCAAAAGCATCCAAACATCAACTTTCAGCTGGGATATCTCACCGAATTGGGTTGTTTTAAACGGTGATTATGGCACATACAAGCTTAAGATTTTGTTTAGGTGCCTTTGGGGTCTGTACTACTTTCTTCCACGACCTGCTGTTTGCAAGTCGGTAGTTTGGGGTGTATGGTTCGGGTGCTTATGCCTGCAGGCACCTACTGTGCCCAAGAGTTAGTATTCATGGCCAGTCAGGCATCTAGTCAGAAGAAGATAGCAGAAAAAGAGATGAGGTGGCGAGGGGTTAGAGGCAGCTTGAGGTGACTTTGGGTCGCGACGTGACGGCCGTGACAAATGAGGAAACCCACGCCACCCTTGGTAAGTCTTGAAGCCTTTTCAGTTTAAGTTTTTGCCATGACACTCTGTTCGAACATGCTGCTCCTGCAGGTACGAGATGCGGATCCTACATGAAGGAGTCGATTTAGAGCAGATGCCGTAGCAAAAAAGAGAGTCTCTCCGCTGCTCTGCTTAGGTTTAGGGTTCTAATTATTTCAGAGCTATTCCTCAATTTCCAAACCCGGAACTGTTGCTACGTATTGCTACTAGTTACTCATCGTTTCTTGAAGTAGCAGTCTATGCGCTGCTGCAAGTACGACGAGCTGGCATCAACACGAAATTGTCCCTAAGGGTCCATGTACCCAAATAGTAGATACATTGGCACCAATGTACCTATATAGGGACTACTTTGAGGCCAAAGTATATTATTTGGGTACACGGACCCTCAGGGTGTTCTCGCCACGAACGTACCTTGAATTGTTAGACCGGACACGTGGTTCACACCGCGACATGAAGCCGAAGTGATTTGGGAGTTTCCGAAAAGTAGGGGTACCTTATTTTGGGGTCCTTATAATCAGGATCTTATTATTTAGAGTACTATACTAGGGTCGCCTATTTTTGGAAACTCCGATTTTTGCTGGACTCGAACCATACTGTGCCTGACTTAAGAAGTGGAACTCAACTAAGCAGCATGGCTATGAGAGTCTTATGAGATCCATTGTCCTTTCACTGTTGAATATAGCTCACAACATATTATCCTAAGCCCTAAATGCTTTAGGGCTTAGGTTGTAGGGTTTCGGGTTTAGGGCTTGGGGGTGAAGGTATATGTTATGTTCCTCACACAAGCGGCTCACTGGGATCTTCATAGACCGTAAAAGTTGGGGGTTCAGGGCATTCTCATGTAAAGTGCAGTACTATACTAAGCCTTATAGAGCACCCTTGAATCAACCCTAAACCCTAAACCCTGAACCCTAAACCCTAAACCCTAAACCCCTCAACCCTAAACCCTAAACTCTAAACCCCTAAACCCCTAAACCCCTAGACCCTAAAGGAACCCTCCAGACAGACAGAGCCTCGCCTTCTGACTTTCCCTTTGCCAGGTCCACGGCGAGAGCGCGGTGAATCCTGAGAGCTTTCAGGGTGGTTTTAGGGTTTAGGGTTTAGGGTTTAGGGTTTTAGGGTTTACCTGGGGATCCAAAAACCTCCTGTTTTCAGGGTTATACCATCGGGGTCATAACCTACTATTTTGGTAGGGTTTGCGGATACAGGTAGGGTTTGGGGGCTGATACGGGGGGCCGGTGATGACCTGACGCAGGTTTGTTGATATTAGGTTTAGGGCCTAGGGTTTATAGGGTTTAGGCTTATGATGTGGGTAGTTCTATGGGGGGCTAAAAGTGGTTAGCATGGTTGTTGCTGTCGTCAGCGCCTACCAAGCATAAGCAAAACCCCTTCGAGGCACGAATCTCGGCAAGGGCGCGCAAACTCCTGGCGAGATCTTTCATAGAACGTAGAGGCAAGCCTGCCCTGAAGCGATTTGAATTTGGCTTTATAGGGTTTAGGGCCCGCTCTCTCCAGTGCCATCGCTGATGTCGCAGTTTGGCTCAGTTCCAGGGGTGTGCAAGGCACGCTCAGAAGTTCCCGAGATCTTGCTGGGATGCAGCAGATGATGAAGTAATAATGGAGCCACAGTAGAGCTAAGGGTTTTTGTGAAAGCCGGAGAAGCAACAAAAACCAACAGTAGTAGTGACAGTAATACTGGAAAAAGAGGAAGCGGAAGGGACGTAGCTGTTTGCGGATTCAACGTCTAGGGTCTAGCAGTAAGTGGTTCATATAAGGAGTAGGTTGTTGTGACTAACTAGGGCGTAGTTATACCATTTGGAGCACATATTCTGCAGGGGTTAGCGATACCACAGAGCACGTGAAGTGTTGGTCTACCTTCTTATGGACGTGCTGTCGAAGCTGCAATGCATACCCTAATTTGTCATTAGAGTTCCTGTCGTGCAATACTGAAGATTTCGCTTATTGTCCCGTTTAGTATGTCTGCCCTTCGCCCGGTACAGTTGCAACTTCCTCGTAGCGAAGACTTGCATGAAGGAACCACTAGAGAATGCATCTGTTCCAGGCCTTATTGGGGAACTCTGGCATGTCTTAGCACATAGTCCAAACGAGTCAATTTCGGCTGCTGCAATCCCAGTAGGTGTTCCATGACCAGTAGGTGTTCCAGGATCTGTTCCTTGACATGGCATGCCCGTTATGGCAATCTCGTTGCCCAAACCCTGTGTTTACCCTGCACATGAAATCCTACCTCTTTCGAAATACCCCAAACCCTCAAACCAACTCTGACCTAAACCTCTAGCAATTTAGTTGATGTTCTTTCTTTTCTGGGGTTTGGTCAAGGAGTGTGGCTCAAGTGACCATAACAAGAGCAGCAATTGGGCTTTGTTGTTCTTCTTCTCCAGCCCAGGCCTATTTTGCAGCCCCAACAAGTTCTCAACCCTGAGCCCTGAACCCCTATACCCCTAAACCCTAAACCCTAAAAGATGGGTCTGAGCCTACGCCGGCTTGTTGGTGCTCCATGCTCTCCAGCTGCATGTCGAAGGGTTTACAGTAGCTTTGCCTCAGCATTCCCGATTTCACAGACTTTCGAGCAATAACACCTACGGTAGTCATAGCATGATGCTGCTGCTGATGATGATTCTCATGGTGAGGATGATATTTATATTAGGGGCGGTGTTGTTTTTTGTGACGAAGGTGATGATGCTGATCGTGAGTTCGACGATGATGATGGTGATAATGGTGATCAAGATGAACAAGGATGATGAAGAATTCAAATGTGATGAGAATGGTGAGGTTGGTGATGATCTTGTTGATGGTGATGAGTCAGGCCGATGATGACGATGCTTATGATCGGGGACGAGGATGGTGCTGATGATGGTGATGGCGATGCTGCTGATGATGATGATGATGATGATGACAATGTTTATGGCTGTGTCAGTGCTGCCGACGACGACGACCACGACGACGACAGCCCCGACAGCTTGCCGACGACAACGACGGCCATGTTTGGCACATCTAACACTAGCGCCGCGTGAGCGCCCCCTAATTCGCCGCCAACCCTGTTTGCTTCAACTTCAGCGCATAGCAGAATCATCCGCGTTCCGCGCAACCTTGGAGATGGTGTTATCTTCGCCCAATATGCGTAGCATCAGTTTCCACGATGCACATGACCCCGGGATCGCACAGTCGAAGCCGCAGAACCTGAAACCTGAAACGGTCCTCAACCTGTACCGTTCAGGGTTTGAGGACATCGGCAATAGGGCTTCAATTCTGAATGCCTCAACCTTGCGCGCTATATCCTAAACCTTACACTCTTCGCAAGCCTAAAAAGCCTTGTAGTAGCCTAAGTAGTGTATGGTAGCCCTTGGAGTACCTATATAGTCTCCTTTGTAGTTTCTTTTTGGTTAATTAACCAAAATCTCAATTATAGGATCCTAACCATAAAATTGGTTAACCAAAAACAGGAACTACAATGGAGACTATAGGTAGTGCGTTTACAGCCTTCAAACCCAGAAGCCCTGAACTCGGAAGCCCCCAACGCGAAGCTCCCGAGAGAACTCTTCTCGAGCCCGTAGGGCTGCCCTCTTTAAAGACATCCCTAGACCCCTAGCACTAAACTGGAGAGCCCAAACTTCAAACCCCAAAGGTCGTAGCACTAAAGCGTATATCTAATGCCCCGGGTTTCTCCAAGCTTTGCCTAAACCCTAAACCCTAATAACTAAACCCTGAACCCTAAACCCTGAACCCTGAGAGTTCTTAGGCGGTGTTCGCCGCGCCGCTGCCTCGGCCGCGAAGGCTTGTGTTTTGTTTGTGTACGTGCAGGGTGATGACCCTAAACTATCTGCTATACCTTAAGGACCCTAAACTATGAGAATTATGGTGTGCTTATGGGTATTACAGTATGTGTATATATATATATATATATATATATATATGGTCACCCCCCCCCCCCATGATCCATACCATGGTTTTTTCTACCTCCTGCTGCTCATGCTTCGATTTCTACATGACTTCACCTACATACAAAATCATCGGTATTTGCGGTATTTTCTGCACCTAGCATCTACTTAGCTCTACATGTTGTAATTTGTTCTCACATGTTATATCCCCACGGAACCCGAAACGGATTCTGATTTCACTTTCGGGCTCCGCTCTTCCATCCAAAACCTGGCACTCCATGTTTCAGGAGGCATCACCGGTGGTTGTGCAAAAACTTCAACATGTCGCCGGTCACTGTCGCCATGTTTTGGTGCCGATGCCAATACTCAAACTGGCAGCTTCGAATCTTCCTGGTCATTGCCTGATTGCCTGGAAAGCGTGACACATACTTCAAGTGTGTTCATAATATTATAGTACTAACGCTAATACTACTACTAATACTTATCACAATATTTATACTAACATCAATATTTGCAATAGTATTGATGCTCCTACGAGTACGAATACATAAACTCTCGTGGTGTTAACAATAATGCTATCACCAACACTGATACGGATATTGATAATCTGTTGAATATTCATGAACGCCAGTACTGTTACCAGCATGAACACTTATATTATGGCTAATACGACTATGAATAGTCTTAATTCTAATATCAACATCAATACTCCTGCGAATACCAATAGTATATTCGTATATGAATACTAATCTCTTTACTAATAGACACCTGCATATACTAATGTACATAAAAATACATACCACTATCTTAAGATACAGATATATACATTAGTGCATTCATGTACTAATGTTTTGGCATAAACATATACCCATATACCAATGTAATAATATACTTCCCGTTAATATATGAATATACTATACTAATATGCGAGTATACTAATATACGACTACTGCAACATGCAAGTATACCGACCTGACAAATTAGTAGACTAATATGCCAACATACTGATATACTTGTGAATATGACTAGACAATACATGAATATAGCACACATACTAGTAAACTAATACACCAATATACTAGTGTACTCGTGCACCAGTTGTACTAACATATCAAATATACAAGTATACAAGTATACAAATATGTTACTGTTCGAATGCATTAATAATATATTGATGTACTAGTCTGCTACTATACGAAACTATCAATATACTAACATATCAAAACTAGTTCTAGTATTGATACTAATACTAGCACTTCTGCGAATATAAGCTGCGATTAAACCCAACATTAAGACTGACACTGATACTAGCAGTGGTGCTGTATTACTGACATTGACACTGGCACTAGCGCTAACTCTAACACGAGCATGAGCACTGACACTTATATATATTTACTAATACTGACATGTATACTATTACAGCAAACACTAGTACTAATAATATTAAGAACAGTACTCATCCTGATATCGATACTTCCACAAAACTATCACGTAACTCATGTGCCGCGCGTCTGGTGCATGCGTCCTCAGTACATGGCATGTCAAAGTATATGTTGTATGTCTACTGCAGATGTTTTACTTTACAGATTGTCGTCGGGTGTGGTGTGCTTTGATACAATATCTCAAGGAATTGGTGGCATCGAGAGCATCTTGCAAGGATATGTCACCCCCGTCGCGGATCATGCTGGAAAAAGGAAAAGAGGGACACAAACGATGACTTTCACTCGGGAGAGAACTGCAACGGATATGTCGTGGAACATACCGCACCTTGACATGGCATTAAAACAAAGCATATGCCATGTGTATACACGTGACAAACAAAGACATAATAGGAACACAGCATCCAAGGTTAGCAAATGCCGCCTGGCTCGAAAATCTCCAAAATTTGTAAAGCCTGAAATGCGAAAACATCGGCAGGGATCAAAAATCACCAAAATTCCCAAAATCGTGGCATCTATGGGGCCATGGGTGTTTAGTTTTGCAAAACTTTGGGGATTTTCGAGCCTGGCAATGTTTTAGCATCCGACGTTGACGAAATGCCGCCAGGCTCGAAAATCCCCAAAATTTGCAAAGCCTGAAATGCGAAAACACTGGCAGGGATCAAAAATCCCCAAAATTCCCAAAATCCTGGCAACTATGCGGAGTGCGGGGCCATAGTCTCTCACATTTTGGGGATTTTGGGGATTTTTGATCCCTGCCAGTGTTTTCGCATTTCAGGCTTTGTAAATTTTGGGGATTTTCGAGCCTGGCAGTGTTTTAGCATCCGACGTTGACGAAATGCCGCCAGGCTCGAAAATCCCAAAATTTGTAAAGCCTGAAATGCGAAAAGACTGGCAGGGATCAAAAATCCCCCAAATTCCCAAAATCCTGGCAACTATGCGGAGTACGGGGCCATAGTCTCTCACATTTTGGGGATTTTGGGGATTTTTGATCCCTGCCAGTGTTTTCGCATTTCAGGCTTCAGGAATTTTGGGGATTTTCGAGCCTGGCAGTGTTTCAGCATACGAAGCTGCCCACCTCCCATGATCCACTGCTTATTGCCAAAGGAAGCATAGTATGGATCATGGGGGGGGGGCGTAAGCATATATATATATATATGTACATATGAGCAACCGTAGGTTTAGAGCTCGGGTTGTTTTGAAGTTGGGTGCGTGTGCCTGTGTCTGAGTTTATGTGTCTCGTTTGGTTTTCAACTTGTTTTTGTTGGCAGTAGGGATGTGTAAACATTGCTTAGGGCTTTGGGATTGTGCTGTGTGTGTATATATAATACATACATACCTACATACTACATACATGCTTACATACATACACACATGCAGATGTGCATTTTTGTTTTTGTCTTCTACGGTGTTCAACTTGCTTGGTTTACTACTCGGATGTTGTTTGTTTTTGATGGCGGCCTTTGCCACAAGGGTGCTCATGGCATTCATGTTTTCCGTAGGGCCTTATGAGGTCGCATTTGTTCGCTGCTTGTGTGCTATATGGGAGTTTCCGAAAACTAGAAGCACCTTATTTTGGGATCCTTATAATAAGGATGCTACCATTAAGGGTACTAGATTGATTAGGGTCCCCGATTTTCGGAAACCACCATATGGGGCTTATCAGGCTTGCTTAGGGGTGAGAGTTGAGGGTTGAACTTGACCTTTGGTTCAACGCATATAATCCAAAGGGCAATGTAGGAACCGATTCCAAAACCCCGGCCCTATCACACCAAAATACCAGGATTCAACAGCAGAACCCCAATAACGACCCAGGGTTTCTGAATTAGTCTCCTATATTAACACCTAAACCCAAACCCTTTGATCCCTTTAATCAAGGGACCCTATTATGGAATTGGGTCCCTGGATCCATAATGAGCATGCTCTGTAGAAGGCTAATTCCATGATGGTAGTGTACATGGAGCCTCTGGTTAAGTAGCCTACTATTTGGGTGACTGGCGCCCTGGGGTCTGTTACGGCTGAAAGCCTTGGGTCGGCTAAGTTGAAGGCAGGCTGGGTCGCAGGCAGGTTTCTGAAAGTTCCAACTAGCACTTGAAGGCTCATGGGACTTAGAACTTAGTAAGTAAGGCTATAAGTAGGTTATAATTAGATAACCCCGCTTACGGGACTTATACCCCCCATTATAACCTACTTACTCAGTCTCATGATCCTCTAAGACTCCTAGGCAGCCGCCAAACCTCTTGATGAATTCCCATTCCCCTCAAGCGCATTAGACTGGACGGAATAAGTCTAGGATGCCCAGTACTACCCTGATTAACCCTTTTTGTAGTCCTAGGTTCCTTATTAAGTTACCCAATACCAAAAAGGGAGCCCTTTTTATTCCTAGGTTACTGTGCGTCCTAGAAGTAGACTTCAAGCCCTAAAGCTTCCAACAAGTCTGAGACCCTGTAGACCCCTTTGTCCTACACCCTCAAGCGTGTAAGCCTCAGCAAATTATCTGAAGCCAACTGGGCCCAAATGATGTACTTTGACCCTAAATCCCGAAACCCTACTTTGATTCTGTAGGAAAACATGGGAACATCTCGGAGAGCTCCAGAGCTTGCCAGGACGCAGCATTTGCGGCGCGAGAGCAGGGCAAGACAAGCTACAAGGTCCTGGGGGCCTTAAAATCGTATAGGGGCTTTAATAATGAGAGTGGGGTTTTGGGGTAAGGAAGTGTGCGGCAAGTGCAACAGCAAGGAATACGCTACTCACCCAATTTGCTTCAGGTGCACCTCGCGCTAGCGCTCTCACGTGGTACCAAACGAGTTCACCCACCCAATAGTGTTGTGGCATATGATGCGTAAAGTGTACATGATATAACGGTCTAGTTTCAATCTGCGTACTTTGAGCCATGACAATGTCAAAGACAAAACGACGCAGAATTCAGGAAACCAGAGACTTGAAGACTCTAATGTAATTAATCAGCACCCCCCCCAAATAGTACCTGATGCTCAAGGTTTACTTTCGGGTTTGTATTCAATTAGTTTAGGGTCCACATGCCCGTTTGAGTTTCGAAGCATCATATCTACGTACCTACACACATACCTGCACACAAGCATACATGAACACATACATGCACGCATACATGTGTATCTACATATTCACTGTTCACATACATACTTGCTACATACATCCGTACGTACATGAGCTATCAGCTCCCGGGTCAACACGGTCTCGTATACATAAACGTACATATCTACAGACACACGCCCCGCAATGCATGCAGGCATACATGTAAGCAGAATATAGGGGCTATAGGGGCTTCAAATAGTTGCCTACACTACTTTGGGGAGTCCTTGTTATATTCATAGTAGTTACAATATACTCCAAAACCCTATTCTAGTTGTTAAGGCCCGTATATTATAGCTACATATGCACACAAGCACGCATAGACACTTGCTTGCATGCATTTTAAGGGTCCATGTACCCAAACAGTGCGTACCTTGGCCCACTTTTATGGTGGGAGCCCTACACCCTAACCTTTCACAAGATCCAACCCTAAACCCTAACTTTTCAAGCGGAGCAGCCCCTAGTTGGCAGAATGCAAGAAGCCCTCAGGTGGCAAGGATTGCGGGCGAAGCGGCCCACACTTTCATGATTGCAGCCGGGTGTTCGACCCAAGAGGCACCATCATTTCGACATTTAGGGTTCAGGATTTCCTGGAAGAGGTGTTCGAAGTGAGATTTGCGGCTGTGCAGGCTCAGGTTTAGGATCTGGGGTTTGAGAGTTTCGGGTGTAGAGCTTAATCAGGGTGTAGCCTTGGGGTTTAGAGCTTGAGGCTGTTGGGTGCAGGGCCTACAGGGCTTTGCAGTCTGTATCTTCACTGTCAGCATCCTCGCGAAACACCACCGGAACGCAGCTTGTCGTGGGGTTCAGGGTTTTGGCACAGCCGTACAAGACCAAATCATCATACGTTGGTTTACTGTATTTACTCTACTTACACTAGGTACCGGAGCATTGTCATAGTTGGCTTCATGCTATAGGACTGCACGGATTTGAGACTGACTGCATGCAGCATACAAGTCACGTCTTAGCCTTGCAATGTCCGTTTCCCGAGTGGTGTCAGGATTCGCCATACTGTCCTGGACATCTTGGGTTGCCGTGGGTTTATTTATTTCAGGCTTTCCAGCGTCGGGTTACTGGTAGAGTAGCAAGGTGGTCAAACGTCCTTTGGCGGCTGGCAGCTGTTCGGGTACGCGTTAGGGTTGTGTATTTGGACTGAAGCAGTCTACTAGGTTTGATAAGGACAGCAACTTCCGAAACAGATAACTGGCCATCAATTGCTTGCACGGCCTTCAAGATTATCGTGGCTGCTGTATGGGAGTTTCCGACAATGGACCCGAACATAGTACCTCAAATGGTATGATCCTTATTATAAGGACCCCAAAAGCGGGTACCCCTAATTTTCGGAAATTCCCGTATCAAAAGACCGAACAGGTGGCCCTTGACGAAATTTCGGTGCACCAAGTCGAACCTTTGGGGTTCAGAGGTCAACTCGAGACCGAGAGCGAACCCCAAAGACCCCCTAAACCCCTAAACCCTGATCCCTACTTGGGGGGTCGAGGGACTTAGTAAGTAGGTAGTAAGTAGACTTATAAGTACCCTAAAAGGGACCCTAATTAGGGTTATGGTACTTATAAGTCCTTAAGATAACCAGTTGCTAAGTCCCCCGACCCTCCAGGTAAACCCGAGTTTTTTTCTGGGCGACCCGTGCACCTAGTTGGGAGGCGACTGTGGAGAGGCACAACAAGGATGAGTCAACCCAACTTGAAGGCTCATGGGACTTAGTAAGGGCTCTTCAAGGCCTCCTTAAAGGGATCTATAGGGTTCCTTAAAGGGATCTATGGGGTTTAGGGTTTAGGGTCTACTTGAAGGCTCATGGGACTTAGTAAGTAAGGTTATAAGTCGGCTATAATTAGGATAACCCCAATTAGGGGACTTATAACCCCAATTATAACCTACTTACTAAGTCCCATGATCCTCGAAGTATCAATCCCTAAACCCCTGTCAAGCCTAAACCCTATAAACCCTAAAAATAAGTCCTTAAACCCCTCTTGAAATCCTACGCTGGGGAACCCTCCTTTGGGCAGGCAGCCTCTGCTGCCTTCAGAGCTGCCTCGCTTGCTGCAAAGGACCCCGGGCTTGGGATCTGAATCTGAAGTGTTCGGTTCTGGGTTAGGAGTTGGTGGGTTTCGGGGTTTTGGGTGCCTGGTTTTGCTTTCCGGGTTTTCTTTTTTGTTTGGGGTTTTAGGTTTTGGATTCTGAGTTTCAGGTTTTGGGGTTTTGGTTTCTGGGTTTGGGGTTGCAGGGTTTCTGGGTTTGGGGGCTTCCCGGTTTTGCGTTTGGGTTTCAGGGTTCAGGATCTCTCTCAGGTATCATGAGGGTAGCTGTCAAAATTAAGGTCCCTTTTTGGGTAATTACGCTAAACAATGGGTGCCGTATCATAATAGGGACCCAAAAAGGGACCATAATTTTGACAAACACCCATGAGGTTGATAAGTGGTTCGCCGCATGTCTCTCTTCGAGTTCTTTGCAGAAGTACCGCCGTGACGCAGTCCTGCGGTTTGGGGCATCTTGTGTCAATGACCCAAAGGGTGCATGTACCCAGATAGCATATACTTCCGGGCCCAGTGTACCTATACAGGGAGTACTTTAAGGCCAATGTATATACTATATGAGTACATGGAATTGCAGGGTGATCCAGTGTTATCAGCCAAGCCCGTAATGCTTACACAGTGACGGTCCTACAGTCTGTACCCTCGACGCCTACAGTTCCCACACTGCAGGACATAGTAACTACACACTTTGGCCTTGGCCATAGGTTCTTTAGGGTCAGAGTGTGTAATTACTGTATGGTACATGGCCGCTTGGAGCTAGTTCGAATTGAGGATTGCCGGCGAGCATTCGAGCGCAGAAGGAGCCTCAATCGAGAAGGATCTCCTGAATGAACCAAGATGTCCTCAACTCCCCTTAAATCCCCTGGACTCTAACCCCTACACTGGCCCTAAACTCCAAACTTGTCAGACTCTCCACCAGGAGGGAAATTTGAACCATGCATTCCTGGGCATCGCCAGCGAAGCCGCTGGAAAGGCTGGCCCAGAGGGCGCAAAGTCGGTTTTTTGCCGCATCTGCGAGAAGCCGATAAATCGTTCCCGAGGGTGCCTTCATCTAAGTGTACTGGAATATACTCAAAGCCCTGAGGTGTAAGGCTCACGATTTTGCAGGCGACGGCCAGCTACCTATTATGGTCCGCAGTTGGGGTTGCGTGCTGGTGCAGTCTTGCTTCTGACAGGATGACCCAAGTTGTTTCACTCTCACCTAGGTGAACAGATAGCTAGATTAGATAGAAAGAGACAAGCAGATGGCTGATATATACACATGTGCTGACATCTCAGCGCATCAGGTTGAATATTCTCATGAAGCCGTTAACAGAAGCAGGCAGGCAGCAGACCTGCGTCCGTATATACATAAACACTTGCTTGTTGTTTTGTCTGTATTCTCGTAAAGCCCCAGTTACTTTAAATCGTGGGTTCCTAACCATACAATCTGTAACCCAGTAACCGATTCCCTACGGGTCCATGTACCCAAATAGTACGTACATTGGCCCCAAATGTACCTATATAGTATAGGGACGTGGGCTTCGGGGAGCCTCTTGGGGACTCTGCTTGGAGGGCCGAGGGACTTAGTAAGTAGTTATTTTATAGACAGACAAGTACCAAGTACCATAACCTCAAATATGATCCCGCTTAGGGCTCAGGGTACTTCTTAAGTCTACTTATTACCTATACTTCCTAATTGAATAATGTTTTTGGTGTTATCGGGGCAAAGTTTTCTTAAACAGGTTCCTACATAGGCTTCAAATCAGGGACAGGTGTGGGCGCAAATGAACAAGGATTCCGGGAGAGGGGCGTGGTATATCAAGCGGTCTTGTGTATCGCCGGCTCTAGCCAATCCTAAGCCCGAAACCCGAACACACCGAACCCTAAATTCGAACAAGACCCTAAAGTCGTAGACCTACTCAACATGTCCAAATCCTCCAAATCCTGAAGTCCCAAACCTGGACCCTAACCCAAGGGGTCCTGAGTCTTAAGTACCTACCTAGTAGAAAGTAGGCCTTGTATATGAGGAATCATTATCATGACTTGGGAAAGTTTCCCGCAAAACGGTAGCTCTAACCCTTTGGGTGCTTGTGAATGTTGTTTATAAAAAACACTTGCTTTTATAGAAGCATTGATTTTGATTTGTGTTTTAGCAACAATTCACAAGCTGATCTGATATGATTTGAAAAGGCGGCCCGAGCCGCTGGGGCTTCGACGTTCGAGGCGGCGTTGGCGGCCGGCGAGGTCACCGAAACCCAGAAGTCATACCGTAACCTTCCAAAACACACTCAGTTGTAGGTTCTTATTGTCAACCCTAATACCGAATTTCTCGCGAGCCGAGAAAAAGGTAGGTTCTTGTGGGTTAAGGTAGGGTTTAGCAGGTTTAGGGTTGAGGACTTCAGGTTTTCGGGATGCAGGGCTTAAGAAACAACCCCCCCCGGGTTTTCTGTTGAGCCGGCATGCCTATGCATGACGTACAAGGCGTTGGTGCGCACCGTGTTTGAAGGGATTCGGCTAAGACTTTTATCTTACAGACGACATGAGCCCTAATAGGGCTTAAGGTCCATACCCCTAATTATCGGGCTCATAGCCAACCCTAAACCTAAACCCTAAACCCTATAGAGCCCTTACTTGAAAGGCTCATTTGGTCCTTAAGCTTTAGCCCAGCCGGATCTGGGGCTACAGACTATAGGGTTCGGGGCTCTGGGCTTTAAGGGCCTGGGCTTTAGGGCGTACGGCGTAGGGCTCGGGGATGAGGAGTTCGGGTTTGAAATAGGGCTCCGCTCAGGGCATCTAGGGCGAGCCACACAGGGTATGCCATGATCAGGGTGCCGGATATCCTCCGCTGCAGGTTTTGTTGAGGACTGTTTGTGCACCAGAACCCCTACGCTCGACTGTATCTGTCTTTGTTAACCTTTTTACCCTAATGTATGAGCCTGATGAAGAAACCCTGGGCCTGTAACCCCAAAATAGTACGATTCATATAAGGAGCCCTGAGAAACGCCAAGGTTTCTTGATCAGGTTCCTACATTAATTAATTACATCCTATACAGTCCCAAAGGCCCCAATACAGATGCTAAATGCCATTTTTAGCCCATCCTTACGTCCCTACTTGGGGGGGGGGCAGGGCAGGGGACTTAGTAAGTAGAGTTACGGTTGATGATATAAATCCTGCATTACCCATAATAAGGAATATACAAAAATTCCCATAGTTTAGTGTCCTTAAGGTACTGCAGGATTTATATCATCAGCCGTATAAGTACCCTAAACGGAGTTATCCCAATTATAACCCTACTCATAACCTACTTACTAAGTCCCCTGCCCCTACAATTACAGCCGCCAAGCCTTTTCGTCCCGCGCTCACAGCTTGAGGAAGTCCGTTCATAAGAGTCGTAAATACTCATCTCCACAACCTGAGTCCTAAACTCGTCTGACCTTCGCCTTCATGTTCCTTAAACTCTGAACCCAACCTTAACCCGATGTTTTTGCGAAGTAGAGCTGCTAAAGGCCGCCGCTGCCGAGGTCGGTTGGCAGCAGATGGGTCTTTGGGGCTTGACAACACTGCTGGGTCAGCAAACAGGGTTCTACATCAGTTTGTTTTTTGGTATACTTTAGTTTTTGTTCTGCGTTTTGGTGCCAGGTCTTTGTTGGAAGCATGTCTTGGGACTGCATCTGCATGTGCGTGACTCTTGAAGGCATATATGACCCTACCCTGTTCACTAGCAGTCACTAGCAGTTCTTTTTGCCCCGCCGCCCGACGAAGCCTTATAAGCAACAAGCGCGGGACCTAAGCCAAAGCCTAGAGCCCTCCGCACTGCCGGGTTTGGGGTGTTGGGTCTTGGAGAGTTTATGAATCCTCCCTTCCACTGCTTCTGTCGGTGTTCATTACATTTCTGGCTCGGCTTTGCTGTTTTAACTTCCGTAGTCAAGGTACGAAGATACTGTCATGAGGGTCATGAATGATAATGTTCGAGAGTATTGGTCCTGTTTATGTGTCATTATCAAAATGCCACTGAAGAACCCCAAACCCCTATTTACAAGAACCAACCCCGAACCCTTAAATAGCCCCCTTCAGCAGTTTAGAAGTCTGCATTAGACCCGTTCTCATTTCTATGACAGTTCGTGGAGGGGGGCCTGTACCTTAAAGCCCAAGACCTACGGATTCGGGTTCTGCCTTGGTCTCGTGGTATGGTTCCCAAACAAGCTTCCCTAAACCCATAAACCCTAAACCCCTAAACCCTAAGCCCCTAAACCCATAAACCCTAAACCCCTAAACACTAAACCCTAAACCCATAAACCCTATAAACACCTAAACCCTAATAATCAAAAGGCATCCCGAAGGCTCTCAGGACTCGTATTATAAGGCTTTCGGGTTTAGGGTGTAGGGTTTAGGGTGTAGGGTGTAGGGTTTATAGGGCTTAGGGCACAAGGCCATGCGATGCCAGGCTTTGGGGTATCTTTGAGCCGTAGGGCATCGGTTTACACGATGGCCTAGGTAACTGTTGCCGATTGCACTAGGTGTCTAGAGCCTTCTTATGCCGTCAGAACCGCAGGCAATCCTCACTGGCAGCCTCGCTTGCTTCGTCGCAGAGCAAGCAGGCGAAATGCAGTGATGTGTGTTTTAGGGTTTCCCTGACCGAGCCCTAGGGGAACTGAAAGACTGATTCGTTACCAGCACCGTCACATCTGCTCTGTCCCAGGCGAAGCAGCCGCACAAGCAGCCATGGCGGTGGGGGCTCAGGTGGAGGAGGCCAGAATGTTAGGGGTTTAGGGTTTAGGGTTTAGGTCTTGGAGGTTTTAGGGTTTAGGGTTTAGGGTTTAGGTTTTGGAGGTTTTAGGGTTCAGGGTTTGGGGTTGAGGGTTTGGGGTTTAGAATTTAGCCAGAATGTGTCTATAGTTTGCGGGTTTCGGGTTTGCTGCGCTCCCTTACTTGCTGTAGGATTTAGGGTGCAGTGGGGGGGGGGGGGGTTATAGGGGCCTTTATAATAATAAGGAACCCCCCGAAATAGTATAGGTAATTATTAAGGCCCCTATAGTAGGTTGGATTTACCTGAAGGAGGTACTGCAGCAGGTGCACGGCAAGCTCCGGTCTACAGCCTCAAGGCTATCGCAGCTAAGTCCACAGTTTCTGTGAAGCCTTCTGGGGACCTCACTTGGAGGGGCAGGGGGCTTAGTAAGTAGGTTATAAGTAGGGTTATAATTGTGGTAACTCCATTTAGGTACTTATAGCTCTACTTATAACCTACTTACTAAGTCCCCTGCCCCTCCAAGCATCCAGCGAACCCTCCATGTTTATTTATGTACGCACCCCGTTTGATCTCGAGCTTGGCAGGTTTGAGACTACCCAAAGGCCCCAAAGTCGTTGATTTTGGGGGTTCATATATAGAATCCTATAAGGTATTCCCTTCTACAACCCCGCTTTAAGGAGTAAAGATTATATGGCTCAATTGAACCAAAACCGTTACTATCGATAACCCGCCTGTAGAACTTGGGCTTGGAGCCGAACCCATGCTTCGCGGACGACTCGTTCGACGAGGATGCTACCAGTGTTACAGGGCGATGAGGGGAGTGGATTACTTATTGGCTGTAAACTCAACTTTTCAACTTCGGGGTTCTAATAAGGTAGTCGATTCTGACAGTTTCAACTTTAATTTCCTTGGGTTTTGGGCCAGTGAGAGTCAGGTACTATAGTAGTGGGGATTTTATTGCTGGAAGTGGTTGCCTGTGGTAGTCAATCTGTGGCCCCTTGTTGTGGGCGTGCCCACGACAACCAACCCACTGGCCCCCGCCACGATCGCCACAGAGACTTCTGGCTCGAAGAGGCATCGAAAAGCCAGTTTGATTGAGGATCTGTATTTCTCGTGTGATTAGTTATGTCTTTCAAATTGGCTCTGCTGCGGCAACTGCTGGGTGAGAATTTGGCCTGGCTCCCGTGTCTGAGACGCATTTCGAGGTGACGCTGGTCGCATACTTGCGGCACCGGAAAGTGAGGATGCGGCGGAATAGGAACAGGAACGATAGGTGAAGGTGGTGCCGGCCGAGGCATCGGTGGACTGAGAACCTGATCCGGGTTAGCAAATTGGGGCGGAGCCCCAGGAGCATCGGGAGGACCTCCGGGAGGAGGCGACTCCTCGTGAAACTCCATTGGAAGAGTGCTGCCAACAAGCAAAAGCGCGCAGCGAACTTTCAAAGCCTGAGGGGTCTGAGTATGTTTGGGCTTAGGGTTTATGACGTTCAGGCGTTCGGCAATTTATCACTACCTTCATGAGATTTTCTTCCAGAAGCTTAATCGGGGGCGATGCACGACACAACGTTTGTTATGGCTCCTGCTTAAAGCCGTTCAAGACCCATTCATATCAAATCTTGTAAGCCATCACGAAAATATGCGGAGAACTACGTTGCTCCAGAACCCAGATGTACCAGCCAAGTTCAGGCCACACAAGCCGCCGCTGCGGCGGCAGCGCAGGCTGCGCGAACCGTGGCGCAGGCGTCCCGATTCTCGAGCTGCTTCAGGTGGTTTGACCGGGTGTTTAGGATTTCAGAAGTGTTTTGTAGGCATCCGTGGATTCTTTCATCATTGAAGATCCCTACATGAATCTAAGGAAGATTCCTTAGTTGAAGGTTAACGGAGGTTTAGAGGCACAGCTCGGCCTGGTTTGGAGTTTTGAGTTCGCTGATGGATCGGATGATCCTCCAGGCAAGCCCGTACTACCTGAACCCAACACCCCTAAGAGCCGTACTAGGTGTTATAGACCCGACAAGCAGCCTAGTGAGCAACCCTTCTAACACAATGTAATACTAGTCTATGGTGGTTAACAGTATATTATAGCATATTCGTATTGTAGAATAGTGATGACCATCTGATTGTTCGGAGGGGCACCTCGAGTCAGAGCCCTCTGAATACTATTCAACCCAGAACATCGCCCACGAAGAAAGCTGCGACAACCGGTGCAGGCATCAAGGGTTTAAAGTTTCGGCTGCAGAAGAAGACCACAGTGTCCCCCCAAGACCCGATTCTCATATCTAAGGCCTCTCTATCAAGGCCCCAACCGCTGCGGCCCCGCAAGCCTACAACCCTACACCTCATGCATTGAACCCTAAGCCCTATACCCCAAATTTCAACTCGTAAACCGGAGCCCTAATCCACATTTAGAAGCCGTATACCGCGAAGCTTAACCCCTCAAAACTGGCACAAACTTGTCACAGCTTTCAAGCATAAAGCCCCAAGTTCGCAACCCTAAACCAAAAACTCAAAAGCTCAGCCTTAAACTCTGAAGCCTACATCCTCAAACTCTAAAGCCTCTTGGAAAAAAGGTGTTTTAAAAAACAAAACTCTAAAGCCTAAACCCCAAGCCGAGAATCGCTGGCCCGACTTGCTAGACAGGCCGAAGGGGCCTCACCCGATGATGCAGGCGGACATGGCGAGTTTTCCGGGGGCTTCAGGGCTATGGGGGTCGAAGGTCTCGGGTGTAGGGCTTTAGGGGTTCATGGGGTCCTCGCTTCCTTTAAGCGTGCTTTAAGGAATCACGAGAGTGCTTCAAGGATTCTATGAATCTATGCTTAAAGGGTTCCGATAAGGGCCTTAATAGTTCGAATAGGATTCTGCGGCCAATAATTCTAGTTATGAGTATTGGTAATTATTTATAGGCCCCCTACACTATAGCATTTTAGTGCCTGGGGTTGCACCGCAGGGTTTAGGGTTTCGGCTTTCATTTCGGGAAGTCGGCTTCGGTGGCTTGGCGGCGTTGGTGTTGTAATATAGGGGCCTCAGGCCTTAAGGACTCCCGAATATTTTAAGGGCTCCTTCTCAATATAAGTATAGTATAATAAACCCTCAAACCATATTGAACTATTATAAGCCCTGTATTGGCTGTTGCCACTGCTTCGCTCTTCATCTTGTGCATTTGCTGGCTATGTTGGACAGTGGTTTTGCAGATGTGCCCAGGAGTTCCAAAATCCCTCATTAAGGACTATACCTTAAAGTACAGTATAGATATGAGGTCTATTCGTTAATTCAACATAAAAGAGTTTTGGAAGGTCTGTGTGTGTTGTTGTTATCTCACTTCCATAGCTGCGGCACATGCGCTTTGCTACTTCGCCCTTGGCTGGCTCTCCACCTCGCTTCTCTTGGCTTCTTGGGCGGTAAAGCCCTATAGCGGGGTTGAAGGCGTAGGGGAAGTATAAAAGTATATAGGATCCTTCAAATGAAGCCTGCTAGAAAACTTCTTTGAATTATGCAGCCCTCCACCTTTCTTCTCGCTTTCTCCAAGGGTGAACGGAGGGACCCTTAATAAGGACCCCTAGGTTTTTACCCATAATATAGCTATTCTATACCCATTATATAGCCCATTATAGGGTAGGGGTCCCCATTAAGGGTCCCTCCTTTTCCCCTTTGACTTTCCGTTTCTGATTGCAGGGGAAATGGCCCACGAGGCCGCAAGAAAAGCGGAGGACGGACTGGGGTTTGGGGTTTAGGGTTTAGGGTTTGGGGTTTAGGGTTTGGGGTTTAGGGTTTAGTGTTTGGGGTTTAGGGTTTCGGGTTTAGGGTCGAGGAAGCATCTAAACATTGCGCAATTTAGGTGCATACTAGCAACTTGCAGGACCATGCGAGTTGGTAGCCAGTGCTATGATTAAGGTAACTATACTTACTAGAGTTTACGAATAACTTCAATCACGTTACTTATAGCCGAATTTTGCTAAGTCGCATGCAAGAGCCTACTAGTTAGGTAACAGGGGTCTGGGGTCACATTATTTAGGGGTACAGGTTGATCCGTTAACGGGTTGCGGTTTATTTGAATTTAAGTGTGGACGGCCAGGGTAGGCGTTTAATTTAAGGCTTATGGTTCAGAGTGAGGGTTTAGGGCTTAGGCCTATAATCTGGACTGTGTTGTGCTCTATGGGGGGAGGCTCGCAGCTGCAGTTGCAGTTCATACCGATGGCCATCACAAACAAATAGCGGTCCTATGAGAATTTAGGGCAACCCTAGCCAGGGTTACCAATGTACCTTTTAAAAGGGATATCAGCACGAGACAATGGTATATCTGTTTCCAGGCACCTAGGTTACTCTACCCAAAGGCCCCAAAGTAGTTCCTTTTGGGGCTCATATATAGAATCCTTTTAAGGCAATCCCAAAAAGGAACTACTATGGGGCCTCTGGGTAGGTACCTAGGTTACTCTAGGTGCCACATGGGAGTTTCCGAAAAACAGGAGTACCTTATTTGGGTGTCCTTATGATAAGGATCCTACTATTTAAGGTGCTATATTAGGGTCCCCTGTTTTCGGAAACTCCCACATAACCCTAAACCCAGCTATGCCGCTGGAGATGGGAAGCTCCGTCTGCAGGAATTCGCTGCTCATATTGCCCCGGTGAGCGTGTCTTGTCATGAGGGTAGTTGTCAAGATTAAGGTCCCTTTTTGAGTACCCGAAATAATAGGTGCCCTATTATAACAGAGACCCAAAAAGAAACCATAATTTTGACAACCACCCATGAACTGTAATTTACTTCTAGTATCCATTGTAGTTTGTTGTTGGGTAAACTGTTGCTTTGTCGCTTGTTGTCGCTGTATCGGCTTTATGTTCCAGGATCCTAACCATAAAACTGGTTAGCCCCAAAAGGGAACAACACCGGAGACTAGAGGTAGGGTTTGGGGCCTAGGGTTTAGGCATTGGGGCAGTGCAGGCTCACTATTTCACCCAAAGCCGAAACCCTGAACCCTAGACCTTAAGATTGGCCTTTGCAGGGTGTAGATTCAGTCAATATCCTGAGCGTTCTTTTGTCGCATTCAGGTTGAACTTAATAGCTCCAAACAGTAAGAAAGTCCAAAAACTCCTCATGCACACATGCAGGCCCCAGGATCGACCCCTCTGTCATGGTTGGGAGTTTAGGGTGTAGGGTGTAGTAGGCGGCATATTTAGTACCGATAGGACGAAATGAGCCCTAAAAGAGATTACATATACCACATTGAGGTTCCAAACAAAACCCGAACCATGCAATTCGAAGAGATTGACCTGCGACCTACCCCCACCCTCAAAAAGCACGTCTGGATTCATCTCAGATGCCTGTAAGCACAAGAACCCAGAACCTAACAGGTTCATATATAGCCGAGGAAAGAAACTAAACTTAACTTCAACACCGAAAGCCCTAAAGCCTGAACCCCCAAACCCTACCCGAGTTATGGGCCCTCTGGGGCACTAAACCCGTAGCCCTAGACCCTATAACTCTACACCCTCAAAGCCCATGCTCTGCAGCTGCAATGCCAAAGCCGAGGCGCTTTTGACGCCCGGAGAGGAGCCCGAACCCGACAGCAAGGAGACGTACGCTCTTCTTTGCGGTCCTTATAAGTCACTTTGAGCCAACTAAACCCGAATCGCCCCACCCAAACCTTCTAACCCCAGCCCCGATACTCTGCGGCGCAGTAGAATGCATATCAGAACTGGCTATGTAAGCTTTGTGGAGGAGGGGTTTAGGGTTTAGGGGTGGAGTCCCAGGGCTCAGGGCTGCAAAGGCCCGTTTTGGAGTTCAAGGTGTAGGGTTCCAAGCTTGCTTTTGTCGCCGAGCGTGCTAGGACCTGCTGATATTTGTGTCCAGAAATCAAAGATTTTGTGAGAATGGTACAGTACCCCACCTTGAGTCTAGACCCAACCCTACAGCCGAACGCAAGAGCTAACGAGGGCGGCTAAATCTTGGAACGTTTATCAAGTCTGGGTTTGAAGATTGCGTGGTTGGACTTCAGTCTTAGGTCCTAGGTTTCGAGCTTATGGGGGAGCTACAGGGATCTATGAATACAAGGATCTTAAGAGTATCGAAACAGGTCCTTATACTCCGTAAACTCAGGATCCAGATACCAAAGCTTCGATGCTCCTCAACCTCCCAAACCACCAAAAACACAGGAATTCGAAGCAGCCACCAAAAGCCCCTGGAACTCCAGAAATCATACTTGAAGGCTAGAAGGTATAGGTTATAAGTAGGTCATAATTAGGATAACACCACTTAGGGGACTTATAACCCCGATTATAAGCTACTTGCTAAGTCCCATGATCCTCTAAGTAGAAACCCTTCTCGCTCGTGCCAGGCCAAAAAACGGAAAAGGCTTCCGCAGGAGTGCGGAGAGGAGTGCGGCGAGGAAGAAACTCCGGTACACGACCCAGTACCCAGACCTTCCAAAATACCTTAATTAAGGAGTATACCTTAAATCTTATTAGGGATCCAATTATAATTTAAGGTATATTCCTTAATTAAGGGGTTTTGGAAGGTCTGGGCAGTAATCGAACTCCCGCCGGAGTTCATGTTTCTCGCCAGCAGATGGAACAAGAGTGATGTCGAGCAGACGTCGTCAGCAAGCTCAGGGACCACCTCCGCGCTGGCCTGATGTCCAAGTGCATGCTGAACCAGCTTCCTCCTCATCTGGCACCAAGAAGGGAACACAGTCGTCATCGCGATCATGGCTGGGGCGCTTTGCTACGATCCGATGTGGAAGAGACCCCAGTGAGTAATTCGGGTGAGCATGCTGAGTCCGACTGAAGATGTTTTCGCTCATGTGGGTGGTTGTCAAAATTATGGTCCCTTTTAGGGTACCCTAAATATTAGGTGCCGTATTATATATAATAGGGACCCAAATTGGGACCATAATTTTGACAACCGCCCATGTGTGTCTGTTTAGCCGCTCAGGTTGACCAAGAGTCGCAAGCAATACGGCCCTGAAACTTAAGCTTGAGCAACACGGATCTGAAGCATAAGCGGTGATGTTTAGGGTTTTGGGGCTTAGGGGTTTAGGGTTTAGGGTTTAGGGATGTTGCCTTCTTTGGGGGTGTTCCATGTGCCTCGGGGGATACCTTTGTGCCTCTTCAGAGGTGGGCAGTGGACCCGTATGTCTCATGCGGAGAAAAGGCCAATACACTTAAAGTAAACTCTAAACCCGAAACCCCCGAAACCCTAAATCCTGAGCCCTGAACACCTAAACCCTAAGCCCCTAAAACCCTGAACCCTGAGCCCTAAACCCTAAGCCCCCTAAACCCCAAAGCCTAATCCCAAGTCACAAGAAGCACAGTGATGCACAGGAGCCGTCGCAGCCGACCTGCTCGGCTTCTGGATCGCAGGCCTTCTTCTGATGACTGAAACCCTAAATCCTAAACCCCTAAACCAAACCTCAGCCCACCGTGTTCTGAGAATTCTTATTCAAAACCCAACTATGAAGTGTGTAAGACCCTGCAAAGAAGTAGGTTCTGGTGGATTGAGGTAGACCCTAAACCCTATAGATCCTAGACCCCTACCTGGACCCTAAAGAACCTACTAGTACCATTTTAGGCTTCGTTACTATCATATAAGTTTCCTTTTTATAAGTCCTTAAAAAGGTAAGTTGTTTGCCTGAGCCCCTAAACCCCTGAACGCCTAAACCCTACAGCCCTCATTTCAAAACCCTCAACTACTACTACTACTGCTACTACTACTACTACTACTACTACTACCTATACTACCTATACTACCTATACTACCTATACTACCTATACTACCTATACTACCTACTACTACCTATACTACCTACCTACTACTACTACTACTACTACTACTACTACTACTACTACTACTACTACTACTACTACTACTACTACCTACTACTACTACTACTACTACTACTACTACCACTACTACCTATACCACCTATACTACCTATACTACCTATACTACCTATACTACCTATACTACCTATACTACCTATACTACCTATACTACCTATACTACCTACTACTACTACTACTACTACTACTACTACTACTACTGCTACTACTACTGCTACTACTACTACTACCTATACTACCTATACTACCTGCACTACCTGCTACTACTACTACTACTACTACTACTACTACTACTACTACTACTACTACTACTACTACTACTACTACTACTTCTACGACTACTACTTTTACTACTCGCAGCAGCAGTAGCAGCAGCAGCAGCAGGAGCAGGAGCAGGAGCAGGAGCAGGAGCAGGAGCAGGAGCAGTAGCAGTAGCAGTAGCAGTAGCAGTAGCAGTAGCAGTAGCAGTAGCTGTAGCTGTAGCAGTAGCAGCATTCCGCTTGACGTCATCTCCTAACACGTGCCCACCCGGCACTGGCATCGAGATTCATTGGTATACGGTCGACAGCTATGGCGGTGTAGGGTTCAAGGGGTCAGCTGTTTAGGCGAACGGTCCCTGAGCCCTGCCCCCACGGGTTTGCGCGCCCCACAAATGCTGACAGCCCTAAGCCCGGCAATGAGGAGGGTCGCTATGGCAACTGCGACCACCAGTGACTGCTGAGGGCCATCGATCCCCCGCAGGCGTGGTTTTCGCGACAGCTTGCAAGGTTTGAGACTGAAGAGGTATCGGATCCAGGTATGAGGTCAAAATCTGTGGCTGTGCCCTAAACCCTAAACCCTAAACCCTAACCCTAAACCCTGGACCTTAAACCCTAACCCTAAACCCTCAACCCTGTGACTATTTAGTGACTATTTCTTAGAGTTTGCTTCTGCCATACGAAGGGAAGACTTCAAATCCAACCCGTAATGAAAGCAAAACTAGTCGCGGTGGGAAGAATAGGACCCTCAAGGTCCATGTACCTCTATAGTATATACTTTTGGCCCAATGTACCCATATATAGGGAGTACTTTAAGGTCAAAGAAAAAACTGTTTGGGTACATGGACCCTTAGGGGAAGCAAGCATCGACAGGCACGACGAGAACAGCGATGTTACACCTACATTGCCTGCTATGCTGGTTGCAGCTTCGAGGTCTGAGGTCTCCATACCCTAAGCCTTTTAGGGTTTAGGGTTAAGGGTTGAGGGTTTAGGGTTTAGGGTTCAAGGTTCAGTATACACTATTTGGGTGCATTGCCCCTTCGGGTATAGTCTCAATTCTCCTTCCTTTTCTTGTTAACCAAGTTTATGTTACATGGGCCTATATTATCATAAATTTGGTTAGCCCAGAAAAGGAGCTACCATGGAGACTCTACGTAAACCCAACGACTCATCGGCGATACATGTTCAGGGTCAAACAAGTTCTTGGCGCATGGCAGACTGAACATGGTAGTTTCTTCCTATGGGTCTACTAGTGCTAGACGGCCCAAGTTCCCCAACTGTCACAATTTGTAGTGTATCATTGCCATGTTGCTATCAGCCATTATAACTACAATTACTGTTAGTATTAGTTAGGATTGCCATGTTGCTATCAGCCATTATAACTACAATTACTGTTAGTATTAGTTAGGATTACTATCACTAGCGCTACTATTGCTATCGGTCTACCTTGGTCATGGCTACGGTTTCTGCAAAAAGAGAGATTATGCACCAAGGCAGCGGCATTAGAGGGTCTGGACACGCATCCCAAGCCAAGCTAAGCTGGAAACTCAGCGGCCCAGGTGGTGGGGATCACACAGGCCATTTCCCAAGTCTAATCTGACGGCTGTTGCGCTGACAGCTAGAGGAAGATCCCAGGGAGCAAGAGCCTTTGCAAGGCCCTGGCGTGAACACGTCAGCAGACAATACAACAGAGAACAGTATTGCCCTAAACCCCTAAATTTTGGATATCTAAACCCAAAACACCCAAAATACTGTAATACAACAGAGAACAGAATTTCCCTAAACCCCTAGATTTGGATATCTAAACCCTATACACCCCAAATGAGAGGGCAGTCCACAAGTCGCGAGTCTAAATCGATGGCACGGGTAGGAGTCCAAATCCGTTTCGCGCCAGCATCCCCAGACCTTCCAAAATCCCTTAATGAAGGAGTATCCCTTAAATTATAGTAGGATCCTTAATATATTCCTTAATTAAGGGATTTTGGAAGGTCGGGGTCTGCCGAAGCATGACCTACGCCCCTAACTCTCTTTGCACGTATGTTCGGGAAGCTATAGATATGAAAGCACATTTCAGGGCTTTGGAGTACCATACTTTAGTACTTTTTCTGGGACCTGCTACTTTAATTTGTTATGTATGACCCTTGCTTCTATCAACGGTGACAATCACCGGAGGGACCTTTTCATAGTACAGCTCAGACTTTTGCATCGAAAAGCTCCTGTCATCATGAAACACACGAGTCATAAAATAGGATGTCCACCATATAACATGCAATTGCGGAGCTTGGCGATGTCATTGCACAAGTGCCGTAGTATCGTGCTGTTGGCAGGCATGCATGCAGAAGACTAGATATTTCTAGTTCGTAGCTGCCGGCCAGACGTTCCAAGTTCTTTCGGGCAGCGTGTTCTCTGTCACTCTGGTGTTTGAGGTGTGGGATTTCAGGCCAGGTAGCGGAACAGTATTGTTGGATAGTGTACAAGGAGGACAGCACGGTAAACCCTCTCGTGCACGACAGCAATCCTACGGATCAGTGATGCTGTACACACTGTGCTGACGAGTGCATGCGTGCTGCCGGCCACGACAATGCAGCATTCCATCAGCTGTACTGTTTCGGGCATCTGCCTTCCCGACACCTGTGCGCCTTGATTTTTCCGTTTATATACAAGACTGATATTAAAGGGATCGGAACCGCACAGAAGTTTACTAGGTAATAATCATACTCCAAAGCTCCGCTTCAATTAGTGTATTTAGTGCCCTCTGAGCGCGCTTCCGGTTTCGACGATGTTGCCCTAAGGGTCCAATACCTAATAGTAACCATATACTCTAACTAGCCTACATTACTACCATGCTAAACCCGAGTACCTAGTTATAGGTCCTAAACCCTATAAAAACCCAAAACCATCCGCTTCCGGTTTCGAAGATGTTGGGAGCAGATGCCAATCGTTCCAGGGTTTGAAATGCGCGAGACGCATGGCTGCCCAGAGCTCTGAGGACATGGGCCAGGCTCACATTCAGGGTAATGTATAGGGGCCTAAAATCAAGAATTACCAATGCTAGTTTTGGGCTTCCTTATTATACTTATGTAATTGGCCCCAAAACCCTATTCTAATTATTAAGGCCCCCAGATTATCTACTCCTGAACCTGGCTGAGTATAGACATGGTAAGCACCACTGCGTGGACAAGGAGTGCTCCTGGACAATTTGCTGTCATCCGTGCCACAGGTGTTTCTTTAGGGATCAAATGAGCCTTAAAGTTTAGACCCTGGTACCATGAATCCCTATATGGCACATGAATCTGAACCCCTTTGAGTTCATTTCGTCTTTCCGGTTTGTGTGAGCGACAGATGGTCCATGCCCTGGCAAGCCTGGGTGTCAACAGCTGCCGGGGTGGGACTTATTCGGGTTTTTAGGGTTTTAAAGGGTTAGAGTTAGAGGTTTTAGGGGTTTATAGGGTGTAGAGCTGGGGGTTAGGGGTTTTATAGGGTTTAGAGCTAGGAGCGTAGGGGTTTATAGGGTTTAATGACCCAAACTGTGGTGGCAACAGGTCACCAACCGGGTAGCTGCATGCTGCTGTCTGCGCTTGTCTAGAGCCGGCCAACCTCGGTTCTGCGAGCATCTGCATCTAGCAGCATGATGAAGCACGTAGCTGCGTTCAAGAGTACCAAACTTTGACGAAGCCAACGATTGTACGTTTTCCCGGGTGACTTCTAATTAAGCCCAGTGTAGTGGAGGCAACAGAAACGACACGGACGCATTCTCCGAGTCATGGCCCACCTGTCCCGCCAGTGCCTGCACAAGTGCTAAACTCCAAACCCGACCCGCAGCACGCGTACATCGGATGTCGCAAATACGATCAGAAGCGGCCCAAGGAAACGTCACTTTAGTGCTTTCTCGTCCGGCTTTGTGTAGTAGGGGTGGCTTCAGATTTCGATAGTTGGCACTGTTTGGAGCTGCTCACGTATAAACAGATAAATACACACACATATATATATATACACACACACCTATGTATAGGTTTGCATATCTATACGTATACATATACAAAGATAGGCATCTATACACATATGTACACATATATACAGGTATATATGTACATACATATATACACATTATGCGCTAGCAGTACTGCTACTAGGTGCATGTTTGCTTGCAGCTCGAGGTGTCCACACGGCCAGGGTTGTTTTCTGCTTGAGGAGAGACCCCGTGTCGTCAAAACTTTGGCGACTACCAAAGAGGCCGAATATATTTGCCAATACTAGAAATTCGCTGTGACTATACTGTAAACGAGCCCAAAACTCTAATCTAGTTATCAACACCCTTAGAGTGCGTGCAAAGACTTCTACGCTCGCACACACTACTTGAGGGCTCAAGGCTCAAGGGACTTGTAAATAGGGCCATGATTTGAATTATTGCTGCCCTGAGAACCCTAAACCCTAAACCCTCAACGGAGCCCTAAAAGGGCTATCCTTATACCTTGCTTACGAAGTCCCATGAGCCTGCAAGTAGGATTTCATGCACCATACTTAAAGGATCATGGGACTTCGTAACCAGGGTTAAAAATAAGGTAACTAGACCTATAATTACTTATAACCCCAATTAGGGTACCTATAACTTAACCTTACTTACTAAGTCCCCTGATCCTCCAAGTACTCTCTAAACCCTAAACCCCATAGATCCCTTTAAGGAGGCCTATAGATCCCTTTAAGGAGCCCTTTGAGAACCCTTACTAAGTCCCCAGATCCTCCAAGTAGTAGTCGATCCCAGAGTTTGCCAGCTGCAGCCAGAACGAGCCGCAGTCTAAGAGGTTTAGGGCTTAGGGTTTAGGGTTTTTAGGTTTAGGGTTTAGGGTTTAGGGTTTTTAGGTTTAGGGTTTAGGGTTTTTTAGGTTTAGGGTTTAGGGTTTAGAGTTTAGGGTTTAGGGTTTAGGGTTTTTAGGTTTAGGGTTGAGGGTTGGAAGTGGTGTTTGTTTTTTTGCTGTGGCCCCGCCGGGTCTTTTTAGACCCGAGGTAGTACACCAGACATTTTTTGTTATTGGCTCGCCGAGTTCGGCGGGGGCAGCAAAAAGGAAAGCATCACCCGGGCCTTGCCCAAAAAGTCACCCCAGCCCACAGTGAGTGAGTGGGCGTCCGGGCGGGGCCGCAGCAAAAAAAAAAACACCACCTCGGCGGGAGGCATCGACGCCCAGGCCCGCAGTGAGTGAGTGAGCGTCCGGGCGGGGCCGCAGCAAAAAAAAAAACACCACCCCGGTCCGGGCGGGGCCGCAGCAAAACAAAAAACACCACCCCGGCGGGAGGCATCGACGCCCAGGCCCGCAGTGAGTGAGTGAGCGTCCGGGCGGGGCCGCAGCAAAAAAAAAAACACCACCCGGCGGGAGGCATCGACGCCCAGGCCCGCAGTGAGTGAGTGAGCGTCCGGGCGGGGCCGCAGCAAAAAAAAAAACACCACCCCGGTCCGGGCGGGGCCGCAGCAAAAAAAAAAACACCACCCGGCGGGAGGCATCGACGCCCAGGCCCGCAGTGAGTGAGTCCGGGCGGGGCCGCAGCAAAAAAGTGGCGTCGCCCCAGCCCACAGTGAGTGAGTGAGCGTCCGGGCGGGGCCGCAGCAAAAAAAAAACACCACCCCGGTCCGGGCGGGGCCGCAGCAAAAAAAAAAACACCACCCCGGCGGGAGGCATCGACGCCCAGGCCCGCAGTGAGTGAGTGAGCGTCCGGGCGGGGCCGCAGCAAAAAAAAAACACCACCCCGGTCCGGGCGCGGCCGCAGAAAACAAAAAAAAGAACACCATCCCGGCTGGAGGCATCGCCGCCCAGGCCCGCAGTGAGTGAGTGAGCGTCCGGGCGGGGCCGCAGCAAAAAAAAAACACCCTGGATGGTGTTTTTTTTGCTCTTTTAAAAAACACCACCCCGGCGGGAGGCATCGCCGCCCAGGCCCGCAGTGAGTTAGTGAGCGTCCGGGCGGGGCCGCAGCAAAAAAAAAAACACCCTGGATGGTGTTTTTTTTTTTGCTCTGGCCCCGCTCTTTCCCCTGCCTTTCGGCGGGGCCGGAGCAAAAAAAAAAACACTTTGCACGCCCTGGGACCGCAGCAAAAAAAACTCTAGAAACCATTGACACGGGGCCCGAGCAAAAAGGGGCCACAACAAAAAAAAACACCCTGACCGCTTGAGGGTTTAGGGATCTTAACACATACTACGGTTGATGATATAAACCATGCATTACCCAGAATAAGGAATATGCCGTATGATTACGATAGTCTAGGATCCTTATGGTAATGCAGGGTTTTTATCATCAACGCAGTACGGGGTTCTGTTCATTACAATACCTGCATAACCATGCCTCAATCTAGCCATTTCGAATCAGTTCGATCCTTACGTTCTTACATTGACGTGCACACCTTGATTCCCGAAGAATTGGACTCCAACATTGCAGTCTACATGTAGCGACTGCAAGTCTGATACTCTGTTGTTCACACAGCTACCAGCTTGCTTCTCAAGCACATTTGGTACATGGCTTCCCATGGCCAATGGGAGTTGGATTGGTGATTCTCGAAATAGTATTCTGGCGCTTAACCCCGAAACCCAAGGCCCCTAAAAGATCCACCAGGGCTCTCCAAAGGTTCACCTACATCCGCAGATGCCGTCAAGGTGTCCTTGGTTTCCGGATGTCTTGTAGAAATTCCGTACGGAGCTCTTGCAGCTTCGGTCATGCTTGCAGTTCGCTCGGCGAGCTGTGGCCAGAAAAGGAAGCATATCCGGAAGGGCTTAATGCATCGTTTTGCAGAGTTCTGCATCGCAGACGTTGTCTTTGAAGGTAAAATTATCTATACTATGTCAGGGGTCCTTAAAGTAAAATGGGCCCCAAAACCTTATTCTAATGGTTAAGGCCCCTATATTAATCCCGAAGCCTTAAATCCTAAACTCCAAACCCTTCTGAACACTGCAACCCCTACATGGTGCCAATGCTAGCTTCTTGAACATGTGTTTCTATCGCGATGGAAGGGATTCCTGGAAATTCGAGTTGAAACTCGATAGACACGTGTCAGCCAGAAGCCCTAAACCAGAGTGGAGGAAACGCCTGCTATTCACATCCAGAGCCTAGCTATCCGAAAATTTCCAACGTCAAGCACAGCTATGTCTCATCAACAGCCTCCTGGCAAAGCGAGCCGAGCCGTCAAGCCTACATGCTATGAACCGTAAACTCTCGGCTCTTTCATAAACTACCGCTAAAGGAGCTCCTTAAGGGCTCCTTCAAGGTCCTTTAAGCCTTCCTTTAAAGGAGCATTTGAACATAGAAGCCTTCGACACGCCATGGAAGCTGCACCTCCTCCGTCGCTGCGCCGAGCAGCTGGGTCGAACAGGCTGTGTAACATGTTCTCCCAGTTCCAGGCTGCGTAGTGGTTGGTGTGGTGGCAGTGGTCGTACGCCTAGTCGTAGTAGTAGTAGCAGAAGAAGAAGTAGAAGTAGTAGTAGTAGTAGTAGTAGTAGCAGTAGCAGCACTAGTAGGACTGGTAGCACTAAGTAGCACCAGCAGCGCTAGTAGCACTAGCTGCACCAATACTAGTAGTACTAGTAGTACTAGCAGTACTAGTAGTACTAGTAGTTCTAGTAGTACTAGTAGTACTGGTAGAACAAGTAGTACTAGTAGTACTAGTAGTACTGGTAGTACTAGTGGCACTAGTAGCACTAGTAGCACTAGTAGCAGTACGAGTAGTATGTAGTACCCCTGTAGCCGTAGTGGCGACAGCACGCACGTACCACTTATTGGCAGAGGTTGTACAGGCGGCATTGCCTCAACAGCTGTTGAAGTAAACATAGTCACCGGGTTCACGGCGCGTTGGTTTCAGTAGTATCTCGCCGACGATGTTGAGGAACACGACGAAGACGGAGAAACAGAGCCACATCGCCACAAACGCCACCACCACCACCACCACCACCGCCGCCGCCGCCGCCGCTGCCGCCACCGCCGCCACTACGGCTACTGCTGCTGATGCTGGTACTACTAATTAGTAATTACCACTACCATCACTACTACCACTACAAAATACTACAAACACTGCCACTACTCTCACCGGTACCAGTGGAGTATCACTGCTTTCATGTTTGTACCGCTGCTATGTTGTGGTTCTTAGAGCTGCTGCTGCAGCTTGTGCATGATCTGCCAGTAGTTCAGTAGCCCAATAGCTGCAGGTCGGGTTCTGGCTTTCGGGAAAAAGGGGACGTAAGCCGAAACTGCGAGATGTTGCCATCACCCAGAGGCTCCATAGGAGTTCCTTTTTGGGATTACCTTACAGGGTTCTATATATGAACCCCAGAAAGAAAGTACTATGGAGCCTCTGGGCAGGGCCAACTTCGGGCACCCACAAAGCTTGCGAGTCCAACCGGCGTCTGCTTCCGTCGGTCGGAGAGGCACCATGCAGAAGCGATATGCCGGGTATTCCTCTTCCTTGTTTTCAGGGCTTTCCCAAGCAACCTGTATACAGGGATTTGAGGACTTCTATTGCAACTGATCCCGGTAGATCACATCATGTCGGTTTTGAGCATGTGGTGCAAACCCTGTCCCTGCATGCTTGAGAAGGCTTCCATGCGCCATTTTCTCGGCCGCATGCCTTGGCACTTGCTTTGGCACTACCACGGCTCCTCGGCCTTCTTATCCCGATGTCTTTGGCACTCGAGAAGTGTGCCAGCCCTTGCCCCGAACCCCAACCCTTCTAGGTAGGGCTTTGGGACATCCTATATTTCTCTTCTTGGGCTTAAGAGGATCTTACCTACTAATCTTTTTCAAAGGCTTTAAAAGCACCTCCTAGTTCTAGAATCTGCTTTTCTTGCCCTTCCCGCCAGCTGGCTGTTGTGGAATGGAGGGTGGCATACACTTTCGAGTTTAATTATTGGTTCCAGCTAGCGCGCTGCTATGAGCCCGTGCATCTGGCACCCCATACATCAAAAATGACTTCTAGCACATCCGGTCCACGGCCTGTGGTGCTTGTGAAGGTTTGCTAGAGTTTCTTTGGGAAGGAGGGGGGGTGGAGTCTTTGTTCAAGATGTCGGACACCAGGACAGGACCGCAGGTTCTGCCGGCTGCAATGTAAGGGTCGGCATAGTGAACATTTTTTGTTCTGGGCCTCGTCAGATATGTTCTTTGTAAATATCTAGCCGGATCTCAGTTTTGAAGATTCAAGCCCCTATATCATGAATCTCAGTTTTAAAGATTCAATCCCCTATATCATGAATCTCAGTTTTGAAGATTCAAGCCCTTTTATCATGGCTTATCGGGCTGCAGGGGTACAGCGAACGACAGTTCAAGTCTCTCTGCCCAGACCTTCCAAAAAGACCTTAACTAAGGAATATACCTTTGAATTATAGTAGGGTCCCTTATATGATTTAAGGTATATTCCTTAAGGAAGGGATTTTGGAAGGTCTGGGTGCTTTTCTCAACACAGGCGGAGGCGCACGCCGTGTCGTGCATGCAGCAGCGGCAGCGGCACGACGGATCTACTCTCATGGCTTCAGGCAGCCCTTTCCGTGTTGCTTTGGTCATCGTATGTGGATATGATACATGTGTGTGTGTGTGTGTGTGCGTAATTGTACGTACCCACTTATGCATCTGTGTACCTGCGTCCGGCTTTGTTTCCCCCAGCAAACAACTGAATCGCCTTGGTTTCAGGGCTCCGGGCTTAGGGTTGATCTTGAGAGGGATGGTGCCTGCGGCAGGAGTTTCCCAACACTCACGGGCTGGACGGCCTGAAGATCCGCCCGAGCCACTCCGGCTACAGGATTTAGGAGTTTACCGTTCGGGGCCCAGGGCTAGTGACACCACAACTGAACCAAAGCCCTGCCCTTAAATCCCTAACCGCCCTAACCCCGAAACCCTAAACCCTAAACCCTAAACCCCTAAACCCTAAACCCTAAACCCTAAACCCCTAAACCCTAAACCCCTAAACCCTAAACCCTAAACCCTAAACCGGGAACTCCGAATCTTGAGCCCCACACACCTGTGTGGATCCAGCATCCGCTTGTCCGGACACCGAACAGCATTATGTTTCCCAGAGTATATAGGGCTCTCTGGGAACAGCTGCAGGTTTATATATTTGAGGTGTTGTTCTGAGGACTAAGGGGAAAAACGACCCGACTTAATAGTACAAAATCCCCTGAAACCCAAACGTAAACCCTCACCCCTGACTCTTGTAAGTTAGACAACGACTAAACCCCAAGCCTTTCATGCTATCACTAACCCTAAGGGTGCAGGTACCCAGCTAGTATGTACGCCTTTCGGGACCACACTGTATACTATTTTGGGTACAGTTTAGGATCCTCTGAAATCTTCCGGAGACAGCCGAAGGGCTTGGGGCGAGCTTCCAAGCTCTGAATCTCTACGTTTAGGGTTTAGGGTTGTGTATGGTGTTTAAAGGTCTACTTAAAGGGTGCATGAAGAGTTTAAGTTTGGGTTTATGATTATGGTTTAGTCTGAAGTGATTTAGAGGGACCTCCCTAAGGGGGGATGGCAAATAGAGTTTGCCAGCAGAAACTGATGGTTGGATAGCAAGGCCTGCCAAGTATTGGCAAGAGCTGGCAAGCCTTAGTAGCACCTAGCAAGCCTTAGTAGTTTGGTTTGTTCGTTAGGCTTGCAAAGCCTTGCTAAGGCTCAGTAAGAACTACATAGCACACCGAGGCACGACGTTGGTTTGAGCGCTCGTGAGCACTAGTACAGTTTGGCAGCGCCCTGCGAAGCTTGTACTGCTCAGAGCTAGTGAGCACTAGTAGGGACTTCTGAGCGCTAGTGAGCGCTAATGAGCGCTACTGAGTGCTAGTGAGTGCTGGTGAGGCCATGTCAGTTTACGCCGGGGTAAACAGAGTTCAAAGGTTGCCTCCAAACCAACTATCCTCAGAAACCTTTGCTAGCAAACGCTATTTGCCATCTCCCCTCAGGGGGGTCCCTCTAAATCATAAGCCATTTAGGGCTACCTGAAGGGTTTACGGTTTAGGATTTCTGAAGGCCTGCCTGAAGTAGCCTATGTACCCTCAAAACTAAGCCCTACGGTTGATGATGTAAGTCCTGCATTACCGTAAGGACCCTAAACTATGGGAATTATGGTATATTCCTTATTATGGGTATAATGCAGGGCTTATATATCCCTAAACCCTAAACCCTACACCCCCTATAGATCCCTCAAAGGAACCCCTTCAAGGTACGCCTATTCATCAACCGTAGCAGCCTGGCAAACAGCAACAGCTACACCAACCTTTTCGAGAAACTCTCCTCGGTAACTTCCGGCAAACCCTAAGGTCTATATAAGGGATCTATAGTAGGATTTTATGGTGTAGGGGCTTAAATAATTACCAATACTAGTTTGGGGGGTTCCTTATTATAGTTATAGTAGAATGGGCCCCAAAACCCTCAATTTCCCAGCACCCCCGGAGCCTTTTCATCCTTTAGAGCCTCTAAACTCTGTGAACAAAGAAAAGGATCAGGAAACTCTTGGGTTGTGTTACAGCTAAGGGCAACGCCAAAGCCCCTAAAGGGCCTTAAACTGTAAGCCAAGATTTGTCTTCGGGTCTGCAGAGACTCTTAAAACCCTTTCATATGCACAGCACCGGATCCTGGTGAAAGGGGTCGGGAAATCAGGATTCAGGGTTTAGGCTTCTTGAGCATAGAACCGCAAACCGCAAACCCCGAACTGCAATCTACTGCTGGAGGCTATGAGATTCTACTGTCAATTCCGTCAGTATTCTGCAACCGAAACATGACGATATTCGTAGGTCATCGGGGTTTGGGATTTTCTGTTTTGGGTCCTGAGTCTGGGTTTATACACCAAAATTCGAAGTGTTGTCGATTTTTGACCCTCGGCATAGAGTTGTCTTCAGAGGGTAAGATTGAACAATGAGGTGCCTATGCCGGAGGAGGCACCAGCCGCTTCGTGACAGTTCCTGAGAGCAGTTACACAGATGGGTGGCATTGCTTTGTTTGGCGCTACTCGTATGTGGGTTTGCATGTAGGTGGCGGTCACAATTAGGGTCCCTTTTTGGGTCCTTATTATAGTACGGCACCTAATATTTAGGGCACCCCAAAAGGGATCATAATTTTGACAACCACCCATGTAGAGCTCAATGCTGAAAGGCAAGGGCCTAGGTGAGTGGGGTGTTGAGGGCTCCATACCGTCGAAGTGACCATCAAGTCCTAACCTGAATGAGAGTTTACAGGGCTTTGTAGGGGTCCACAAGAAGGTCCTCAGGGTCTTCTAGGTTAGCTTGATTCTGAAGGTCGGAAATGTCTTCCTGCAGGCTTGTTGCATGTGACTGTCAAGCTTTTGCCCAACTTCACCCGCATCACTCTTTGCGCATCAACTGTTCTATGTTGCTGAACTTCGCTACATACAGCCGTATGTGGTCGGTTAGGTAGACCGATGAGTTACCGTAAAATGCGCAGATTCAGGAAACACAACAACAATCGGATGCGCCACCACACACACATGCATGTATTACTCTACCGGTATGTGGCTGCCTCAACCCAACAGCGGCAGCAGGCTTGGGTGTCTTTGCTACTCGCAGCTTCTCTCCGGGGGAGCTCGTCTGCAGCTCGCCGGAACTTTTCAGGGAGAGTGAGAGAGGTCTCTGAAAGGTCTTACAGTCGCTGCTTGCCAGCATAATCTGTTGCGGGGCATTTGGACACAATGCGACGTGTCTGTGCAAATACAGCAGTTATTTGCGAGTAGACTGTCTTCTGATGATTTTGTGAGCACTGAAGCTCGGACACGAAAGCGTGCATGCCAGGTGAAAATTAAGATTGGGCCAAAGGTTGGCACTGCGAGCTGCAGCTACATCCACAGCAGCGTTGGTATAGCACACCCTGGCAAAGAGAAGCAACCCTAAGCAGTTTACGGTAAGCCTTGAACCTTAAACCCTACGACTTGAAAGCTCATGGGACTTAGTAAGTCAAGGTTTAAACAGGTTATAGTTAGGATAACCCCACTTAGGGACTTATAACCCCAATTATAACCTACTTAATTACTAAGTCCCATGATCCTCTAAGTAAACTCTGAAGCCCGCACCTGAGGCCGAATCCCAACAGCTGCGTTGATTCTCCCAGGCCCGAGATCCATCACTCATTGTATACAATAATAACCAGAGGCTCTTTAAGTGAAACTCCAAGGGCAACTACAAGAGTTGTTTTAAGGAGTATAAGGGTTACCGGATTTGAATCGTTGTTGTTTGGGTGGTTTGAGGTTCCTTCTAAGAGATGGGGCTGATCCTCGGGGTCCAGAGTTTGGCTGCGAGATACTACCAGGGTTGAGGAGTGGCGATGATGTTGATAGTTTGAGGGAGTCTGGAATTGAAGAGTTTATAGACGCGTATTACTTGTTATAAAGGTTTCCTCATGATGGATGCTTCGGGCGGGATTGAGTTCAATAGAGCTGTCTCGTTGTATAGTAAAGTTCTCGCATAGAAACTTGAGTATCACAGAACTGTAACTGCCTCGAGATTCCTTACTCAAGTCCACTGCAACCGCTTTGTCCGCGAATGTTGGAGACTCGGGGGAGTAACCCGGACCCATCCTTTCCTACATGTTAAAGGTACCCTTAGTTGTATAGGTTCTCCAAGTACAAGTTCTCTTTTCTGGATCCTTTCAACCTAAACCTTAAGCCGTAAACCCTAAATCCTCCCCCAGGGGGTAAGTTCTGCCGGGCTTCTTCTTGGGGGGGGGCCGAAGGACGGCGAGTGCGAGGAAAGTAGTCTGGGAGCAGGAAGTTCTCAAACTTGGGTTTAGGGTTAAGGCCTCAGGGGTTTAGGGTTTAAGGGTTAGGGGTTTAAAGGCTTAGGGTTTGGGGTTTAGGGGTTTCGGGTGTAGGAGCTTAGCGGTTTAGGATTTAGGGTTTATTGGGTTTCGGGGTTTAGAGTTTAGCTTGGGCCCAACAGGGTCCGTCTACTCAAAGGCTCATGGGACTTAGTAAGTAAGGTTATAAGCAGGTTATAAGTAGGATAACCCCACTTAAGGGACTTATAACCCCAAGGATAACCTACTTGCTAAGTCACATGATCCTCTAAGTAGACCCTAAACCCTTAACCCCATAGATCCCTTTAGGGAGCCCTTATAGGTCCCTATAAGGAGCCCTTTAAGAACCCTTACTAAGCCCCATGATCCTCCAAGCAAGACCCCCCAATCCGCCGAGCCCTGCGCCTCGAAACCGTGAGGGTGGTTGTCAAAATTAGGGTCCCTTTTTGGGTACCCTATATACCCAGACCTTCCAAAAGCCCTTAATTAAGGAATATACCTTAAATTATAATAGGATGCCTAATAAGATTTAAGGTATATTCCTTAATTAAGGGATTTTGGAAGGTCTGGGTAATAGGTGCCGCATTATAATAGGGACCCAAAATGGGACCCTGATTTTGACAACCACCCGTGAGCCGTCTCCGAGGTTTACCAAACCCGACAAGCGTACTTAAAGGATCATGGGACTTAGTAACGGGGGTTGTAGTTAGGGTAACTTTTTACTTATAAGCCCAATTATAGAGGTACTTATAACCTTGCTGACTAAGTCCCATGATCCTCCAAGTAAGCTTTCACGTACTTCGACTAGAAAGTAGGGTATAATATAAGTAGAGTTATAAGTACCCCAAATGGAGTTACCCCGAATATGATCCTACTTATAGCCTATACTTACTAAACGGGAGCCTTCATTCCACCTTTGAATAGGTCGTATTATTTGAGAGACCCCTTAAAGGGTACCCCTTCTGAACCCTACTTCTGGCTCTCTTAAAAGGGACCTTATTGAGAGGGTCTTTATCCCCAAGGGTCCCCGTAATCCTAACTCCCATTGAAGCCCATTGAAAGGCGACTCGTCCTCTGAAGACATGGACGCCGCACTGGCAGAGAAGCTTCTGCCGCTGGGCTCAAGTGGGAGTTGGGATCTCAAGTTTTTGTGGGAGTTGGGGTTTCAGGTTTGGTGATTCCGATGGTTTTGGGGTTTAGTTGAGGGGCTTTTGGATTTTGGGGGTTTGCCGATTGTGTGTGGATGGGGATTTCGGAGGTTTGGGCGGTTTGGGTCTTTCCGTTTTACCGGGCCTGCGAACCTTAGGGTTTAGGGTGTGGGGTTTAGGGTGTAGGGTTTTAGGCGGTTTGGGCCTCAGCTGTTAATCTCGGATTGTCGGGTTTACGATCGCTGGGTTACATGCCAGGTCAGGCTTTGCAAAGGTTCGCGATCGAGCTCATGGGCTCAAGTCATACCTTTAGATATCTTTGGTGTTATTGGGACCGGGAAATGTGTTGCTACAGAAATCAAGCAACCCCAGGGGATCATTGAAACAACACATTTTTTGTGTTACTAGTTTGGTTTTAGGCGAACAAGATTAGCGGTCTGAAGAATTTGTACACAAGTATCCCCTTCTAATCCTTGTGTATTTATGTATACATACATACATACATATATATATATATATATATTATGTATCTGTAATTTTACAATATGTCATGTATTGAAACTAGATATCCACAAAGCCTCATTTTAGTTGTTAAGGCCCCTGTAATAGCCAAGCACCATGGCACTTGATGCTTCCGGCTTCGCTTCACCTCCGATGGCCCGTGCAGTTCTTAGGTGCACTTCGTGGTATCATAGGGATCCTTAGGGGTGTAGGGGGAGGGGGGGTAGGGGGCCTTAAGGCCCATAATAAGGATTAATAAGGTCTATTTAAGGAAATATAGTCCCCTACACCCCTCCCCCCTACACCCCTAAGGATCCTTATGATGGTAGCATCCACTCCCAGCATCCACTGGGCAACCAGTTAAGGCTCCCGGCACAACAAGTGCCCCAAGCTCTGTGAAGCGATCGTGCATGAAGTAGGCACCCCAAACCCTAAACTTATCTTGTTTAGACCCCAAATCTAAAACCCTAAACCCTACACCTTAAACCCTAAACCCTACAAGCTTTAACCGTTAACCACGCGCTTCCGCAGCAGCTGAGGTCCGAACTTGCAGCTGGCACGGACTCTGAGCCTCCTCGTCCGCACTTCCCAGACCTTCCGAGAACGCTTACTTAAGCAATATACCTCAAGTTATAGTAGGATCCATAATATGATTTAAGGGAGATCCCTTAATTGAGGAATTTTGGAAGGTCTGGGTGGGGGTTTCCTTAAGGGTCCATGTGCCCAAACAGTAGGGGTTCCTTGAAGGGGTGCCTATTCAGGGTTCTTCCACTAAGAATTCTATAAGGGTTTTTAGGATTTAAGGGTCCGTGTACCCAAATAGTATATACGTAGTCCTTCAAGTACCTATACATACCCCTTTCAAGCCTACGTAAACACTATATGGGTTTATGGAGCCTTGGGGTGTCTGGCCTTTTGGGAAAGTCCAACTATACTACCTTTCGTTGAGTACCCTACACTATGGGAATATGACATAGGACTTCGGATTGTCCGTCAATAGTGGGCGACGACGGCTACTACTATGTACTACTACTGACGACAATTGCTGCTAGTACTACTACTGCTACTACTTGCTGCGGCAACGAAGTGGACGACGACGGATACTACTACTAGTACTGCTGCTACTACCACCTCCACTACTACTACTACTACTACTACTACTACTACTACTACTACTACTACTACTACTACTACTACTACTACTACTACTACTACTACTACTGACTACTACTACTACTACTACTACTACTACTACTACTACTACTACTACTACTACTACTACTACTACTACTACTACTACTACTACTACTACTACTATTACTACTACTACTACTACTACTACTACTACTACTGCTGCTACTGCTACTGCTACTACTACTACTACTACTACTACTACTGCTACTACTACTACTACTACTACTACGACTACTACTACTACTACTACTACTACTACCACTACTACTACTACTACTACTTCCACGTCTCCTCCTCCTATCACCACGAGTTGTACTTGTTGTGGTGGTGGGGGTGGGAGGAGTGTGAGCCGACTCCGGGTCAATATGAGTCTCCGGACACGTTTTAAACCAGAGCATCCTGAAGTACGAAGCCGATGTGTTCGAGCAAGCCTAGGGTTTACCTGTTGTCTCCATTGTAGTTCCTTTTCTTGGTTGAACAATTTTGTGGTTAGGATCGTTTTAAATTCGGTAAACCAAAAAAGAAGTACAATAGAGCCTAGGGGCAGGGTGTGTTTCAAGGTTTGCGCCCTACGTCAAGTCGCTGCCGGGCGGCAAGGATCCTTTGCCAACGTGTCGTTACAACCCCAACCCTAAGGGCCCAAGCACCTAATTATCATACACTCTCCAAAATAGTAACCTACATAACTACAACTATTTGCCCAAACCCGAGTACCTGGTTGCTGGGTGCTTTGGACCCTTAGGGTAAACCGTAAACCCTAAGTTACACCCACGGCGGCGTTGAGTTGAAGAAATGCCCTCTAGGTCTTCAAGGGTTTCAGGGGTTGGCTATAGGTGTAGTTAAGGTTCATAGACTGTTAATGATATAAATCCTGCATTACCTCAATGACCCCAAACTATGGGATTGTTGGCATCTTCCTTCTTATGGGTAGTGCAGATTTATATCATCAACCGTATAGAGCATCACAACTGAGTTACAGGTGAGGCGCAGGTTTAGGAGTTTAGGATGTTAGTGAATACTAGGGCAAATCTGAAGCTTCAGGCTACGATCCAACTGCATTGCAGCAGAAGCCCAGCGCCTCAAGCCCTGGAGAAGAAGTGCTGTTACCAAGACGACTAAGTGTCACAAGCCTTACACTCCAAGGCCCATGACCCTGAACCTGTCCCAGGGTAGAAAGCTTAGGGAGGAAGCGTTTTTGATGCTTCGGAGAGCAGCCTCCACCCCTAACCGCCCTTGGAGCTGCGCATGTTCAAAGGATCTTATAGAAACCCATCCTCTAGAATCTTTATCATAGAAATCCCATGAGCCCTCAGTTTCATAAGACTTCCTACTTGGAGGGCAGGGGACTTAGTAAGTAGGTTATAAGTAGAGAATTAATATAGGAGGCGTATTTATTTTGGGATTTTTTTTTTTTGTTGGGCATTTTTTTTTTTTTGCTTGTGTGCGCGCTTGGCTTGGCTTCTCGGCTTCCCTGGCTTCTTGGCTTCTGGCTTCTTGGCTTTTCGGCTTCTTGGCTTTTTTCTTCGGCATAGAGAGCCTCATAAATCAGTCCTTAAGTCACGCCCTCAACCCTAAGCCGAGCCGAGGCGAATTTAGGTCAGTAAAGCGGGATAGGGGTTAAACAAAAATTAAATAAGGATCAAAAAAAATTAAATAAGGATCAAAAAATTAAATTATTAAATAAGGATAAAACAAATTAAACAGGTATCCGCGAAAGGAAGGGGAAAAAGGAACGAAAGACAGAGAGAGAGAGAGAAGGAAAGAAAGAAAGAACGAAAGAAAGAAAGGAAGAAAGAAAGCAAGGAAGAAAGAAAGAAAGAACGAAAGAAAGAAATAAAGAAACAACGAAAGAAAGAAAGAACAAAAGAAAGAAAGAAAGAAACAACGAAATAAAGAAAGAAAGCCATGCAAGAAACAGAGAAATAAGTAAATAAAGAAAGCTATAAGTAAAGAAAGAAAACAAAAATAGAGAACTAAGTAAAGAAAGAAAGCTACAAGGAAAGAAAAACGAAAACACAAGGAAAGAACCAAAGAGAGTTGACAACTTAGAGAAATACCACGGAATCCGTAGGAAAATCGTGTTTTCCCCAGGAAAAACCAAGCAAATCCTTAGGAAACGAAAGAAAATCCCTAGGAAAGCAGTGTAAAATTCAAGAATAGCTGTATCTAAAAAGCAAGAAAGAAAGACAGAAAGAAAGAAAAAACGAGAGAGAGAACGAAAGAACGAAAGCAAAAACAAGAGGAAGAACGAAAGCAAGAACTAAAGAAAGAAATTTAAGGAAATACCACGGGATCCGTAGGAAAATCGTGTTTCCCCGAACCAAAAACCAAGCAAATCCTCAGGAAATGAAAACGAATCCGTATGAAAACAGTGTTTCCCCTGGGAAAAATTCAAAAATTGCTGTATCTAAAGAGGACGAAAACAAGGAAAACAGAAAGAAAGAAAGATAGAACGAGAGAGAGAACGAAAGAACGAAAGCAAAAACGAAAGAAATAACGAAAGCAAGAACGAAAGAAAGAACGAACCAAAGAAAGAACGAAATAAATCAAACCAGAAAGGAACGCAAGAAAGAAAGGAAGGGAGTATGAGATGAACAAAGAAAGAACAACAGAAAGAAAGAAAAGACATGAACGAGCGAAAGAAAGAAAGAAGTCCATAATAAAAAAGCAAAGTTGGAAACTACGAAAGAGAAAGAATATGAAAAAATCACAAAAACAAAGATACAAGCAACAGGATACTACATAGCCCACTCGAATTTACCATAATATCGTAATGTAACGTAACAGAATATAACATAATGTAAATGTAACCTATAAAATATGCTACATATTTTGTTGTAAATATACACACTGTACTGTACTATGTTACAATGTACTACACTATAAACTAAGATGTTGTTTTGTTCTATGTCATCTTCTGTTATATTGTATTGTTTTTTAGTATGCTATTATATGCTATAAGAAGCAAGGTTCTGTTATGTCAGAAAATGTCACACCATTTTTGTGTTGTCGAATCATCTTATGTCGTTCTTCTGGTTTGCTATGTTATATATATTAGGTTAGAATGCTAGCGGAAGAAGAGACACGAACAGGCACGGAAGAACAAAACACCCGCCGCCGCGCTTTTCGAGACGTGCAAGCTTGATTCAAAGAGTGTTTTCGGCCCATCATGTGAACGTTGTCTCTGCAAATGGGGGGGGCTGCGCCCCCCCCAACCTCCCCGCTGTTTTAAGCCGTGCAGGGTTGCTTTGATTCTCCCTGGCTTCTTGGCTTCTGGCTTCTTGGCTTTTCGGCTTCTTGGCTTTTTTCTTCGGCATAGAGAGCCTCATAAATCAGTCCTTAAGTCACGCCCTCAACCCTAAGCCGAGCCGAGGCGAATTTAGGTCAGTAAAGCGGGATAGGGGTTAAAAAAAATTAAATAAGGATCAAAAAAAAATTAAATAAGGATCAACAAAAATTAAATAAGGATTAAAAAAAATTAAATTATTAAATAAGGATAAAAAAAATTAAACGGGTATCCGCGAAAGGAAGGGGAAAAAGGAACGAAAGACAGAGAGAGAGAGAGAGAAGGAAAGAAAGAAAGAACGAAAGAAAGAAAGGAAGGAAGAAAGAAAGCAAGGAAGAAAGAAAGAAAGAACGAAAGAAAGAACGAAATAAAGAAATAAAGAAACAACGAAAGAAAGAAAGAACAAAAGAAAGAAATAAAGAAACAACGAAAGAAAGAAAGAAAGCCATGCAAGAAACAGAGAAATAAGTAAATAAAGAAAGCTATAAGTAACGAAAGAAAACAAAATAGAGAACTAAGTAAAGAAAGAAAGCTACAAGGAAAGAAAAAAGAAAACACAAGGAAAGAACCAAAGAGAGTTGACAACTTAGAGAAATACCACGGAATCCGTAGGAAAATCGTGTTTTCCCCAGGAAAATCCAAGCAAATCCTTAGGAAACGAAAGAAAATCCCTAGGAAAGCAGTGTTTTCCCTTGGAAAAATTCAAGAATTGCTGTATCTAAAAAGCAAGAAAGAAAGACAGAAAGAAAGAAAAAAACGAGAGAGAGAACGAAAGAACGAAAGCAAAAACAAGAGGAAGAACGAAAGCAAGAACTAAAGAAAGAAACTTAAGGAAATACCACGGAATCCGTAGGAAAATCGTGTTTTCCCGAACCAAAAACCAAGCAAATCCTCAGGAAATGAAAACGAATCCGTATGAAAACAGTGTTTCCCCTGGGAAAAATTCAAAAATTGCTGTATCTAAAGAGGACGAAAACAAGGAAAACAGAAAGAAAGAAAGATAGAACGAGAGAGAGAACGAAAGAACGAAAGCAAAAACGAAAGAAAGAACGAAAGCAAGAACGAAAGAAAGAACGAACCAAAGAAAGAACGAAATAAATCAAACCAGAAAGGAAAGCAAGAAAGAAAGGAAGGGAGTATGAGATGAACAAAGAAAGAACAACAGAAAGAAAGAAAAGAAATGAACGAGCGAAAGAAAGAAAGAAGTCCATAATAAAAAAGCAAAGTTGGAAAACTAGAAGACAATTGGCCCGAAAGCATCATCAGCGAAGAGTGTTGCGCTACGTCATAGAATCCAGTGTATAGGGTCATGGAGTCACCGAGTCAAAAGCACGGAGTCACAGAGTCGGAGTGTCACATACAGTCAAGAGTCGTACAAGTCATAGTTCATAGGGTCATCGAGAAATAAAGTCGAGTACATGTCAAGCACAAGTCATAGTTCAAAGAGTCATAGAGTCATATAGAGTCATAGAGTCACAGTGAGACAGAATCATAGAGTCATAGAGTCATGGAGTCATCTATGTACCACGCACTTGACTTGATGTAGTTCACTCTATGAACACTAATGTTCAGGTTTAGCTGGTTTAGGGTATAGTCCAACATGACGCAGAAGTCTTCCTTTCCTAGCTCCGGAACCTCACTATATAGACATCCCTGATTACTACTGCTACTACTACCACTACTACAAAAGAATACTACTACTACTACTACTACACTACTACTACCACTACTACTGCTACTGCTACTACTGCCACTACTACTACTACTTTATTACTACTACTACTACTACTACTACTACTACTAGTACCACAACAACAACTACAACTACCACTACTACTACTACTACTACTACGACTACCGCTGCGACTATGCGACGACGACTACTACTACAACTACTACGACTACCACTGTGGTTTCAACGTGACTCTATGACTCTATGCATGGTCACTTTATGTCGCAGCAGTAGTAGTAGTAGTAGTAGTAGTAGTAGTAGTAGTAGTAGTACTAGTAGTACTAGCAGTACCAGTACTAGTAGTAGTGATAGTAGTAGTAGTAATAATAGTTGTAGTAGTGGTAGTGGTAGTAGTAGTACTAGTACTAGTTCGAACACTCGACAACGCCAATCTCTGTGAAGGGTTGCAAGTTTCACCTCAATGCACATCAAAAGTAATAATTTTACCTCGCGTTCGAACACTCGACAACGCCAATCTGTGTGAAGGGTTGCAAAATTCATGTCAATGCACATCAAAAATTGCAACTTTACCTCGCGTTCGAACACTCGACCACGCCAATCCCTGTGAAGGGTTGCAAAATTCATTTCAATGCACATCAAAAATTGCAACTTTGCCTCGCGTTCGAACACTCGACCACGCCAATCCCTGTGAAGGGTTGCAAAATTCATCTCAATGCACATAAAAAATTGCAACTTTACCTCGCGTTCGAACACTCGACCACGCCAATCCCTGTGAAGGGTTGCAAAATTCATTTCAATGCACATCAAAAAATGCAACTTTACCTAGCGTTCGTGCATTCGACCATGCCAATCCCTGTGAAGGGTTGCAAAATGCCAATCCCTGTGAAGGGTTGCAAAATGCAGCTCAATGCACCCAAACCCTGTGAAGGGTTGCGCGGCGCCCGCAAAATGTGTAACTTTACCTCGCGTTTGAACGCGAGGATGCTGCCCTGCAAGGCAATGCAACAAAAAAAAAAAAAAAAAAAAAAAAAAAAAAAAAAAAAAAAAACAAAAAAAAAAAAAAAAAAAAAAACAAAAAAAAAAAAAAAAAAACAAAAAAAAAAAAAAAACAAAAAAAAAAAAAAAAACAAAAAAAAAAAAAAAAAAAAAAAAAAAAAAAAAAAAAAAAAAAAAAAAAAAAAAAAAAAAAAAATCCCAAACTAATTCCAGACCCATTAATATAAGTACCCTAAATGGAGTTACCCCAATTACAACCCTTATAACCTACTTACTAAGTCCCCTGCCCCGCCAAGTATAGGAGACTAAATAACGTTTAGGGTTCCTGTAGAAGGGGTCTATAAGGATTACATACTATAACATTAGGGTTCAAAATAGCCCAAAGGCCTTATATAGTATGGTCTTTGGGCCCAAACGCCTCAGAGCCCTAGGGTAAGGAATACTATCAAGTACGCAAAGGTCCCAAAGTCGTTCCTTTTTGGGGTTCGTATATAGAATCCTATAAGGTATAATCCCAAAAAGGAACTACTATGGAGCCTCTGGGTAGGTACCCCCTAAACCCTAACCCTTAAACCTTAAACCCCTAAACCCTAAGCCCCTAAACCCTAAACCCTAAGCCCCTAAACCCTGAACCTAAAAACCCTAAACCCTAAACCCTAAACCCCTAAACCCTAAACCCTAAGCCCCTAAGCCCCTAAGCCCCTAAACCCTAAACCCTAAACCCTAAACCCCTTGGCCCTGGTAGTCCCCAGGATCTTGCGCCGCTCCACCCACTCTGCTGGCCCTCGGAGCTGCAGGGAGAGCCGTGCGCCCGCCCAGAGATCCCAAGACCCCTTAATTAAGGAATACCTACCCAGACCTTCCAAAACCCCTTAATTAAGGAATATACCTTAAATTATAATAGGATCCCTAATAAGCTTGAAGGTATATTCCTTAATTAAGGGGTTTTGGAAGGTCTGGGTAGGGTTCCTTCAAAGGGATCCTTCAGGGTTCCTTAAAGGGGTCTAGACGGTTTAGGGTTTAGGAGATCCCAATACCCCTTAATTAAGGAATATACCTTAACCCTGAAGAACCTACCTTTCTAGGGTTCCTTATTATGATTCCTTTCTATAAGTCCTTACAAATGTAGGTTCTTCGGGGTTAAGGTATACCTTAAACCATAATATTAATAAGGCCCCTATTATTTAAGGTAGGCGGTTAGACCTCGATGAACGTGAGCCGATTCGGCGTAGCTACCCAAAGCGTCCTACGTGTCATCTCCTTTGTTTCGTTTAGCCAGTTGTGTATATATGTTGGTTTTTATCAAGTAACCCAAGAGGAATTGCAATGGAGACGAGACCGAGACTTTTGCTTTGTGGGGTATCAGGGTTCGGGGCTTAGGGATGTGAGGCCGTTTGGCCTGGGCTTAGTAGTGTCTGGCTGAGGTTTTTTCATTCCAGACAGTCGTTCTTTTGGGGGGGATGGGCAGGCTCTGTTTCAGGTTACTACGGGGGCTTAAAATTTCCAGCATTATTCCTTGTGGTTCTCTTTTTACTTATACTATAAATGGGCCCAAAACCCTGTTCTAATTATTACGGCGAAAGCCTCAGGTACGTGGTCGAGTTGATGCGCGGTAGCATGAACGGCTGCTGCACTCTCTCTGCAGAGCCCTCGGATGGATACCAACGTCATAGGGACTTTTAAGGGGGTAGGAGGGCGGGGGGTAGGGGACTATATTTCCTTCAATAGGCCTTATTAAGTCATTGTAGGTACTAAGGCCCCTACCCCCCTCCCCCCTTCCTCCCCTAAGGGTCCTTATGACAACGGTTGTTTGGAAACGTTCCCAGATTTGGGCTCTCACCGGGTCCCTCAAAAGGAGCTTCGCAGAGTAGGAACAGAAGTAGGACGTGGTCATTGTAGTCGTCGTCGCAGTTGTAGTATAGTTGTTGCCGCTGTTGTAGTTCTAGGTGTAGTAATCAGTAGAAATAAGTAGGAGTAGAAGTAGCGGCAGCAGCAGCAGCAATAGCAGTCTCCGTGGGGCAACCTCACCATCAGCTCCCGCCGACTCGAGCAGCAGCCGCCATTTCTAGGTTGGCATTCGTCGCACAGAACTGTAATGGTAGTACCCAGACCTTCCAAAACCCCTTAATTAAGGAATATACCTTAAATTATAGTAGGACCCTTAATATGATTTAAGGTATATTCCTTAATTAAGGGATTTTGGAAGGTCTGGGTACTGCGACATTTCTGAAGCCGTACTCTACTTGCGAAGGCTGCGTCCCCCATGTCCACCTGGTTCAACAAGCGCTCGCCCTTTTATATAAGGGTCTAAGTGCCTCGCATCTCAGCTACCAGCGAGTAGTCTGTGCACAGAGTGTGGACTCTAACTAAAGTCTAAGCCCCAATCGCTTCATCCCTAATCTCTAAACCCCAATAATTTCATCCGTAGCCTCATTAACCTTAAACTCCAAACCCCAAAGCTTAGTCCCATCTTCAAACGTTGAGTCTCCTGCTTGCAAGGCGCGGCTGACGCAGGGGCTGGATATCGCCAACAGCCTGGCCGCAAGGGGCTTTTCGAGATCAGAGGCCTATAGATTTAGGGTTTAAGGTGTAATTCGCAATTTTAGAGCCATAGTTGGATTGCGTTTAGGAGTTCGGCGCTCGCACGCAGACAACAGCACAAAGGAGCACACATGTGTACACACACACATCTGATTATGTGTATATGTATGTGTGTACACGTACGTGTGTGTATACTGTATACTTGTTCTCGTTTACGACTCTGTTGAGATTTTTGTTTGTTGCTTGTAGCCACATGGACTCGACAGCTATCGGGTCTTAACCCCAATACCAGGTACTACTTGTCGGTCCTCTTGAAGAATTGCAAAACGATAGACGCGAAAGTATCCTACAAACTCCGCTTAAAGCCCAAACTCTAGAAGCCCCCAACCCCAAACCGCAAATTCACCCCTGAACCCCAAACCCTCAACCCCTACGGTTGATGATATAAATCCTGCATTACCCATAATAAGGAATATATGGTAATTATGGTATATTCCTTATTATGGGTCATGCAGGATTTATATCATCAACCGTATTATAGACCTTTGAAGGAACCGTTTTGGATCCCGTTAAAGGAACCCCTGAACCCTAAACCCAATTCCGATACCTAGTAGTAGAGTAGGTAACCTTTAACGTTTGTTGGGTAGTCTAGCCCCTATATAACCCCTATATAACCAAAAAGGTTAATTAACCTTTAGTTGCCCATGATACCCAACAAGCAGGGATATATAGTACCCTAAATAGTAGGATCCTTATTATAAGCACCCCAAATAAGGTACCCCCTAATTTTCGGAGACTAGCACCTCGATGAACGTGATCGGCTTCGGCGTAGCTACCCAAAGAATCCTAGCTGTCATCCCTTTAAAGGAACCCCTAAACCCTAAACCCAAGTTTGATACTGTTGATGGACAAATTCCTGCATTACCCATTATAAGGAATATACCATAGTTCCCATAGTTTAGAGTCCTTAGGGTCATGCAGGATTTTGTCCATCAACAGTAGGACCCCTCATGGGCGCACGCCTTGGGCAGGTGCTGTGGGCTTTGACGGCGGTCGACTCTAGGCTCGGTTTTTATGCGCTTTTTCCGGGTCTCCCAGGGGTTTAGGGGTTTAGAAGTTTAGGGGGTTAGGTTTTTAGGGTTGCAAGTCTAAACTTTAAATCCTAAGCCTTAAATCTTAAGCCTTGAACCTTGGACCCTACACCTAAACGAACCCTTATATAAATCCTAAGCCCACAACCCTACATAAGGGAAGCCTGGGAGGTTCCATTTGGCTTTAAGGGCTCCTTGAAGGAATCCTGAAAGGT
>CAJNDT010000586.1:0-179364 GCA_905221615.1 Symbiodinium sp. CCMP2592
CCAAGCGTCGCTCTTTCTTTTCCAAGGGAATGAATGTTTACGGCTTTGAGCCCGGCGCTGAGAGTGGTCAGCGGTGCGAGCCCTGCCGAAGCAGTGGGTGAGAGAGCTTGGCTGTGACCCGAACTGTTGCGTGGCGTCTTCGGTTGAGCGTGAGCGGTTCAGCAGTGTGCAAGCCTTGTCTGAGGTAGAGCACGAATGTTTTACGGGCTTTGAGCCTGGCACTAAAAGCGATGACTCTGCGGAGTGGGGTTTGCCATCTGGCAATGAGGTCTGCCATCTGAGCCAGTGAATGTATGAGCATTGCCAAAACTGTTGCCTGAGCAGCTGGTAAACTTTCCGGCTAGTCAGTGACGAAGCCTTGCTTTGACGTAATCCCAGCCTTCTTTTTCTGAAGGCCACAAAACGTGGTTGCGTTGCGGTGTAGGGTGTAGGGTTTAGGATGAGTAAGTGAGCATTGCTGTAGTCCATGTGGGCAGCCAAAACTCTTTGTTGACATCTAGCAGGTTTTTCCGAATGCACGAATGTGAGCCCGTCATATCATGCTCATTCGCTTCTGAAATGTTGAGCCTGTTGCAAGGTCGCAGCTGAGCGCCGTAGTCTTTTACGTAGAGCAACGCGCAGCATGGGAAATCTGGATCCGAAATTGTCCGCTTGCAGAAAGCTAGGACAGGCAGACTCTATTGATCCGCCGCAGTTTGATTCGAGATTGTATGCTGCAGGGTGTGAGGATACAGACGAGGGAACCTGAACGAGCCCAGAGGTGGCGGGGAAATGATTTCACCCTTAGGACAAAGCCGGTGGTATAATACTCAGCTGCCAACTGAGTTTGATTGACTCCGGCATGTCTGGGACCTTCCACCGTTCTAATAGTTTTATACTACCCAAAGGGTGTGTAAGTGGGTTCCCTTGGTTTTTGCAGCAGATGGGGTGGGTTCCCTGTGGGTTCCCTTGTTTTTTGCAGCACTTCAGGTGGGCTACATATGGGTTCCCTTTTTTTGCAGCATTTCGGGTGGGTCTGTGTATGTTCTTCATTTAGCTTTCTTGTAGATTCCCATGGTTTTTGCAGCATGGACGGTGGGTTCCCTGTGGGTTCCCTAGTTTTTGCAGCATTTTTAAGTGGGCTCCCATGGTTTTTAACAATATCGACGGTGGATTCTCTGTGGGTTCCCTTGTTTTTTGCAACACTTCAGGTGGGCAACATATGGGTTCCCTGGTTTTTTGCAGCATTTCGGGTGGTCTGTGTATGTTCTTCACTTAGCTGTCTTGTAGATTCCCATGGTTTTTGCAGCATGGACGGTGGGTTCCCTGTGGGTTCCCTAGTTTTTGCAGCATTTTTAAGTGGGCTCCCATGGTTTTTCACCGTCGATACGGTGGGTTCTCTGTTTGGTTCCCGGGTTTTTGCAGCATTTGAAGTGGGTTCCCATGGTTTTCCAATAGGCTCTTTTGGCTTTTGCAGCATGTCAGCTGGGTTCCCTGTGGGTTTCCTAGTTTTTTGCAGCATTTTTAATGGGTTCCCATGGTTTAACAGCATCGACGGTGGGTTCCCTGTGGGTTCCTTGCTTTTTGCAGCATTGCAAGTGGGTTCCCATGGTTTTCCCAGCATATATTGCGCAAAGGTCTGGGCGGGCTCCCTTGGCTCTTGCAGTGTGTCAGCTCGGTTCCCTGTGGGGTACATGTGGGTTCCCATGGTTTCTCCAGCTCGCGCATTATGTTTCAGAGAAGAGTGGAACTGAAGAAGATGTTCAGGACAGTGGCTGCAGGTGTGGCCCAGTTCCATCGCACATCTTGCGCTGCATTTGGATTTGCTGCTTTGAAGTAAGGCTGCAAAAAGCACGTCTGCTATCTGCAGTTTGGGTCGAGACCAAAGACGTTAAACAGGCTCACCTCTGATGCACATGAGGCTCGCCGCCCTCCTGTGGTAATGCTCTTGATAAGTTTGCTGCAGCTAAATGCTGGCACGCTGATGCGAGGATTTTGCGGCATCTACTGGTAGATGTTAATCTCAGCTTGTAGCTTCAACTGTTTCGATTGCTTGCTGTACGTGGGCTGTTTTTGCGCTGGGAAGCTCCACTTGCAGGAGCTCTTTTTTCCTACAGAATCGTAGGAAGCCTCGAAGGGCCTCCCCTGTGCGGGAAAGATCTTGTACGAACAAGAACAGAAGCACTTGTCTTGAAACGGCAGCCGATGGCAAGTTTGGCAAATTTTCCAAAAGTATCTCACATTTCACAGCATGTTGGCTTTCTTGGACGTTGATCCAAACAGCATGCGGAAGGAATTTTGTTTTTCCGTTTTTCCAGCTGAACGGGTTCCAAAAAGCAGCTCTAGTCCGGGCACCGAAACGGGGCTCCCGATTTTGGCTTTCTTCGTTGGACATACAAGCTCACGCAATTCGGGGCCCCAGATTAGAGCTCAGATTTGGGAGCCATTTCTGGGGCCCAGTTATGCCGTTTTTTCGTCGAGCAGATGCCACATCTGCGTGCACAGCTGGCCGTTGCGTGCAACAGTATATAAACCTCGCCAGCTCTGTTTTGCATTTTGCCGGTGTTCCTTCAAAACTCAAAATAACAAGTGGAACGCTCGCAAACATGTGAACCTTGCAAACAGAACTTTCTCACACAGAGGAGGCCCTTCCAAGCATCCTAGAGAACAGCTTCCGGAATTGGCTCCGTAATTCGAGCGTTCTTTTGGCCCATGTGTTGCAACGATGTCCGACGTGGAAGCACCTCCTGTTCCTCCCCCTCAAAGAGTGGAGTTGCCGCAGGAGTGTAGAACGTCCTTCGTAAATAAATGGTCCTTCCTCGTCTGCCTGTTGCTAGGAGACTTTGTCCGCCCGTCTGGCCCGCCTGCGACAGGAGCGTCAGGATGCAAAGGTGTGGTATTGTCTGCGTGTCTACAAGATGTCTTGATTGTCTTTCGTCCAAAGCAGGTAGAAGCGCGCAGAGTCGCTAAGATCCTGAAAGCAGAGCAAAAACGACTTTGCAAGGCATGGTTCTGTCTGCTGCCCCGTCGAATGTAGATGTTTGAACTTGCCCAGGCCAAAACAGTAGCACGGCAGCTTTCTGAATCGCAGTAATTAACCCTTGTCGTTTCTCGCACGATGGCGCGAATGTTTTAACGCGCATTGAGCCCGGCACTGAGAGTGATCAGCGGTCAGTGAGCTTCGCTGTCGCCTCTCTGGTGTTGAACTGTTGCCCCAGCAGCGAGTATCTGTTGAGCAGTGACTAAGCTCTGCCAGCTTTTAGTACGTGAGTCAGTGAGTGTGAATGAGTGAGCTTAGCTGCGACGAACGGCTGCCTGCAGCGCGTAAATTCTTCTTCGGTGTCGGGTGAGCAGTGACCAAGCTTCGCTCTTTCTTTTCCAAGGGAATGAATGTTTACGGCTTTGAGCCCGGCGCTGAGAGTGGTCAGCGGTGCGAGCCCTGCCGAAGCAGTGGGTGAGAGAGCTTGGCTGTGACCCGAACTGTTGCGTGGCAGCTAGTAACTTCTTCGTCTTCGGTTGAGCGTGAGCGGTTCAGCAGTGTGCAAGCCTTGTCTGAGGCAGAGCACGAATGTTTTACGGGCTTTGAGCCTGGCACTAAAAGCGATGACTCTGCGGAGTGGGGTTTGCCATCTGGCAATGAGGTCTGCCATCTGAGCCAGTGAATGTATGAGCATTGCCCAAACTGTTGCCTGAGCAGCTGGTAAACTTTCCGGCTAGTCAGTGACGAAGCCTTGCTTTGACGTAATCCCAGCCTTCTTTTTCTGAAGGCCACAAAACGTGGTTGCGTTGCGGTGTAGGGTGTAGGGTTTAGGATGAGTAAGTGAGCCTTGCTGTAGTCCATGTGGGCAGCCAAAACTCTTTGTTGACATCTAGCAGGTTTTTCCGAATGCACGAATGTGAGCCCGTCATATCATGCTCATTCGCTTCTGAAATGTTGAGCCTGTTGCAAGGTCGAAGCTGAGCGCCGTAGTCTTTTACGTAGAGCAACGCGCAGCATGGGAAATCTGGATCCGAAATTGTCCGCTTGCAGAAAGCTAGGACAGGCAGACTCTACTGATCCGCCGCAGTTTGATTCGAGATTGTATGCTGCAGGGTGTGAGGATACAGACGAGGGAACCTGAACGAGCCCAGAGGTGGCGGGCAAATGATTTCACCCTTAGGACAAAGCCGGTGGTATAATACTCAGCTGCCAACTGAGTTTGATTGACTCCGGCATGTCTGGGACCTTCCACCGTTCTAATAGTGTTATACTACCCAAAGGGTGTGTAAGTGGGTTCCCTTGGTTTTTGCAGCAGATGGGGTGGGTTCCCTGTGGGTTCCCTTGTTTTTTGCAGCACTTCAGGTGGGCTACATATGGGTTCCCTTGTTTTTTGCAGCATTTCGGGTGGGTCTGTGTATGTTCTTCATTGAGCTTTCTTGTAGATTCCCATGGTTTTTGCAGCATGGACGGTGGGTTCCCTGTGGGTTCCCTAGTTTTTGCAGCATTTTTAAATGGGTTCCCATGGTTTTTAACAATATCGACGGTGGATTCTCTGTGGGTTCCCTTGTTTTTTGCAACACTTCAGGTGGGCAACATATGGGTTCCCTTGTTTTTTGCAGCATTTCGCGTGGTCTGTGTATGTTCATCACTTAGCTGTCTTGTAGATTCCCATGGTTTTTGCAGCATGGACGGTGGGTTCCCTGTGGGTTCCTTAGTTTTTGCAGCATTTTTAAGTGGGCTCCCATGGTTTTTCACCGTCGATACGGTGGGTTCTTTGTTTGGTTCCCGGGTTTTTGCAGCATTTGAAGTGGGTTCCCATGGTTTTCCAATAGGCTCTTTTGGCTTTTGCAGCATGTCAGCTGGGTTCCCTGTGGGTTTCCTAGTTTTTTGCAGCAGTTTTTGGGTCCCCATGGTTTAACAGCGTCGACGGTGGATTCCCTGTGGGTTCCTTGCTTTTTGCAGCATTGCAAGTGGGTTCCCATGGTTTTCCCAGCATATATTGCGCAAAGGTCTGGGTGGGCTCCCTTGGCTCTTGCAGTGTGTCAGCTCGGTTCCCTGTGGGGTACATGTGGGTTCCCATGGTTTCTCCAGCTCGCGCATTATGTTTCAGAGAAGAGTGGAACTGAAGAAGATGTTCAGGACAGTGGCTGCAGGTGTGGCCCAGTTCCATCGCACATCTTGCGCTGCATTTGGATTTGCTGCTTTGAAGTAAGGCTGCAAAAAGCACGTCTGCTATCTGCAGTTTGGGTCGAGACCAAAGACGTTAAACAGGCTCACCTCTGATGCACATGAGGCTCGCCGCCCTCCTGTGGTAATGCTCTTGATAAGTTTGCTGCAGCTAAATGCTGGCACGCTGATGCGAGGATTTTGCGGCATCTACTGGTAGATGTTAATCTCAGCTTGTAGCTTCAACTGTTTCGATTGCTTGCTGTACGTGGGCTGTTTTTGCGCTGGGAAGCTCCACTTGCAGGAGCTCTTTTTTCCTACAGAATCGTAGGAAGCCTCGAAGGGCCTCCCTGAACCCACAGAGAATCCACCGTTAAAAAACCATGGGAGCCCACTTAAAAATGCTGCAAAAACTAGGGAACCCATAGGGAACCCACCGTCCATGCTGCAAAAACCATGGGAAACTACAAGAAAGCTAAATGAAGAACATACACAGAACCACCCGAAATGCTGCAAAAAACAAGGGAACCCATATGTAGCCGACCTGAAGTGCTGCAAAAAACAGGGGAACCTACAGGGAACCCACCCACTCTAGGATGCTTGGAAGGGCCTCCTCTGTTCTGCAAGTTTATCAGCCGCCTGCTGGATGACCCGGACGCGGACTTCTGTTGGCACACATCCAGGCCATTCGCGCCACCGCACCTCTCTCAACAAACTTGGCTGTCCGGGTGCATCCAAAACATTCTCGCTCCTTCTTGCTGGTGCTACGTATTAATGCGGTCTTGGACTCCCCGGTGGTTGGACATCCCAGCAGCACGCGGCGTTGCTTGCCGTGCTCATACGACAAGCTGGAATTGGAGTCCCGAGCCTCTTCCACAAAGCAACCGTTCGGGCCCCCAGGCTGAACAGTTTCAAAGAAAACTCACCACGAGTAGGCTTCCTGTAAACGTATATCCTCTGTTTGGGAGGATATGGTGGGCGTCCGGCTCATCTGTAGAAACCTGAACAGTTCTCGGCTAGTTTCCTGGCACTTGGAGTGTGAGGGACTCTTTTCGCTTTAAAGCCGCAGGTCCTGTAGGTTTTCCCTGTTTTCGGACGTTCTGAGGAGCTTTGGTAGTACCAGGGTGCTTTTGGCCCATGGGAAGTTGTTTAGAGAGCTCCGAGCCACCTTTAGGTAGTTTGCACCTCGGTTCGCTGGAAGACTTTGTGCCGACTTGGCTCAAGACCGGAACTGCGTGTGGAGTGCAGCAAAACGAAGGTCTCTGTCCGAGTATTGTGCTTGGTAAGGGGTTTTGCTGGGGCTTGTTGCAGTTTCGTTCTTTTTCGTGGTAGCGGAGCGTGTTTGATCCTCAGGGACGCACGCTTGACCGCTTTGAGAGAAGTGAGCCCAATACGCAAGTTTTACAACTGAGTTGAGGGTTTTCGCTGCGTTGGTGAAGCATGGAAGGGCGAGGAAGACCGTCGTTTTATGACATGACTAGGGATGATGATGCCCCTGGAGTTGTCAGGCGTTCGAGTCGTGGCTCTGATATGCCATACCCGGAGAGACGAGCGAGACCTTCTTCGGTTCCTAGAGGAGCGGGGTTTGGACCTGCTTACAGCCCAATATCCCACCTTTCCGCTGCAGGGTCGCCACCAGGGTTCCACCCAACAGGGTCTCCTGCGGGGTCACTGCCTGGAACTCCGGTTCCCCCTACTGGCTCCTTTACGGTTCCACCGGGGTTAGTACCGTCACCAGTGCCGAGCGCTCAGGGCGCGGCGCCTTCACACATGGAAACGCTGTTGATGCATACGGTGCAGGAGCAGCAGAAGCAGATCAGCCAAATGGTCACGCTAGTTGAGGGTTTGGTGTCGAGGGAAAGCCAGAATGAAACCAAGGGAAAAGGGAATGGAAGCCTGTCCGACATCTCTGGTTCTTCCATGGATGTTGACGAGGGTGCTCCTATAAGGAACCCCAAGGCTGAAGCTTACATCCCGAAGCTGCCTTCTTTGGATGGGACTAGGATGGCAAAGGGCAGAAGGGCTGAGATTGAGACCTGGGTTGAGTACCTGGAAGTTTTCCTTCCATGGCTAGCGTTGTTTGATGACCGTATCCCAGGGGAGATTCAAGCCTATATGACCAAGGACAGCACCATCCAGAACAGCAGTTTGTCGAGGGGTGAGAGCGTGAGAAGCACGAGGGTTTTCCTTTATCTGCGTCAGAGTTTTGGGGCCTACCCAAGGGGTCTCGATGTTTTGAAGCAGGTTGAGAAGGAGCAGCTTGGCGCACCTGCGGGATATGAAGCTATGAGGCGACTCCATTCTGAGCTCAGTGTGTGTAGCAGGATAGAAGCTAGTTCGCTGAGGGAAGAGATCCTGAAGTTCACTGTGCCCAAGGGTTCTGTGAGGCCCCTCGAGGTCTTTCGCTGTGTGCAGGTTGAGCTGGCCAAGTACCAGCGACTCACGGCAGCGTTTGGGGACTTAGGGTTGACCGAGGCAGACAGGTGCATGGTAATGCTTAGGAATCTGGATACCGAAGTGAAGAAGTATGTCTTGCTTCATGCCAAGATTGATTCTATTGATCAGTTGGAGACCGCACTCAAGTTTTATGATGCGAATTTGAAGATCTTGATGTTCCAGGAGAAGCCTGGCGGGAAGGGGGATCATGCAAATCAGCTTCAGTTTGAGAAGGAGAAAGGAAAAGGAAAGGACAAAGGAAAGGACAAAGGAAAAGGAAAGGACAAAGGAAAGGAAGGAAAGAAAGGAAAAGGAAAGGACCAGAAAGAAGGCAAGGACAAAAAGAGCAATGGGAAGGAAACCCCGAAGGGTGGCAAAGGAAAGGACCAAGGAGCGGCGGTGACACCGCCCCCAGGGAACGGCACGCAGAAGAAGTGTTATGTTTGCCAAGAGGTCGGCCACTTTGCAAGGGATTGTCCTTTGGTTGCTCAGGCTCAGGGTGCTGCAGGGAAGCAGGGTAAGGGAAACCAAGGGAAGGATCAGAACAACAGGGCAGCCACGGTTTTGATGGAGCCGGAGTTGTGTGCCGCTGTGCATCACGTGATTCATGATAGGGAGGAAGACAGTTTCTCCGAGACGTCGCTTGATTTTTCCGATTGTGATTGGGAGAATTTTCAGAACAGTGTTTTGGAAGAGCCTGTGGTGGAAGACCAGGGTTCCGGCGACCAGGGTTTGCGTGATGAGGGTCCAGGGTTTCCGCGTGCCAGCGAGGGTCCTGTACAGCACGTAGCAGCAGTAGCCAGCAGCACCGAGAACACCCAACACAACAACAGCATGCTTCCTCATGTGCATCATGTTTCTGCAGTTGCCCGCGCCGCCGCCCATGGAGAGGAGGTGGACCATGTCTTGCTCGACTCAGGAGCCTCTGTGCATCTGATTGCTGAGAGCATGTTTTCCAGTGGGTCTGCAGAGTTTTTGGAAGCATTGGGTGATAGCGGTGTTGGCTGTGTCACGGCAACCGGGGAGGACATTCAGATTAGAAGGCGTGCTAGGGTTAGGGTTAGGTTGGCCTTGGCCTCGAGCAACGGATCTCCTCCTTCAGGTTCAGTGCCGGTGACTTTTGAAGCTTTAATCGCACCTGTGCGGTATAGCCTTCTGTCTCTGGGCCTCCTTTTGAAGAAAGGTTGGGATGTAGATTTCAGCAAGGTTCGGGTTTTGGGTCCCAGCTCGCGAGGGAAGCCCGGATGCAAGCTGTACGTAGAGAGTTTTCAGAACTGTTTCTGGTTGTCTGCAAGCCGTTTTGTGCCCGAGAGCACCCGCCTGCGTTTTCAGCTCCTGTCTGCTGCGGTGCAAGATGAGCAGCAGCTCGGAAGAGGAGGTTCCAACGTGGCGCCGCCCAGAGATGCTGGGAGAGGGCCAGGACCGCGAGGGTCAGGGATCTCAGTCGAGCGAGGGTCAGGGGTTGCAGGGTCAGGTGCCGCGTCCCAGGGTCGAGGGTCTGTTGGAGCCAGGGTTGCCAAGTGTGATGGGGACAGAGGGGGTTCGCCTGAAGCCGGGTCCTCAAGCCTTTCATCCGGTGCCGCCTCTGCTTGCGCAGCTGGCAACGGATTATGCTTCAACGTCGGGGGAAACTGTTCGGTCTCAGGAGATGGACAGCGCCGAGAAGACCGAGGACCAGGGAGCAGCCAAAGCAGCCAAGGGCAGCGTCGGAAGGGTGAAGCCAAAGGTGAAGAGAATGCCGAAGTATCCGGCGACCAAGGCCATGCCGAAAGTGGCTCTCCGACCCAGGAAGGGCGCGATGGTGAAGAACAAGCCCGTGGGGAAACATTGGAGGCCATACCCGAGGAATCGGGGAAAGAAGCACGGCTCAGGGTCAGGGTCCAAGGACAAGGGCAAGCCGGAGATGGTGGACCAGGAGACGCAGACGCCGGAGCTAAGGACCGTGGCGCAGCACGGGGAAGCTCATGCGGGGATGACCAGGTACGCCAGGGCATTTGCGGGGCATCTCGAGAGTCGCCAGAGCACGGCCGAGTTCAGTGCAGAGTTTCCTCTGCTCAGCATATCGGTGGCAGCCGGCTTCTTCGAGGTGCGGACACGCTCTTTGGTTCCCCTGTCGGACGAGATCACCTACAGGTCGGAAGGGATGCAGGGCAGCCGCCTATGGAGCTGCCGGTGCCGCCTCCTCCTCCACTTCCAGAGTGGACGGCTATGCACCAAGCGCCTCCGGAGCCAGCGAGCGGTTCAATGGAGATCCCGGCCATGATGCAGCAGACGCCGCCGCCTCTTCCTCGAGGCCCGCCGCCAGTCCGAGCACCTGTGGCAACCACGCCGGCGGGGTTCCCATTGCCACCGGGGGTGGTGTGGAACGATCTGTAGATGAGTCTGTAATGGCAGCAGTCCCCTCCGAAAGCCAGAAGCGTCCGCTGATGGCCGTTTTGAGGGGTGATCTTCCAATGATCTTTGGCCGGAGTTCAAAAGAGAGCGTCAATGCAGTGGGTCCAAGTTCCTTTGCGCAGGGTTCCGAGGGTCCAGTTGCACAGGGTTCTCAGGGTCCAGTTGCAGAGGGTTCTCAGGGTCCAGTTGCAGAGGGTTCTCAGGGTCCAGTTGCAGAGGGTTCTCAGGGTCCAGTTGCAGAGGGTTCTCAGGGTCCAGAAGATCATGGTAGCATTGAGGGTGGCGTTGCTCCTTGGATCGTTGCAGGTGATCAGGGTTACCTTTCGTCGAGTGACTTCTCTCTCTTGCAGAATGAGCATGTGTTGCGGTCCCACATCCCCTACAATTCCAGCTGTGAGGAGTGTCAGCGTGGCCGGGGTGTGTGCCCACAACGGAAGTTGCCCGAGGAGCGCAAGGATCGGAGGGAAGTGCAGGCAGATAAGTTTTGGTTCAAAGGGATCGCCATGCTAGTGCTTGTTGCCGTTGGTTGCGGGGTCTTAGGGACCATCCAGTGGCAGCCAGATCGTGAGTCGATGGTGACCTCTTTTGTGCGTTGGACCAGAAGTGCAGGGTTGGCAGGGTCGCAAGAAGTGATCATCTCCATGAGATCAGACGGTGAACCCGCTCTGGTGTCGTTCCTTGAGCGGTGTGCCCGGGAGCTTCCTCACGCTTTGCTCGAACAGGTTCCGGTGGACCGCCACGCTCCCAACGCGGAGAGGGCGATCAGGACCTTGAAAGAGCTTGCCCAGGTTCAGCTGTGTTCTCTGGAGAAGGTAGGGTTGACTATTGCGTCCGGGGGTATACCGTACTTGTTTTCGCACCTTAGCGTTGCACACAACAGGTATCACCTTGATGAGGGTTCTTCTTTGACACCGGAGCAAAGGTGCCGCATGAAACGCATCCCGGCACATCCCACGTATATCTTTGGTGCCTCTGTGTTGTGTCTGCCTCCGCCTTCCATTGCACATTTGGTGAACGGTCGTCTTTGCAAAGGGTCTTACATGGGTCCTGAAGTCGCGTCGGGGAGCCACTGGGTCAGGGTTCAGTTGAACAATGGTGAGAAGAGGGTGGTGAGATCACCTAAGGTCAGGATGCTGATGCCGTTGAGGTACGAGGTTGGCCTGCTTCGTGGGGTTTGTCGCCTTCTTCCAGGGAGGGATCCGCCCGCCGAGGGACCACCCGTGGACCCGGACAGCCTGGCTGCCTTGCCTCTACCGAATACGAATACCCGGGGACCTCCGAAGACGTGGGTCGAGGAACATGGGAAGACGCCGCGCTGCCGCGCATGCAAGATCAAAGGTTTTGACATGGACAAGGCAATGCACACTCCAGCCTGTAGGGCTCGTTACGCCAAGTACCTCAGGGATACCTTTGACCCCAAGGGATCGCTGGAAAGGGATAAGGAGATCGATGCCGAGATGGGGTTTGATGCTCCGGTTCCTGACCTAGGGGATTTAGGGTTTGAGGGAGGGCTTGGGGAGTATGTAGAGTTGCCCGGTCACGTTGCGGGAGTTCCGGAAGACTACGAGGACTCTTTGTATGAGCCCTCCATTGCTGATGATGATAGCCGGGAGCTGCCAGAGCAGCCAGCAGGTGAGACCACCAACGAAGAGATGCAGGACCTCATGGAAGTTGAGGCAGAGCCTCTGGACAGGGTCCCAGAGGGGGTCGCTGATGCGTTTGCTGGTCGCATTGAGCATCAGGAGGCTCTGGGCAATGTTGCTTCAGCAGTTTCCACAGTTGGTGAAGAAACCAAGGACGGGGAAATCATTGTCGAGCTTGGGGGTGGGCTTGTGAAGGTCCAGAGGCCCTGTGCCTCCCGGGACGATGTCACCGAAGTTGAGCTTGACCTAGGGTTGACCTATGATGGGATGATCAAGGAGCTGAGGGCTTTGGAGAGTTTGGCAGTTGGGGATATGTTGTGGCACGTTGATGCAAAGCAGCGGGTAATCAGCACACGTTGGGTGGTTGCTGCTAAAACCGAAAGGATCGAGGGTCGCGAGACGCCCCTGGTCCGCTGCAGAATCGTCGCCCGTGACTATTCCACCGGACCGTCAGCCGCGCAGTTAGGCATTAGCTCTCCCACGGCATCCGCCGAGGCGCTGAAGCTGTTTCTTGCGGTTGTTGGGGCCCAGGGTTTTAACATTCTGGGGCTCGACGTGTCCACGGCTTTCCTCTTCGCTTACCTTAGGGGGGAGCAGGTTGTGGTGAGCATGCCTGAGGGTTGTCGGGGTCCCGCCGGAGAGAGATTGTTTCTCAAATGAATAAAGCATTGTATGGCCTGCGCTCGGCAGCGCTACACTGGACGCGCCATCTCTCTCAGCTCCTGCACAAGCTCTTCAACATGAAGGCCTGTCCCACTGAGCCCTGTCTCTTCGTAGGGTCCTACAAGGGTCAAGCAATCTACATCTTGAGTTATGTTGACGATTTGCTTTTGGCTGGGCCAGACACAGCTGATCTTTACCAGATGGTGGAGGAACTACGCAAAGAGCTGAAGCTCAAGGTCACCGCGGACCTCGCCAAAGATGGTAAGATACATTTCCTAGGAAGGGAAGTTTTTCGGTCTGAGCAGGGTGGGGACCTTAAGTTTGGAATGGACCCAGGGTACATGAACGATATTCTGGAGGAGTACAAGCTTGAGAACGCCAAGGGTGTCCCAACGCCACCTTGCTTGAGGGATTTGCTTGACAGGTCTCTGGACGAGCCAGGGTTGAGGGTTCCTCTTTCTGCCGAAGCTGCTGCCCGCTACCGCCGTGCACTCGGCAAGCTAAGCTGGCTGAGCACCACTCGCGGGGACTTAGTCTACTATGTCTCTGTTTTGGCTCGGGGCCAGAGCTCGCCGCTGGAGGTGCATGAGCGCGCTATGCGCGCTGTCTTGCGGTACCTCAAGACTGTCGTCAACTACTTTCAGCTTTTTCCGCGCCAAAGTGTTGAGAAACTCCGTCTCCATGCCTATGTGGACGCCTCGTGGGGCAGCGAGCGCTCCGTCGATCGTCGGTCGATCTCGGGAGGGTGCCTCATGCTTGGAAAGGCCTGTATTAAGACGTGGGCGAGACTGCAGCAGTCCGTTGCTTTGTCTTCGGCCGAGAGCGAGCTCTATGCATTGGTTGAAGGGGCTAAGGAAGCCCTAGGGGCACGGTGTGCTGTTGAGCATATTCTGGGGTGTGACCCAGTTGTGCCTCTGCTTTACTGTGATAGTGAGGCCGCCGTTGCAATCAGCCAAGCTGAGGGTCTTCGCAAGCTACGCCACATTGATATCAGGTCTTGTTTTCTCCAACAAGAAGTTCAGTCCGGATCCCTCCGCGTGGTTTCTGTGCGTGGCACTGAGAATCCTGCGGATATCTTTACCAAGAACTTAGATTTAGCCTCCACGCTTAAGCACATGCATCATGTGGGTCTGCGCGCCGCCTTGCTTCCAGAGGGGGTAAAGGGGTTGGCAATGACAATTTTGCGGAATTGTGTTGCGAAGGGAGGGATTTCTTCGTTGATGGAACGGTTTAGACCTCAAAAGGGACAGAAGTGGCTGTTTGTGGAGTTTTGCGCGCCGCTTGAGTCAGGGTTTTCCAGGGTCTGTGCTAGGGAGTTTCCGAAGATTCATCTTTTGACTGTGACCGCCGCCGATGATGGAACGAAGAAAGAAACTCGAGAAGATCTCGTTGCCATTGTGGGGAAAGCAAGGGGTCGCGGCATGAGGGTTTTCTTCTGGAGCTCGACTCCATGCACTGGAGGATGCCCGTATCAGCGGATGAACCTCAAGAGGTACGGAGACAGTTACCAGAAGCATCTTGACGGCCTTTGGGCTGTTCACCGGAAGCTGTGGATCGCTGTCCGAGAGATGTGTGATCTTTCTGATCATTGGGCTATCGAGTGGCCAATGAAATGCGCTTATTGGACCTGGAAGCAGACCCAGCACTACTTTAAGCTACAGAAGTACCAGATCCATGATTCGATTGTGGATGCGTGCTCCGTTGGCCTTCAGGGGTGCGATGGGCTCTTGGTTTCTAAGCGTTGGAGGGTTAGGGTTACACACGAGAGGGTCGCGACTCAGCTCTCTGCTTTGCGCTGTGACGGCTCTCACGAGCATTCTATGCGCTTTGTGCTTCGAGATACTCAGCATTACCCCGAACTTCTGTGTAGAAGGGTTTTGGAGAGCTTAGAGTGACTAAGTTCCTCTTCGCAGCCATTTCCACTCAAAATTTTTCCTTTTAAGGGTTTGGTAGTCCCGCCGGAATGGACCACTACGGTCTCCAGGCTTTCAAGGATGCCATGGTTTCTCTTTCTTTCGTCGACTTGCAGAACGAAGCACCGCTTCTTGAGAGACTGCTTGTCTTGACTTTTGCCGCAGGGTTTGTGACAGGGTGCGTCTTCCTAGGGGTTGGTCGCTGTCTGTACGCCCGCTGTCTGGCAGAGCCAGAATGGCCAGTACTTTACTTGACTTCCAAAGGTGCTTGCTATCACGTGAAACGTGATTGTCCAAGCATTCGGCATACGACGCCGCTGACACGCAGGATATGTCTTTTCTGCGCTCGGGAACCTTCGAGGCTTCAAGAGTCTACAAAGAAGGGTGACTGACCCGAACGCCCAGAGGGGGTGTAAACGTATATCCTCTGTTTGGGAGGATATGGTGGGCGTCCGGCTCATCTGTAGAAACCTGAACAGTTCTCGGCTAGTTTCCTGGCACTTGGAGTGTGAGGGACTCTTTTCGCTTTAAAGCCGTAGGTCCTGTAGGTTTTCCCTGTTTTCGGACGTTCTGAGGAGCTTTGGTAGTACCAGGGTGCTTTTGGCCCATGGGAAGTTGTTTAGAGAGCTCCGAGCCACCTTTAGGTAGTTTGCACCTCGGTTCGCTGGAAGACTTTGTGCCGACTTGGCTCAAGACCGGAACTGCGTGTGGAGTGCAGCAAAACGAAGGTCTCTGTCCGAGTGTTGTGCTTGGTAAGGGGTTTTGCTGGGGCTTGTTGCAGTTTCGTTCTTTTTCGCTTCCCACCTCTGAAAGCAGGGTTCGAAACTTGTCAGTGTGGTCTCTAACAGTGGATTAATCAAGACACAATCCAACCACTGGCGAAACCTTGCAAATTGGTTTATGCTGGTAAGGACCAGTGGACTCATGCCATTCTCAAGAAAATTGCGCCTGTTAAGCAGGGCTTTTTCGGTCCTCGAAGCCCCCACGCTTTGGTTCCTGGTTCGGGTTCTGAGGCACAGGTGCTTTCCGGGGTTAATCCAGACTCTAGCCAGTCGTCTCATGCTAAACCCTCTGAATTGCACGCAGGCCAAGCCGAACAGTGCAAGCGAGCCTCTTTCTGGTGGTGGTGAAGCCTTCAACCAAAATACCAGAACACCTGGGACCTTCGGGCCAGCCCACTGAAAGTAGACCCGTAGGCTCCGTCAGAGTCACAAAATCCAGTCCCAGTGGTGCTGATGCCAACGATGATGAAGGACTCGTGGGGAATTCTGAAGTTCTCTTTTCTCTCCTACTACCCCTGCTAAGGAGAAGCCAAGACCAAGCCCACCGGCAAAGCTAAAAGCCGGAAGACTGAGAGCAAAGGACAAACAAAGCTCAAATTCTGAGTGCAACTTTTAGCACACAAGTCCAGGTTTCGGAGTCACTTCAGAAGGCTACCTTGCACAACCACTCCTCAGTTCTCCAAATAGACCGGGATACAGGTGAACACAAAGCCACAAGAACTGGTAACTGCCAGTTACCGCTTCCTGGGGTGTCCAAGGTACCAGTCTGAGGAACCCAGCACTGGTGAGATGTAAACGTATATCCTCTGTTTGGGAGGATATGGTGGGCGTCCGGCTCATCTGTAGAAACCTGAACAGTTCTCGGCTAGTTTCCTGGCACTTGGAGTGTTAGGGACTCTTTTCGCTTTAAAGCCGTAGGTCCTGTAGGTTTTCCCTGTTTTCGGACGTTTTGAGGAGCTTTGGCAGTACCAGGGTGCTTTTTGGCCCATGGGAAGTTGTTTAGAGAGCTCCGAGCCACCTTTAGGTAGTTTGCACCTCAGTTTGCTGGAAGACTTTGTGCCGACTTGGCTCAAGACCGGAACTGCGTGTGGAGTGCAGCAAAACGAAGGTCTCTGTCCGAGTGTTTGCTGGGGCTTGTTGCAGTTTCGTTCTTTTTCGTGGTAGCGGAGCGTGTTTGATCCTCTGGGACGCACGCTTGACCGCTTTGAGAGAAGTGAGCCCAATACGCAAGTTTTACAACTGAGTTGAGGGTTTTCGTTGCGTCGGTGGAGCATGGAAGGGCGAGGAAGACCGTCGTTTTATGACATGACTAGGGATGATGACACCCCTGGAGTTGTCAGACGTTCGAGTCGTGGCTCTGATATGCCATACCCGGAGAGACGAGCGAGACCTTCTTCGGTTCCTAGAGGAGCGGGGTTTGGACCTGCTTACAGCCCGATCTCCCACCTTTCCGCTGCAGGGTCGCCACCAGGGTTCCACCCAACTGGGTCGCCTGCGGGGTCACAACCTGGAACTCCGGTTCCTCCTACTGGCTCCTTTACGGTTCCACCGGGGTTTGTACCGTCACCAGTGCCGAGCGCTCAGGGCGCGGCACCCTCACACATGGAGTCGCTGTTGATGCATACGGTGCAGGAGCAGCAGAAGCAGATCAGCCAGATGGTCACGCTAGTTGAGGGTTTGGTGTCGAGGGAAAGCCAGAGGGAGACCAAGGGAAAAGGGAATGGAAGCCTGTCCGACATCTCTGGTTCTTCCATGGATGTTGACGAGGGTGCTCCTATAAGGAACCCCAAGGCTGAAGCTTACATCCCGAAGCTGCCTTCTTTGGATGGGACTAGGATGGCAAAGGGCAGGAGGGCTGAGATTGAAACCTGGGTTGAGTACCTGGAAGTTTTCCTTCCATGGCTAGCGTTGTTTGATGACCGTATCCCAGGGGAGATTCAAGCCTATATGACCAAGGACAGCACCATCCAGAACAGCAGTTTGTCGAGGGGTGAGAGCGTGAGGAGCACGAGGGTTTTCCTTTATCTGCGTCAGAGTTTTGGGGCCTACCCAAGGGGTCTCGATGTTTTGAAGCAGGTTGAGAAGGAGCAGCTTGGCGCACCTGCGGGATATGAAGCTATGAGGCGACTCCATTCTGAGCTCAGTGTGTGTAGCAGGATAGAAGCCAGTTCGCTGAGGGAAGAGATCCTGAAGTTCACTGTGCCCAAGGGTTCTGTGAGGCCCCTCGAGGTCTTTCGCTGTGTGCAGGTTGAGCTGGCCAAGTACCAGCGACTCACGGCAGCGTTTGGGGACTTAGGGTTGACCGAGGCAGACAGGTGCATGGTAATGCTTAGGAATCTGGATACCGAAGTGAAGAAGTATATCTTGCTTCATGCCAAGATTGATTCTATTGATCAGTTGGAGACCGCGCTCAAGTTTTATGATGCGAATTTGAAGATCTTGATGTTCCAGGAGAAGCCTGGCGGGAAGGGGGATCATGCAAATCAGCTTCAGTTTGAGAAGGAGAAAGGAAAAGGAAAGGACAAAGGAAAGGACAAAGGAAAAGGAAAGGACAAAGGAAAGGAAGGAAAGAAAGGAAAAGGAAAGGACCAGAAAGAAGGCAAGGACAAAAAGAGCAATGGGAAGGAGACCCCGAAGGGTGGCAAAGGAAAGGACCAAGGAGCGGCGGTGACACCGCCCCCAGGGAACGGCACGCAGAAGAAGTGTTATGTGTGCCAAGAGGTCGGCCACTTTGCAAGGGATTGTCCTTTGGTTGCTCAGGCTCAGGGTGCTGCAGGGAAGCAGGGTAAGGGAAACCAAGGGAAGGATCAGAACAACAGGGCAGCCACGGTTTTGATGGAGCCGGAGTTGTGTGCCGCTGTGCATCACGTGATTCATGATAGGGAGGAAGACAGTTTCTCCGAGACGCCGCTTGATTTTTCCGATTGCGATTGGGAGAATTTTCAGAACAATGTTTTGGAAGAGCCTGTGGTGGAAGGCCAGGGTTCCGGCGACCAGGGTTTGCGTGATGAGGGTCCAGGGTTTCTGCGTGCCAGCGAGGGTCCTGTACAGCATGTAGCAGCAGTAGCAAGCAGCACCGAGAACACCCAACACAACAACAGCATGCTTCCTCATGTGCATCATGTTTCTGCAGTGGCCCGCGCCGCCGCCCATGGAGAGGAGGTGGACCATGTCTTGCTCGACTCAGGAGCCTCTGTGCATCTGATCGCTGAGAGCATGTTTTCCAGTGGGTCTGCAGAGTTTTTGGAAGCATTGGGTGATAGCGGTGTTGGCTGTGTCACGGCAACCGGGGAGGACATTCAGATTAGAAGGCGTGCTAGGGTTAGGGTTAGGTTGGTCTTGGCCTCTAGCAACGGATCTCCTCCTACAGGTTCAGTGCCGGTGACTTTTGAAGCTTTAATCGCACCTGTGCGGTATAGCCTTCTGTCTCTGGGCCTCCTTTTGAAGAAAGGTTGGGATGTAGATTTCAGCAAGGTTCGGGTTTTGGGTCCCGGTTCACGAGGAAAGCCCGGATGCAAGCTGTATGTAGAAAGACTGTTTCTGGTTGTCTGCGAGCCGTTTTGTGCCCGAGAGCACCCGCCTGCGTTTTCAGCTCCTGTCTGCTGCGGTGCAAGATGAGCAGCAGCTCGGAAGAAGAGGTTCCAGCGTGGCGCCGCCCAGAGATGCTGGGAGAGGGCCAGGACCGCGAGGGTCAGGGATCTCCGTCGAGCAAGGGTCAGGGGTTGCATCAGGGGAGCTCAGAGGGTCGAGTGCCGCGTCCCAGGGTCGAGGGTCTGTTGGAGCCAGGGTTGCCAAGTGTGATGGGGACAGAGGGGGTTCACCTGAAGCCGGGTCCTCAAGCCGTTCATACGGTACCACCTCTGCTTGCGCAGCTGGCAACGGATTATGCTTCAACGTCGGGGGAAACTGTTCGGTCTCAGGAGATGGACAGTGCCGAGAAGAAGACCGAGGACCAGGGAGCAGCCAAAGCAGCCAAGGGCAGCGTCGGAAGGGTGAAGCCAAAGGTGAAGAGGATGCCAAAGTATCCGGCGACCAAGGCCATGCCTCGAGTGGCTCTCCGACCCAGGAAGGGCGCGATGGTGAAGAACAAGCCCGTGGGGAAACATTGGAGGCCATACCCGAGGAATCGGGGAAAGAAGCACGGCTCAGGGTCAGGGTCCAAGGACAAGGGCAAGCCGGAGATGGTGGACCAGGAGACGCAGACAGACGCCGCTGAGGACCGTGGCGCAGCACGGGGAAGCTCATGCGGGGATGACCAGGTACGCCAGGGCTTTGCGGGGCATCTCGAGAGTCGCCAGAGCACGGCCGAGTTCAGTGCAGAGTTTCCTCTGCTCAGCATATCGGTGGCAGCCGGCTTCTTCGAGGTGCGGACACGCTCTTTGGTTCCCCTGTCGGACGAGATCACCTACAGGTCGGAAGGGATGCAGGGCACGGAGCCGCCTATGGAGCTGCCGGTGCCGCCTCCGCCTCCGCTTCCAGAGTGGACGGCTATGCACCAGGCGCCTCTGGAGCCATCGAGCGGGTCAATGGAGATCCCGGCCATGATGCAGCAGACGCCGCCACCTCTTCCTCGAGGCCCGCCGCCAGTCCGAGCACCTGTGGCAACAACGCCGGCGGGGTTCCCATTGCCACCGGGGGTGGTGTGGAACGATCTGTAGATGAGTCTGTGATGGCAGCAGTCCCCTCCGAAAGCCAGAAGCGTCCGCTGATGGCCGTTTTGAGGAGTGATCTTCCAATGATCTTTGGCCAGAGTTCAAAAGAGAGCGTCAATGCAGTGGGTCCAGGTTCCTTTGCGCAGGGTTCCGAGGGTTCAGTTGCACAGGGTTCTCAGGGTCCAGTTGCAGAGGGTTCTCAGGGTCCAGTTGCAGAGGGTTCTCAGGGTCCAGTTGCAGAGGGTTCTCAGGGTCCAGAGGGTCATGGTAGCATCGAGGGTGGCGTTGCTCCTTGGATCGTTGCAGGTGATCAGGGTTACCTTTCGTCGAGTGACTTCTCTCTCTTGCAGAATGAGCATGTGTTGCGGTCCCACATCCCCTACAATTCCAGCTGTGAGGAGTGTCAGCGTGGCCGGGGTGTGTGCCCGCAACGGAGATTGCCCCAGGAGCGCAAGGATCGGAGGGAAGTGCAAGCAGACAAGTTTTGGTTCAAAGGGATCGCCATGCTAGTGCTTGTTGCCGTTGGGTGCGGGGTCTTAGGGACTATCCAGTGGCAGCCAGATCGTGAGTCGATGGTGACCTCTTTTGTGCGTTGGACCAGAAGTGCAGGTTTGGCAGGGTCGCAAGAAGTGATCATCTCCATGAGATCAGACGGTGAACCCGCTCTGGTGTCGTTCCTTGAGCGGTGTGCCCGGGAGCTTCCTCACGCTTTGCTCGAACAGGTTCCGGTGGACCGCCACGCTCCCAACGCGGAGAGGGCGATCAGAACCTTGAAGGAGCTCGCCCAGGTTCAGCTGTGTTCTATGGAGAAGGTAGGGTTGACTATTGCGTCCGGGGGTATACCGTATTTGTTTTCGCACCTTAGCGTCGCACACAACAGGTATCACCTTGATGAGGGTTCTTCTTTGACACCAGAGCAAAGGTGCCGCATGAAACGCATCCCGGCACATCCCACGTATATCTTTGGTGCCTCTGTGTTGTGCCTGCCTCCGCCTTCCATTGCACATTTGGTGAACGGTCGTCTTTGCAAAGGGTCTTACATGGGTCCTGAAGTCGCGTCGGGGAGCCACTGGGTCAGGGTTCAGTTGAACAATGGTGAGAAAAGGGTGGTGAGATCACCTAAGGTCAGGATGCTGATGCCGTTGAGGTACGAGGTTGGCTTGCTTCGTGGGGTTTGTCGCCTTCTTCCAGGGAGGGATCCGCCCGCCGAGGGACCACCCGTTGACCCGGACAGCCTGGCTGCCTTGCCTCTACCAAATACGAATACCCGGGGACCTCCGAAGACGTGGGTCGAGGAACATGGGAAGACGCCGCGCTGCCGCGCATGCAAGATCAAAGGTTTCGACATGGACAAGGCAATGCACACTCCAGCCTGTAGGGCTCGTTACGCCAAGTACCTCAGGGACACCTTTGACCCCAAGGGTTCGCTTGAAAGGGATAAGGAGATCGATGCCGAGATGGGGTTTGATGCTCCGGTTCCTGACCTAGGGGATTTAGGGTTTGAGGGAGGGCTTGGGGAGTATGTAGAGTTGCCCGGTGACGTTGCGGGAGTTCCGGAAGACTACGAGGACTCTTTGTATGAGCCCTCCATTGCTGATGATGATAGCCGGGAGCTGCCAGAGCAGCCAGCAGGTGAAATCACCAACGAAGAGATGCAGGACCTCATGGAAGTTGAGGCAGAGCCTCTGGACAGGGTCCCAGAGGGGGTCGCTGATGCCTTTGCTGGTCGCATTGAGCATCAGGAGGCTCTGGGCAATGTTGCTTCAGCAGTTTCCACAGTTGGTGAAGAAACCAAGGACGGAGAAATCATTGTCGAGCTTGGGGGTGGGCTTGTGAAGGTCCAGAGGCCCTGTGCCTCCCGGGACGATGTCACCGAAGTTGAGCTTGACCTAGGGTTGACCTATGATGGGATGATCAAGGAGCTGAGGGCTTTGGAGAGTTTGGCAGTTGGGGATATGTTATGGCACGTTGATGCAAAGCAGCGGGTAATCAGCACACGTTGGGTGGTTGCTGCTAAAACCGAAAGGATCGAGGGTCGCGAGACGCCCCTGGTCCGCTGCAGAATCGTCGCCCGTGACTATTCCACCGGACCGTCGGCAGCACAGTTAGGCATTAGCTCTCCCACGGCATCCGCCGAGGCGCTGAAGCTGTTTCTTGCGGTTGTTGGGGCCCAGGGTTTTAACATTCTAGGGCTCGACGTGTCCACGGCTTTCCTCTTCGCTTACCTTAGGGGGGAGCAGGTTGTGGTGAGCATGCCTGAGGGTTGTCGGGGTCCCGCCGGAGAGAGATTGTTTCTCAAACTGAATAAAGCATTGTATGGCCTGCGCTCGGCAGCGCTACACTGGACGCGCCATCTCTCTCAGCTCCTGCACAAGCTCTTCAACATGAAGGCCTGTCCCACTGAGCCCTGTCTCTTCGTAGGGTCTTACAAGGGTCAAGCAATCTACATCTTGAGTTATGTTGACGATTTGCTTTTGGCTGGGCCAGACACAGCTGATCTTTACCAGATGGTGGAGGAACTACGCAAGGAGCTGAAGCTCAAGGTCACCGCGGACCTCGCCAAAGATGGTAAGATACATTTCCTAGGAAGGGAAGTTTTTCGGTCTGAGCAGGGTGGGGACCTTAAGTTTGGAATGGACCCAGGGTACATGAACGATATTCTGGAGGAGTACAAGCTTGAGAACGCCAAGGGTGTCCCAATGCCACCTTGCTTGAGGGATTTGCTTGACAGGGCTCTGGACGAGCCGGGGTTGCGGGTTCCTCTTTCTGCCGAAGCTGCCGCCCGCTACCGCCGTGCACTTGGCAAGCTAAGCTGGTTGAGCACCACTCGCGGGGACTTAGTCTACTATGTCTCTGTTTTGGCTCGGGGCCAGAGCTCGCCGCTGGAGGTGCATGAGCGCGCCATGCGCGCTGGCTTGCGGTACCTCAAGACTGTCGTCAACTACTTTCAGCTTTTTCCGCGCCAGAGTGTTGAGAAGCTCCGTCTCCATGCCTATGTGGACGCCTCGTGGGGCAGCGAGCGCTCCGTCGATCGTCGGTCGATCTCGGGAGGGTGCCTCATGCTTGGAAAGGCGTGTATTAAGACGTGGGCGAGACTGCAGCAGTCCGTTGCTTTGTCTTCGGCCGAGAGTGAGCTCTATGCTTTGGTTGAAGGGGCTAAGGAAGCCCTAGGGGCACGGTGTGCTGTTGAGCATATTCTGGGATGTGACCCAGTTGTGCCTCTGCTTTACTGTGATAGTGAGGCCGCCGTTGCAATCAGCCAAGCTGAGGGTCTTCGCAAGCTGCGCCACATCGATATCAGGTCTTGTTTTCTCCAACAAGAAGTTCAGTCCGGATCCCTCCGCGTGGTTTCTGTGCGTGGCACTGAAAATCCTGCGGATATCTTTACCAAGAACTTAGATTTAGCCTCCACGCTTAAGCACATGCATCATGTGGGTCTGCGCGCCGCCTTGCTTCCAGAGGGGGTAAAGGGGTTAGCAATGACAATTTTGCGGAATTGTGTTGCGAAGGGAGGGATTTCTTCGTTGATGGAACGGTTTAGACCTCAAAAGGGACAGAAGTGGCTGTTTGTGGAGTTTTGCGCGCCGCTTGAGTCAGGGTTCTCCAGGGTCTGTGCTAGGGAGTTTCCGAAGATTCATCTTTTGACTGTGACCGCCGCCGATGATGGAACGAAGAAAGAAACTCGAGAAGATCTCGTTGCCATTGTGGAGAAAGCAAGGGGTCGCGGCATGAGGGTTTTCTTCTGGAGCTCGACTCCATGCACTGGAGGATGCCCGTATCAGCGGATGAACCTCAAGAGGTACGGAGACAGTTACCAGAAGCATCTTGACGGCCTTTGGGCTGTTCACCGGAAGCTGTGGATCGCTGTCCGAGAGATGTGTGATCTTTCTGATCATTGGGCTATCGAGTGGCCAATGAAATGCGCTTATTGGACCTGGAAGCAGACCCAGCACTACTTTAAGCTACAGAAGTATCAGATCCATGATTCGGTTGTGGATGCGTGCTCCGTTGGCCTTCAGGGGTGCGATGGGCTCTTGGTTTCTAAGCGTTGGAGGGTTAGGGTTACACACGAGAGGGTCGCGACTCAGCTTTCTGCTTTGCGCTGTGACGGCTCACACGAGCATTCTATGCGCTTTGTGCTTCGAGATACTCAACACTACCCCGAACTTCTGTGTAGAAGGGTTTTGGAGAGCCTAGAGTGACTAAGTTCCTCTTCGCAGCCATTTCCACTCAAAATTTTTCCTTTTAAGGGTTTGGTAGTCCCGCCGGAATGGACCACTACGGTCTCCAGGCTTTCAAGGATGCCATGGTTTCTCTTTCTTCTGTTGACTCGCAGAATGAAGCACTGCTTCTTGAGAGACTGCTTGTCTTGACTTTTGCCGCAGGGTTTGTGACAGGGTGCGTCTTCCTAGGGGTTGGTCGCTGTCTGTACGCCCGTTGTCTGGCAGAGCCAGAATGGCCAGTACTTTACTTGACTTCCAAAGGTGCTTGCTATCACGTGAAACGTGATTGTCCAAGCATTCGGCATACGACTCCGCTGACACGCAGGATTTGTCTTTTCTGCGCTCGGGAACCTTCGAGGCTTCAAGAGTCTACCAAGAAGGGTGACTGACCCGAACGCCCAGAGGGGGTGTAAACGTATATCCTCTGTTTGGGAGGATATGGTGGGCGTCCGGCTCATCTGTAGAAACCTGAACAGTTCTCGGCTAGTTTCCTGGCACTTGGAGTGTTAGGGACTCTTTTCGCTTTAAAGCCGTAGGTCCTGTAGGTTTTCCCTGTTTTCGGACGTTCTGAGGAGCTTTGGTAGTACCAGGGTGCTTTTGGCCCATGGGAAGTTGTTTAGAGAGCTCCGAGCCACCTTTAGGTAGTTTGCACCTCAGTTTGCTGGAAGACTTTGTGCCGACTTGGCTCAAGACCGGAACTGCGTGTGGAGTGCAGCAAAACGAAGGTCTCTGTCCGAGTGTTGTGCTTGGTAAGGGGTTTTGCTGGGGCTTGTTGCAGTTTTCTTTTTCGTGAGATGAGCCAAAGGGTGAAAACCAGTCCTGGTGTAACCAGGTCAAAAGTCCAAAAACAACCAGCAAACCTGCTGGTAGCTGGTGCCACCAGGACACTGGCAGAGCCAAAACCAAGTCCACCGGCAACGCCAAAAGCCGGAAGACTGAGAGCAAAGGACAAAACAAAGCTCAAATTCTGAGTGCAGCTTTTGGCACACAAGCCCAGGTTTCGGAGTCACTTCAGAAGGCTACCTTGCACAACCAGCTCTGTAGTGACCAAGTGTGCGACTTGGAACCTGTAAAGTCTGGATGCTCACCTTGGATGGTGAGCTCTCCAAATACACCGGGAGATAGTTGGTAGCTGGTACCACCAGGACACTGGCAAAGAGGAAAACTCCTCTGTACGCACAGCAGGTTCCGACCCGTTTCACCCGCCGAAAGCAGCGACCGTCCGCCCACCAGGAAGAAACAGGCGAGCTGTGTTTGCCAAAAAGACGGCTCACCCGTGCAGATTCCGAGAACTCTCAGCACCAATTTGGGGACCACGCCACGCACAAAATGATCATTGCGGGGGAAGGCTTGGCTGCTGAGCCAGCTCGCCTGTTTCTTGCTGGTGGGCGGGACGGTCGCTGCCTTCGGCGGGTGAAACGGGTCGGAACCTACTGTACGTAGGGCAGTAGGAGAGGAAAGAGAAGACGGGTCTCACAAATCCTACCACTGCTGCCTCTAGAATTCCCCACGAGTCTTTCATGATCGTTGGCATCAGCACCAACTGCATGACTAAGATTGGATTGTCCAAATTTAGGCTCAAACTCTTCCCATTCAGGTGAGAGTTGACCCAGGTGAGCTGCAGTCGGTCCCGGTGCTCCCGCAACGGGGTAAAGATATCCTCTGACTGCCAACCCTGCGCCTTAGCCAGACATTGCACCACTCCTTTGCAGTCAAGCGTGACGTCAAGAAACCGGTCATCTTTCCTTGTCAGATATGCTAAGGCTTGCGCCTCGGCTCTGAAAGTCTGTTGGCCAGGAACCGGTCCTGTTGCATGACCAACGAAGCACCGCCCACGTATGGACTTGAAAGCGCGTGTCCTGGGATCCACCAGGACTGCCGTCAGTGGCATAATATAGGTCCTCCTGCGAAATCAAGGTTTCTGTAAAAACTCCACTTTCCACCAGCTTTGGCACATAGCTGGACGGCTGTTTTGTGGCAGATGGGAGGCCTTTTAACCATAGGCTGTCCTCAGGGTATTGACCCCTTAGCCTGTTGAAGTCCTGGCTCAGACTGGTTATCTTTCCACCAGCTGCAATCCCAAAGCACATGCTTGAGTGGCAGGCATTCCACACCGGGTGCAGGTTGCGTCGTAACCATGCCTGATGGCCCCTTGCCACACTGCCACCAGCCCTTTGCTGGATTAAGCCTTTGCACTGCTTAAGGGCCTTTTTTGGGGCCTGCCAATCCACCCCTTGACCCAACGCACTGCACTCTTCACTTTCGCTCATGGCCTTATATCTCCATCAGTCACACGCCTGCCTGCAAGTGAAAGCTAAGGTTGTGCAGGCTGTCCCTCTGGAGGATGTCAAAGCTGGCCTCCTTACAGGACCAAGGTAAGGTTGTGAGCCTTCCACCCAGGGCTTTCAAGTAACACACAGTAGCACCAATGGGGCCAACGACAATTCGCCATGGCTCTTTATGACACATGATACGCTGTACCAATATCCAAGGTGTTCTCAAGCTCACCAAACGAGGTTTGGTTCCAGGCCACAAGCAACTTGTGAAGAAGGAAGTGCTGGTTAATGATGATAAAGCTAGGGTCAGCATGCTTGTCATTGTGCTGCTCTATGACAAATTTAGTGGATCCTAGACTCATTCTTCCCAGCACAAGCCCTTGTTGCCGGCGTACCCTTTTGAGGCGCTTGAGGGCAAGTCCGGAAGCAACATGCCCATATAGGGCCACCGAAAGAACTCCGTGTGCCCGTATGCTCTGCTTGGTTTGAGGGCCCAGCTTCTGCAGGCGCTGCTGCCTTTGCCCACCTTTGGCAAACCTGGCCTTGTGCGAGGTTATGCGCCTGCGCCTACCCCAACCTGAGCCAAGTCTTTGGCGAGATGCTTTATCTGCGGGTCCTCTGCTGCCTTCACCCGGGGATTACTGCACAGCCAGGCAGTTTTATCCACATTGAGCGGGAGTTGGGCTTCCTTCAAGTTATTCTTGACAGTTTGCCACACTTTGGAGGCCTGCTGGACACACTTTTTTGTATCACTGCGCACAATGTCGAAACCCGTATCATCGATATACTCCACCTGGCATTTCGGCGGTCCCTTCCAAATGGGCTCAACCACCAGTTTGGACAGCTCCGGTGCCAGCGGACAACCAGTTAATATTCCTCTTGTAGCCACCAGAGGTGCACTTATCATAGATTCAGCATGCAATGTCGTTTGCCACGGTACACTTGCATGGCTCCGTGCAAGAGAATAGCTGGGTATTTATGCTTGATAATGCACCAGATCTTTGTGTGACACGTTCTCATAGAAGCCTTTAAGATCCAGGAGTAACGTGTTCCCGGCAGCTGGTTTTGCCGGTGCATTTTCCTTTAATGACCCGAGTCACAGCTCAAGGGATGAGCTCCCTTTGAGAAGGTAGTACCTGGATTTGCACCAGAGTCTGTAGCCAAACGACGTCCGTTTCTTTCTTAGGTAAGAGAGCCACCAGTGACATCACTACCGTTTCTGGCATCATCTCCGTCTTTCCACTTCTGAAGGGCTGTAGTCTACAAGGAGTCAGACAGTTGGCACCTGCGCGGCTGTTGCCATGCTGGTTCCCACCAGTCTTGCTCGTTCTGCACCCACTTGTTCCAGTGGTGCTGTCTGTTGCGCGCGGGGCTCTGGGAGTTCTGTGGCTGGCACGGTGGTGTGTGGAGCCCTGGCCAGGCTACAGTGCCAACAGCATGGGTACCAGGCTTTTCCTCATCCAGCCCGTTACATTGGACACACTCCGTGTGGTGCTTTGGCATGGCACTAACAGTACCAAAACGTAACCGCTGCCGAGAAAGCCTACTGGTTAAACAAGAGTCAGACCTGGTTGCCTATGAAGTCTATGACCAGCTCTGGACGTTGGCAAAGGAAGACCTTCATAGGTTGGGGCCGCTCACTGCAGCAGGTGGCCAAGGCCTAGAAAAGATGGCCAATAGGGCCGTTGTGACGGTGTCACAGCACCCATGCTCGTGCCGGGAGTTACTTCAATTGCCAGCCGGTGCGTACCGGCAGAGGATGAGGATGAATTCGCAGAGCAGCATGACACGCTCCGGCGTTACCAAGCTAGGGGCAGAATTCAGCAGCCGGTTGATGGAATAAACTGCGCCGGGGGCATTTACTCCCCAGCTCTACGGAGTGCCTTACCCTGCTTTCCCTCCCCTTGTCGCTGCCCGCCTGTGAAGTCAAGCTCAGCCCCCAGAATTTTGGGGTGAAAGTCGTGGATTTTGCCGATCGAGCCCTCATGTTGCGGCGCTGCACCGAGAGTGAAGCCTTTCGCGTCTGCTTGACACCGCTGCTTGCTGTGTCCGTGGCACTGGCACAGTTCTGTGACCCAGTTCTACGCCTGCCTGAAGGACAGGTTTTCGACCTTTCCTGGTATGAACTTGCCCGTCCTGAGATTTGGTGGTGGCTGCTCCTTGATGAACTCGCGGGACTTAAGGGCTCGCTTCCCCGGGCTCTCGAAGGGCGGAAGTCCCCCGTCCGGGATGGCAGCCTGGTGCAGATGTCCTTGGCTCCCAAGCGTGACCCCACTGCCAAACCAGATCCACTGCCAGCAAATAGCCGACGGGGCGCTGGTTCTAGCCAACAGCGCAACATCGGGGGAGGCAGCACGAGTGCTGAGGTGACACAGGGCACACCATTACTACATTGCGGCGTGTTGCTGCCTGTGCAGCTGTTATTCTTCCTCACCCGAGCGCTAGCCGACGACCCTTCGGCCGCCCCACTCCTGCAGCTCACCAACGTTACCCCAGCCCGAGACGGCCAACATATTGAGGTGCGGGTTACATGCAAGGTTCCAGCTGACTTGGTAGGCCGTCCTCAGATTGCCATTGCGGACCGATTGATGGCGGGTTTTGAGAACGGACTCCTTCCGGCCAGACGCGGTGAGTTTGAACTGCGCATGTTCACGTATCCTGGCTCCTATCGCGGCACTTTTCGACTGCTCTTCCCGCTTGCGGATATTCCGCTGGGGTTACAAGCTCAGCCGTCGCTTGCGATTCAAGCTGCCGGGTTACTGCACAGCGCCCTGTGGCGTCTTCGTGCCGCGGCCACCTCCGAAGGCTGGGATCTCCGCGCGGTTGTCGCCTACTGGATTCGTGGGCCGCAAAAAAAGAAATTTTACTTTCCGACCCGCCTGTGGCGCTTTGCGCACTTCGACGCAGTGGAGGCCAAAGCGATGGCCCTCCTTCAAAGGTTGGTCGCCCAGGAGGAGAGCCGAGCACTGCCACCACCGGATGGCACACGCCCCTGGATCAGGCTGGGGCACCCCCAGGCACAGGACCGCTGGAAGGCTGCGGCGGATGAATTCCTCAGAGAAGGGGGCCTCGGACCCGGCCTCCAACTTCCCTGCATATCCACGGAACTGATGCCATACCTTCATAGTGAGGACCACGACAACCACCAATACTCCTACTCACGCTTGAAGGAAATGTACAACGAAGGGAACTATCAAATGCTCTATCTCCTGAAGGAGAGTCACTTCCCCTCGAGTGGCCGTGACATGCAACGCTTACTCAACAGCTGGCCGTACGATACAGCGACCGGCTCCACTAGGTGACCTCCGCTCTATGCGACCTGGGACCGACGACATACGTCGTTGTGTCGATATTCTGGAAGGTGAGAGAGCTACATAGCCCTGAGTAACATTGCGTCTCACGAGACGGGCAGGTGGTATCCTTCCGCCCTGCATCCACTGTTCGATCGTGCCGGCTCGGCGGCTCAGTCTTCTGGTCCGCGGAGGGCCTCGATCTGATGGCACGCCGACCGACGACATACGTCGTTGAGGTCCGATCGCTAACTTCTGCACACCAGGAGTGCTCCATATTCCACACCCTTGCCTGGTCACTTGCACGGTGCCCTGACTTGGTTGCGTCGTGTTGGGCTGCCAGCACGTCGACATACGTCGATGTCCGTTTTCTGATCCCCGCACTGCCCTCTCTTCCTTGCTTCTTGGCATGTGCGTGGAATGAGATGCCGGCCAACGTCAATACTCGGGCTTGACATGTTTCAGATTCCCTCATTTAGTGACATCGACCCGGACCGCCTTGTCACATTCGCACTGTCCCTTCCAGCGGGGCGCGAACTGCGTGGTCTTGAGGGACGCTTTGACGGGTATGGGCACAATCTCTTCCAGTTGATCCCAGGCGTGCGGCTACCGTCTCCCGCACGAGACAGGACTCTTGCCATGGCTCAGGCTCTGTCTTGGGAGACCCGCTAACTTGGAATGTTCTGGGCGTTGCGCTGCCGGACTGACGCACACCAGGCGTTTCCCACGGTCTACACCCTTGCCTGGTCTGACTGTGCGCGTTGTTTGGCGGAATCGACCGCCGGCAGCCAATCACCACAAGATTGGCGCACCGTGGATCGTCTGTCTCGATCCTGGGTTACGGCCATTTCTGGCCGACTTTGAGTCGCAACGACTCGGACACCGACAGACCTGAAGCCCTTCTTTCCGGCAAATTGGACTTTTGGACTTTGGTGTGCTCGACCGTGACGGAACAAAGCGCAGGGGCTGCCCGTTGTCTGACGAGACTAGAACGGCGGCCGGAGCTTGGTCTTGGCTCCACCTGTGGCTTTGGGCAGCTCAGAGCGACGGCTCTTTGTTGCTTCTGATCGGTCGCTGAGGCTTGTAGTTGGGTTGAACGGCTAACACCGGCAAAGCCTGTGCGCCGCAGCCCTTGTAGAGCTTCGCTTTTGGTCTCACCGCTTTGTAGTTTTTGTTGCTTGTTTGTAGTCTGTTTGTTTGTAGGGACCGAGTGCTACAGCCGTAGTCGACGAGGCCCATTCACGCCAAAAAAGTCACAGCACCCATGCTCAAGGCTCTCTCTGAAAACCAGATTCGTCTGGCGGAGCTCATGCAGACAAAAGACGGCAATCTTGGAGTGGATTGAGAAATTTGAGCACAGTCTAACCCAGGGTACCTTGGCGCATTGGGTGGCTTTCCGCATGGTTGAGTGTCTGGAAGGACACGATGGGCATTTTCGCTGGCATTGAAGATATTAAGGCCCAAGAACTTAAGCAAACAGGCGCTGGCCGCTGCAGCATCCTACAGGCTAAATATCACAACGCACCGGTCCGATAAATCCTGGATTACTTGCGGCGCTTCTTGATTTCCTACGTGACTTGAGATTGCTGTGGTGTGTGGTTGGTGACTGGAACTGCACACCAGAGGAACTCTCATCAACTTTGGGTACAGCAAAGGCTTGACAGATCCCTCAAGCCAGCCCAAATAAAGCTTTTTGGTTACCAGGTTAGGCATATGCACCAGCATGTTGGTGTAAATAACCAACTAGATTTTGCAAAGTTGCAGCACCAGCTAGAATCCTTCATGACAGGCCACAAGGTTGATCTAGAGGTGGTGCAAACCACGCTGCAACAGGCGGCGCAGGCTGCCAAGAAGTGGAAGCAAACCAGGCAGGAGCAGTACCAGACGTGGCTCCAAGGTGCATGTGAAGGCGGCATGTGTGGCCTGTTCTGAGCACTCAAGTTGATGGACAACAATAATGCCAGGCCATACAGAGAAGTCAGCGGTGAGCTCAGGCCACATGTTCGTAGGGAGCATTGGAAGCAGGTCTAGCAAGCCTGGCAACAGGCAGGAAAAGTATGACGCTACTCCTTGGTTTTGCGAGCCCGCCTACGAGAAAACACAAGGTTGGTTGAGACCTCCTCGGAGCCCTGTTTGGCGAGACTCGAACGGCTCGGAGCCTGGTCTTGGCTCCACCTGTTGTTTTGGGCAGCTCAGAGCGACGGCTCTTTGTTGCTCCGGACCGGTCGCTGAGGCTCCGTAGTTTGTGTTGTGCTGAACGGCTAACACCGGCAAAGCCTGTGCGCCGCAGCCCTTTGTAGAGCTTCGCTTTGCTGTTTCACCGCTTTGTTGTACTTGTTTGTAGGCCGAGTGCTACAGCCGTAGTCGACCCAGTCAAGCCTCTTCGGAGCCCACACCAGGTACGGCCCAAAAGAGCCTCGCCACGGTAGAAGTAGGAAAAGTTTCACAAGGATCACGTGACACGACAAAGCTGTGTCCGTGATGAGGGCGTAACAGATAGTTCAATTTTCCTTCATGCCCATTTGCATGCAGGAATCCAGTGTGTCACCGCAGGTCAAACGTAGGCTCAAGACAGCCCGACAGCGGAGCAGCAAGTGAGAAAAGAATCCAAGCTCGCGCCGTGGTTGTAACAAGGACACTGGTTTAAGGGTTTAAACTTTCATTTGCAGTATTGCCAGGGCCAGGCACAACGGCAAATAAAGAGACTTGGAGCCGATACAAAGACCAAACAGGCTCGAATTTTTCTTACACTGACAATTGCATCACTGAAAATGCCGTTGTTCGCGGATCAAACACGAATTTCACCTTTTGTTTCCGTGCGTTTTTATGTTTTCTGTGTGTGTGGTTGTGTGTTTTGAGTGGTGTGTGCGTGTGCGAACTTTTACCAGTTTCTTCTTTGTTTGTAGTATTGCCAGGGCACAACGGGAAATAAAGATACTTGGAGCCGATACAAAGACCAAACAGGCTCGAATTTTTCTTACACTGACAATTTCATCGCTGAAAATGCCGTTGTTCGCGCATCAGACACGAACTTCACCTTTTTGTTTCCGTGTGTTTTTGTGTTTCTGTGTGTGTGTGTGTGTGTGGTTGTGTGTTTTGTGTGGTTTGAGTGGTGTGTGCGTGTCTGTGTACGTGCGTGTTTGTACGTGTGTTTGGTGTTTCCTTTGGAAGCAGAATTTCACCAACACTACTTGAACTTATTGCCAGTGTTTCTATGTCTGCGTGTGTGTGTTTGTGTGCTTTGTGCGTTTGTGTTTTTTTGGTGTGTGTGTGTGTTCTTGCGCCAGCATTTGGCTTGAAATTGTTTCTGATCGCACAAGCTTTCAAAGCATGAACGCCGACGTCGGACGTGACAGAATCTGGCGCACACCATCTCGTGCGGCTTGGTTCTTGGTGTGGTATGGTCTTCTGCCTTTGCCTCATCTTTGTGAGCGAGGACATGAGTGGAAGCGCTTTTCAACCAACGGTGCTGACGACAAAGGTGCGGTGACGCTTCACTAAGATTTATGCTGTTCGCCGTGAAGATGAAGACGAAAACGAAGAGGAGTCTTCTGGTCCTGCACAAAAACTTTGCAATGAGAAGATGACGTGGCGTCAGCGAGGAACCTTACCTTATTATTGCTCTTCCAACTTGACCCCGCATCTTTACTTGAAAATGCTCTACTACTTCGCTTCCGATGCAGACTACAAGACTTGCTTACGTGAGTGTGGCATCAAAGCGAAAGTATGGCGAGTTTTGGTGGAAAAGCTTCGCGGCATCTTGTGGCTTGTTGCTGGTGCTCAGCATCAGGAGCAAATTGGTGGTAGAGATCGTATTGTCGCAGTGGATGAAACGTTTTTCACCAAGAAGAAGCGAGCTCGGGGTGGTTTTGCTGGAAGACACACAGCCGGACATGATACACTGGTTTTGGGTATGATCGAGTTGGATCTTCGCACGCGAAGAGCAACTGGTCGCTGCAGACTGCAGGTCATTCCGAATCGGAAGAAGGCGACGCTCAAACGACATCTGATGCAGCATGTTGTGCCCGGGTCACTGGTGTTTACGGACGGCTTGAAGTCATATGGCTGGATGTCGGCGAGAGACAGTCCTTTCGTCCATCGTCAATCACAAGAAGAGGGAATTCAGCAGGGTAGAGACGGACAGGAGATCAATGTCTCTTCAAATGCTGCGGAAGGTCTCTTTGGAAGATTGAAATCGTATGTCCGGCGCCGGGGCATCAAACGAGTCTCAAGACAGTGCTATGGAAAGGTGCTTGCAGAGTTTCTTTGGAGACAAACGTGCTCAGCCAAGCAGGAAGAACCTTTTTCCGAGCTGCTCAACGAGATTTTACTTTGGCAGTTTCGACACCCACACGCTGCCAAGCACGCACCCAGCCTGGAATCTTCCGTTCCCGAAGATTTGAAGGCAGACTTTGCGAATCTGGTGGAAGATGAGATGCCAGAAGCACCGCGTCAAGCTCCGGCACCGCTTGAACCTGTTCATCAACCACCTGCTCCGCCTGACGAGTCTGAAATGCCACAGGTTGAAGTTGCAGCCCCCGTACTTCCACCCCGGCGCGCACCTCAAGAGGCGGTGGAGGCTTTCCTTGCCCAGGCGCCACAGCCCGCCGCAGCATCTTTGCATCCGGGTCCACTTCAAGCAGAAAGCAGCACAGACAGTGAAGTGGAGCTGGTTCTTTACAAGCCTGCTCCCAAGAAGGCCAGGACTTCTGGCCCTGCTATCAAGAAGGAAGGATCTACTGCAGATCATGTTAGCTTGCCTGTGTTTTCACCACCGCGTGTGAAATTAGAACCGTTGTATTGTAGACAAGGGCATGCCCTCATGTTTGAAGACCCTCCGGCACAGGTGGTGCTGAACCAACGGGAGTGTGTCTATTACGAAGTTACTTGTGACGTTTGTGGTGCCATGTCCCCGCAGGGGACATACAAATGCAAGGCTTGCAATTGGGAAATCTGTGAAAGGCGCGCACGTGCAAACAGCCGTCCCCGCCTTCTCACGTAGAGCATCGTAGAGCCCACCTTTCGGTTTTGCTGGCCTCGTCGCAGCACATGCGGAGGTTTTTAACATTGTGGGGGCGCACTGCAAACAGCCGTCCCGCCTTCTCACGTAGGGCATCGTAGAGCCCACCTTTCGGTTTTGCTGGCCTCGTCGCAAAACATGCGGAGGTTTTTAGAATTGTGGCCCAACCGGTGCTGAAAGGCAAAGCTTCTGAAGTGTAAGTGACTGAGTGAGCATGGGACAGAATTTGCTTTCAACTTCTGCAGCTCTATGCAGGGGTAGGGCGTAGCAACCACGTCTGCAGCTGTTTAAAGGGTCGCAATCATGTGAGTGAGTTTTCCTTGCATTGAATAAGAGCAAGTTTTCTTTGCATGCCTCTGCATCTTTGCAGCTTCTCATGATTTTTAATGCATGTTTTGCCAAATTTTATTCAAAAACATCGCCATAGGTTGCTTTTCTTTTTTCATGTTGCCAAACGCCTCAATTCAAAGTTTCGTGCTTTGAGTTGTGTCTGAAGATACACGGCGTCTTCTCATGCGTGCAAGCTCCAATGCTCGCAAAGTTGAGTGCACTCGGTACGCGCATTTTGTGTTAGCATGTTTGCAAGGCCACGCGAGGGGAGGGCTATTCGGCATGTCGTGTGATGTTGTTGGTCGTTGTGGACAGAATGATTGGAGTAGACCTAAGGTTTAAGGCGCGAAGGGTTTGCTCGTATGGGAACCTTCAGAGTTCCAGCAAGCCCTAAACTGGCCCTAAACCCTAAACCTTGACTCCTTAGCCGTTATAGTGCATGTTTGTCGGTGTCTGAAAGCGAGCCGCGTGCAGAAGATTGGTTGTCTTTAAATTTCCAGGGTTGGAAGTGTATCTTTCAGTGTGAAGCTACAGAATCAGTTTTGTTGGTTTGTGGTTTTGCTCAGAGAAGCAGATCCGGAGGCACACTGGTGCTTTAGACAAAGCGGACGTTTTTTCGACAGTATTGAAAAGATGAACAAGTGTCTGGTAATTCCAGCATTTCCCACTTGTGCAGGTTGTTTCCTGTCCTAGGCTCTTTCCTGTCCCTGGGTTTCTCCTGCTTCAGGCGTTTTCCTGCCCCAGGCCCTTTCCGTTCCAAGGCTGCCTCCGGTTAAGGGCTTCTGTTTGTGGAGGAGGTTCATTTCCCATGCCAGGCTTTTTCCGCCCTCAGGACTTTTCCATGTAAGAACTTTTTCCTGCCAGGGCTTGTTTCCCGCGCTGGGCTCACCACCTGGAGGGGGCATGGGGACCTACGTGCCTGAGATCCTAGCTGGGAGGCCAAAGTCACCAAGCGTGGGCGCCCGCAATTGGAAATCGCGCTCCGCATGATGGAAGGTTTCCGCCGCGGGTGCATCATAGCCCGTCGCGACTTCGATCCGATAATGTTTACCAATCCTGGGGTTTACAAGGGCGCCCTTCGGCTCTTGCTTCCCCTCGAGGACATTCTTCATTGCAGCTTCAGTCCGCGGAGCTGCTGCATGGTGCCATGTGGCGGTTGCGAGCGTGTTCCAGCGCCGAGGGATGGGACTTACGAGCTGTGGTGGCCTATTGGCTTCGTGGGCCGCAATGCAAGGGATTCTATTTCCCAACGCGCCTTTGGCGTCTTGCACACTATGAGACGATGGATGCCCGCGCCCAAGTCTTGCTCAATAACCTAGTTGCGGTTAACCCGGACGACAAGTACGACCAAGCCACGGGTCGCCGGGCATGGGTTCGGCTTGGCCACCCGTGCGGGCAAGACTTGTGGAGACGTGAAGCTCAGGCCTTTGCCGAGTCCGGCGGCATTGGCCCTGGCTTGCAGATGCATTTTGTTTCTTATGAGCTCATGCCTCACCTCCACGAGCACGAGGGTGAGCGTTTTGAGTACTCTTTCCATCGACTTATGACCTTCTACCACGACAAGAAATACCAGCTACTTTATATGCTTCCCGACGGGCTATGATTGAGCGGCCGGCTGAGTTCCAACGCCTACTGGATTCCTGGAGGCGTTTGGCACAAGCACAGTGACGGGTCCTTGACCCAGCCCGCGCTCTAGGAGCGCTCGAGTGCTTCAAAGTTTCGACTTTTAGGACTAGGACTTCACTTCCGCAGTCCCGCCCCCGCCTTTGGCAGTGTGGCATCACAGCTTTACTTCACAGCTTTCTTCACAGTTTCGGTGTCCTAGCTGGTGTTCCCTCCCGGTAAGTTTTTTCCTAGAATTTTTACAGCGCCATGGCCGACGTAGCCATGGCCAAGAAAGAGGAGCAGGAGTCCCAGGAAGCTCCCGCGCTGGAGCCGACGGAGGTGCCCAGCGCACCCAGTGAGCCGATGGCCGCCGGGCCAACGCTACCGCAGCTGGCGCCGCGCACAGGCGGCGATGAGATTGCCCAGGATGAGCTGGCACAGTTTCGAGAATGGCAAAAGCAGAGGGCAGAGGCAAAGGCCCACGCCGCGCCGACCTCGCCACCAAAGAAGCAGAGGACCGATGATGAGGAAGACATGGCCGAATTTGAGGTGAAGCTCGTGGAACTTGACATCAACTTTGCGGACCTGGACCCAGAACTGCAGAACAAGCTTCGGAGCAGCAAGAGCTCCCGCCGAGATTTTCTGGCTATCCACACAACAGACAGACTTTATAATCCCACAGATGGCACATGGTCGGAGCAGCCTACCACGAAGAAGAGAGATTTTGGAAGCATTACTGAAAGAGCCATGCCAAACTTGACGGCAGAGGACAACGTGCAGCAAGCCATGCTGCAGTACCACCAGAAGAGCATCCTTCCTTCCCTGGACCAGTTGCAGATGTGCTGCGATCAATTTTACAAGATGGCACAACATGAGTTCGCGATGACACAGTATACCCTGGACAGGCATTCCAGCCAACTGCAGGTGCTGGAGCGTTCCAAGGCCAACAAAACCATACTTTTGCTGGATTTACCGCCAATTTTCAACAAGAAGACCCTGGACGCAAATGTTGGGTATTATCTGCAAGCCGCCGGCCTCCAATGGGACCAGGTGGCGGCAATGCACAATCATATGGTTTCCTCCGCCTCTTCACTTGTTCGCCTGGAATTTCTCACTGAACAGCAAGCTGCCCAGTTTAGGGACCAGATGAGACAAGGTCGCCGTTACTGGCGCGACCCCCAGCAGCAAGACCACAAGATCAGGATTGAGCAGGATCAGCCATTGGAAGACAGATTGGCTATGCAACCGTATTATGCTCTACTTGACGGCCTCGCCGAGCTCTATGTGGAAGAAACTGGAGAAGACACCCACGCCTCCGTACAGACCTGGAGGCAGACACTGCAGATCTGGACCCGTAAGGGGGTGGAGCCCAAGCAACTTATTGGGCAGGTGAGCTACGTGCTTGATCCGCGCTTTGCGCGCCGCTACTCATGCTTGCTTTTGGTACATGACAGATTCTACGACGCGGCCCTGACAAGATGGCATGCAAAATTTTCGCGGAGACTTCGGGATACCTTATTTCTGGCACAGGCGCTCAAGCGCGCCACTTCTGACCGCACGACTGTGCAACGCGCTTCCTACGACAAGGCCTTCGACCTCACTACTGCCTCCCACGCGCAGGCTTTCCCTTACACGGTGATGCCGGTACGCATTTCGGATGATCTGGCTTCTATGCTTGAGTCTCACCCCATGTTGCCTTTTCAAGGCGCTGGCGGCATGACCGCCTTGACGGCCCAGGCTTTCTTAGATAGGGTTTTGAGGATTACGGCAAAGGGTCCCTAGGGCTAAGGGAGCCGGAAAAGGTAAGCCCCAAACCAAATCCCGAAACGATCGCCAGGACCAATGGACTCCCCAGATGGGCAAAGGCAGCAGTCACCGATCTTCTTACCAAGGATGGTCCCAGAAATCCGGATGGTCTGACTACAACACATACCAGAAGCCCAAAGATAAAGGCCAGGCCAAGGGCCAATGGAAGGAACGCGACCACGACTCCAGAACCAACTGGAAGAAGGACGACGACCAGGATAACAATGATAGTTGGGGCGCCTGGGGTTCAGGTCCCTGGGCCCCCTCCAGAACACCTAAAGGCCCAATTTTCGGAGGCCCGGGCAAAGGCTCCCAACAGCAACAGACCCAGCACAACAAAGGTAAAGGCCACAGTCACATTCAGCCAGTCTTTATTTGCGAGCATTGCTCCTGTGCCCTGGGTTACTGCATTGATTGCCCTAAGTGTAAGGAACACCCAGTGCCCCCCGGTTTCATGTGGAAAGACACGGTCCCCTGGAAGACTCTCATTTGCCCATGTACCACCAACGACCAACAACTCTGTGATAAACCCCTAGGCTTCGCACAGAACTGTAGTTTCTGCCAGGAGCATCGTAAGTACTGGTCTTCTAAGCAGGCCCAAGACTCCTGGACCTCCCTTCCCACGGCAACGAAGTGCATGGTATTGCAGCTAGACCGCATCTTGTTTGATCTTGACCCTATCATGCAAGCCCCCGAGGTCACAACCAAATTCATTGCAGCAATGAAAGAAACCTACGAAGGTACGAACTTTAGCTCTTTTTCGCCCCAGCAACACGCCGCCTACTGGGTGGTCAGTGTTTTTGAAGCAGACCTTACGGCCCTGATGCCCCCCCCTAAGCCGACGCGACTCCCTTGGAGTAACCCTAGCTGGGCCCTTACAGAGGAACACATCGTTAACATGTGGGGACCGTTATACGAACCAGTTCTCCAGGCCACCTTTTACACAGCATCCTGGTTTGCACAGTACTTTAAGGAAGTGTGGAGCAAACACTTTGATGACCTAACGGCACATTACAACTTGGGAGACTGGGCACGCATAGTCGATGTCTCCCATTCCCCAATGCTCCCCTGGGATAGGCTGATTGCTTCTTCCCTGTGGCTTGCCTATGAACAGGCTAAGCAGGAACAGGAAACCAGACCTGGCATGGGACCAACCTTCACTTGAATGGCTACTACAAGGAGCATGGAAGCGCACCAGCACAGATCTTTTTCAGACCCTCGCTGAGGAATTTGTGTGGTACCTAGACAACGACCCCACCCTCAAAGCCTGCATCCAAGCCACTCCCACTTTCGACAACAAGGGTGTGGGAACTTCGGCAGGGTTTGGTTCATTGTACTTTGATGCTGTCTTTTGGCAGATAGCCGCGGTGTATGGAGTCCTCAGAGACACAAAGAAGTCCCAACTTCAGGCCCCCAACGATCAGCTAGTCAAACTGCTAGAATACATTTTGCCGCTAATGCAGATTAGCACACAGGAGGTACAGGCGGTCCAATGGCGGGCCCACGTCAGCAAAGGCAACATCATGGAAACCTTGATGTTAGCATTAGCAGAAGGAGGTGCGCACTTGCTAGCGTGGCGCACAGCATGGGCGATGTTTCAACACCAGCATAAGGACACAAGATATCCTTGGGTACAAGTTGTTTCGGTCTACTGACCTTGGCCTCAGAGCCACCTTTTCAGCAGTCCACAGAGACCCCCACAGCCTTACTTGAAGCCTACTAACGTACACTTCCAACAGGCCCAAATCCACTCAAACTTTCAACCACCCTCTCTCCTCGACCTTATAAGCCAGCCCCCACACCCTCAAAGCAGCGGCGACCTACAGATTACCGTTAGGATATGTAAGTTGCTCTTAAGGAGCACACAGATTGCCATTAGCTCCCAATGGGAGCAACAGATTGCCAATAGGACACTGATTGCCACTACCCCTTCGGGGGAACCAAAGATTGCCAGTAGCAAGAGCAACGCTCTTTTACAGCTGTGCCAGAGAAACCAGCCGACGAGTTTTGGGGTGATTCCCCATTTGTGCCAGCCTTTTCTTCCCGTTTGCCCTCGGTTCCCCTTTGCCGTTCAGGTTCAGGGTTCTGAGAGGCAAGGGTCTTCCTTCTCTTCGTCTTGTTTTGCCACGGGCCGTCAAGACGCCGCAACGGACTTTTGGTTCGAGTCGAGAAAAAATCGCAACCGCTTCCTGCATGCTTTGAGGGGAAACCATTGGTGTCGACTTTGTAATTGCTCGCTAGTTGACAGAGAGTTTGCATATTGTCCTGAAATTTTCCATTCGATACCTATTTGTCTCAAGAATGGAATGGCAGTACACAAATACCATTACTGCAGCGCCCACCTCTCTTTATGGTTTTTTAGACGGGGCACTCGCCGCTATTCCGTCTATTACGGAAACAAGGCACGCAATCTATATGGTCACATTTGTGCTGCGAGAGCCGCCAGAGGCACGCCGGGGGACCACGGCCGCCCCAAACAATTATTCCGCAACTTTTTTGGCTTACATAACGGCGCTAATCGCCACACCATAGCACAGGCTAGTGGTCACGAATCTCGCTGTGCGTCGGAGGGAAAACGGAATCATCAATGCCTTAGATCCACGAAAGCTATGCTTGCGCGACAATCTAGGTACAACGCCAGCCGCTCTAGTTCCAGACGGGATTATAGACAATGGGTCCGTGACGCGCTGGAGGATGGAAAATTTACCCTGGTCCTTCCCCGGCTCCCTCCGAAAAGGGTAACGAATAGCCCTGCCCAACTCGAAAGAGCCTATGGCAGAGGGAACACAGCGCCAACTCTAGGATCTCGGGCTCATCTTTTCAGATCCTACGTGCAGCCTTCGCTTTTAGATCTATTAACGCGCCTTCTTGGATGGCGCCCTGAACGCAACAGACTACACGTCTGTACTTTTAACATCAAAACACTAATTGGACATGGGAAACAGGAAGCCCTAGCGGGCTTCGCGCGACAAAGGAAGATTGATATCCTGGCATTACAGGAGACGAAGTCCACTTCTTCAGACGAACGTAGAATAGGCGGAGGTAAACTCCTCCTTTCGGGCACGCCCACGGAGCACATGGCAGGGGTGGGCTTTTACATCCCTGCCCACCGCATACCGCTGGTATCCGACTTTCTTCCCTTTTCGGGCCGCATAGCGGCCCTGACCCTACGCACACAGCCATGCAATCCCGACTCATCTAGTAACGCTATATGCGCCTAGTCAGCTATCGGACCCCCACGCCGATGAAGCCCGAAAAGATAGATTTTGGGACGATCTCCAAGAAATCCATCGCAATCTTCCTCGCCCTTCCTTGATTCTTTATATGGGAGATCTTAACGCAAGAATTATTCCGACGGAATTGGAAGAATTTTCGGCACATATCGGTAAAGCAGTCTTCTTAAGCGACGCCCCTGCGGACGACACGTATACCACCAATTATTTCAAGCTGCTGGACTTTTTGGTACACAATGACTACTTGATCGCATCCTCCTTCCACACGCGCCCGGCTTCCCAGATCGTTTCATATAGGGAGATCGCGTCCTCTCCGGAGGCATCTCCCACACAACCAGACAACACAGACTTCTCTTGCCTTGATCATGTGCTGGCGCCCATGACGTCACTGCACAACATCAAAGCCGCGGCCACCAGGACCAGTTGGAAACTACCGTGGTTTCACCGCCACTACCCACTTTCATTCACGATCACCTTTGACAAGTTTCAAAAACCCCCTAAACCTCCGCCACCTAAAATCACGCCTCCTCGAACCAAAGACGACCAACTCAAATTTAAGCGAGAATTCGCGGAAGCATTTGCGCACGTAACGCAACAACCAGTCCACTTCTTAGGCACTGCCCCTGTGTTGGACGCGCCTTGCGTATACACAGACGGTGCTTGCCCTGATCAATATAATGTTCGAGTAGGCAATCCAGCCGGATGGGGCTTCACAATCCATCACAACACTACCTGGACTGACTCATGGGGCCCAGTGGGCCACAACTTAGAGCTCCAAGTCGTGGGCTCTAACAATACCGCCGAGCTACAGGCCCTATTAGAGGCACTGGATTATGTCGCCAGACACAAAACCCATCTCTCGATTTCTGCGCTTAACGTTTATACCGATTCCCAGCTCGCTTACGATTTTCTCCATGGCCTTTCCATACCCACGCAACACCTTCAACTCTTAACCAAACTACGCATCCTCCTGGACCACCTTCTCTCCAGTATCACCGTATCGCTACTGAAAATCAAAGGACATTCGGGCCACGACGGAAACGATCGCGCCGACACCTTAGCCAAGAAAGGAGTTACCTCCTCCTCCACAATCGGGAGGCATTCCTACCCTCCCCGACAACCTTTGAGCGATACCATACGTCTTTCCGCCCCACCCCTATTCGAGAAGCTTTCGGTGGAAGAACAAGCCACAGCGCTCCAGGAAGCTGCGCTGAAGATAGCGCCCCGCACTAAACAGGAACGCACCTACCATAAAGAATACTTATCGGAACCGACCAAACGACTCATCGATCGCATTTCCTCGACCTCCCCGGATGACCACGAAGCTTTGCAAAAGCTCCGAAAAGCCATCAAACGACGTGCCCGTAAAGACAAAAAACAACACCTGTGCGATAACCTGCTCCAAGACTCTAAAGGCCCCCCCTCAAAACAATGGTCCACTCTCAAATTTCTGCGTAAGGACTACACACCAAGAACCCAAGGAATTCGCAAACCTAATGGCCAGATGTCCACCAAAGCCGCTAAACCCGATGTCTTGGCTAGCCATTTAGCCACTAAAATCTGGAATCACAGAAACCTCCCAGAACTCCCTTCCGAACCTATTTTCCCCCCGGCTCCCATTGACACCAGTCCATTTACGGAACCCGAATTATTAAGGGCGTTGGCGCGCCTCAAGAATCGCAAAGCCCCTGGCCCCGATCAATTGCCGGCGGAAATTTGGAAGTTCGCGCCTAGATCGGTTCATGTTGCGCTACTGGCGCACTTTAACAAAACCTTTACGCAGGCAATCTCGCCTAAATCCTGGAAGGTGGCAGACATAGTGATGATCTTTAAGGGTAAAAAGAAAGACCCCACTCTCCCTACAAGTTACCGCCCCATCTCATTGATCAACACGGTTTACAAGTTGTATGCTTGTCTTCTCCATGACAGATTAAAAACGGCTATTGATGACCGTATCTCGCCGGTTCAGTTCGGTTTTAGAACCGGCAAATCCACCTCTACGCCTTTATTCGTCCTTCGACGATTGCTTGAATTACATGAGCGACACCAGGAATCCTTCTATGCTCTGTTCCTTGATTGGTCACAGGCTTTTGACTCAGTCTCCCACCCAGCGTTGCGCAACGCACTGCAGCGAGTAGGTCCCCCCGATACATTCATTAATCCGGTACTGTCAATCTACGAAGACTGTCATTTTCGAGTGAAGGACGCGGGCTATACGTCCCGCCCGCAAGCCTTCGCCCAGGGCATCCGCCAGGGATGCCCCTTATCGCCGTATTTGTTTATCATTACCCTTTCAGTGCTTTTTCATGATACGTACACAGCGTACGTGGCAGAGTATGGCCCCCGACCTTCAGTACTTACTACCGATTTTCGCCTTACAGATATAGAGTACGCCGACGATACAGTTTTATTATCTCGCACGAGACTGTCCCTGCACCGTTTTCTTCACACATTACAGGCCCACTCTTACAAAAGGGGCATGTCCTTGAATCACGAGAAGTGCCAGCTTCTCTGTATCAACACTGATTTGCCCATATACCTAACCGATACCACAACCCACCCTTGCCAATGTGACTTCTGTTGCATGAGAAGCAACCCACAGCTACCCCAAGAACTCCGCATAGATCCTAAACCCCACGCCGATTACTTAGGAGCTGTTCTAACTCATAACTCAGCCGCCAAAGCGGACGCTAAAAAGCGATATGCGCAGGCCTCGCACGCGGCCAAATGTCTACATGACTTCTTTAGGCACCCCTCCATAACCATTAAGCGAAAGCTGCTAGTTCATTCCCAGATCGTGTTGGCCATCCTTCTGTATGGCTCGGAATCGCAGATGTATTTACAACCTGACCTCACTAAACTGAACAAGCTACACTACAAGGTCCTTAGACAGATCTTCAACATCAAAAGTTCCTTTTATCATATAGTCTTGGAACCATCGGAGGCAGTATGCTCCAACGAATATTTATCCCAGCTTGCCTATGAGTACGCCCCCAAACTTCTATCTCCATCACAGAATATCATTTCATCCCGGATCTTTTATCTCGGACATATCCTCAGACATGAAGATTCAATCGAACACATTTCCACCTACCAAACAGCACATGCCTACAGACGCCTCCATAGGAAAAGACCTGGCCACCCTCGCATACATTGGGCCGAATTGACCATGACGCAAGCGTACCAACGCTATCAAATACTTTCCTCGAATTCCCCTATTCCCCGCCCCTACCAAATACACCACGATATCTATCACCATCCTACAGAAAGAGAGGTGGCTGCTGCCCATTCCAGATTTTTTGGTAATACTGACCTTTGGAGGACCCTACAGCCGTTAGCTCAAAACCGTAGATCATGGGCTCAGTTAGAAGTTTTGCGTTAATCAGCTGAAAGGGCTGCTGACGAGTAGTCTCACTTGTGGACTTGCTCTGCGCGACTGAGAGAGAGAGAGAGAGAGAGAGACTGGATTCCTGGCCACCCGGAGCCGCTATCGAACGGACACAGTGAGCGACCGTCGACATACGTCGTTGGGTCTGCCGCCACCGGTGAGCTTCGATGTGTCGCTCCGCTTGCCTGGATTAATGTCCCTTTGCAGCTGATCGAATTGAGCTGTGAAGCGCATGTTGCTTGCCGCCCTGAGGTGATGTGGGCTGCATCAAGTTTGGCCTTTCACTCTATTTTGCTGGACTTTGGACTTATGGACTTTCGTGTGCACGATCGTTTGGTAACAAGGTTACGGGGACTGTCCGTTATCGGACGCGACGAGAGCGGCAGTCGGAGGGATTGGTGCTCCACGCGTCGCCTTGGGCTGCTTGGGGTGACGACCCTCTGTAGCTTCCTTCCGGTCGCTGAGAGGGCTGTAGTTCGACTGAACGGCTGGCGCCGGCTAAGTCTGCGTGCCGCAGTCACTTGTTTTCCCTCTTTGTGTCACCGCCGTTTTGGTTGCTTGTTCATGTTTGTTTGTTTGTAGGGACCGAGTGCTACAGCCGTAGCCGACGAGGCCCGCCCACGCAAAAAAAAAAACCATCATGGCTCGCTCGGCGGGCGACGTATGTCGCCCTGGCGGTGCTGCGTACAATAAAAGCTGCGGACCCAGGCAACCATGTGCGGCCTCAGAGAGAACCGGCAAAACACCCGCACCTAACACTTCCAGCTCTAGCAACCGCGCAGCAGAGTTTTTCTAAGAGTGCGCCGGTACCGTGGCAACGGGAGCCCAGGCGGAGCCTGAGCACCACTCGCACATCATACAGGACTCAGAGATTGGTCCCCGCACAGTGCACGCACAGGCGACTGTTTTGCCAATCAACCGGCACGGGCCGGTGTCCGAAGGGTTGTGCCATGTACACAAGCAAGTCGTGCTGCTGCGCTCAATAACCAGCGCGCAGCGATCTTGGCCGGGCACGTCCGGTGGCGCCAATCCTCATCGAGGCCGCTCAATGACGAACATGTGGGCCGCTGCGTGGCGTAGGACACACGAGAGTGGCGTGTTGGACAGCGTCCTGCAGGTTCACTGTGGCACAACATTGGCATTCAATCGAGAATTCATTGGCATGCGCGGCAGACAGATGCCAACTTCTCCCAGCAGCAATGCAGTCGGTCCGCCAAAGCTTCTTCCAAACCTGACTGAAAGCTTTTTTTGTGCTGCACAAGCGCAATGGAGTTGGCTGGCACATTCAGCGTTGGCAGCGCATGTGTAGAAGCTGTATCTTCGACTGCATGTTGCTTTGTCTATCGCATTATGTTTCATTTCCGTCGTATCTCGTTAATGGAGGATACTCTCTCAATCTGCATTGAGCATTAATTCTGATGGAGAGATGCGTGGGGTTTTGTGTTTTAATCAGGCTCACAAGCAACGTTTTTTTCCACGTGAGTTGTTTTCTTCGAAAAATTTTGCATGTTTCAGCTCTGCATCGCATTTCCTGCAACGATTGGCCCAAGCTTGAATGTGGCATACATGATTTTTTCGCGGTTTTTTGCTTTCGAGATAAGGACAATCGCAAAGAAGACCAAGTTAACATAACTTTAAAGATCAACATTCGAAGTTCTAGATGGTACCCAAACCGAACGTTTCAAAACGTTTGCAAGATCATGTATTAAAGCACCGCGCTTTGTTCCTTGCGCCCCCACATTGCTGGACAAGATGCTGCATGTTTGGATGCTTTCCGGCGAGCAGGCTGGTTTGGGTTTCGCTTGCGATCATCATCGCGGTTGTCAAAGTAGTAGTGCGACTGAATGTGAAAGGTAATTGTATGCGTAGCGTGCCCCAATGCAATTTACAGCAATGTATCTCGCTGCAGTAGTACTTGGCGGTTGTTTGCACTGAACCTCAGTTCATGCTTCCACTGTAGTTGCATATGTAGACTTGCACACTTTCACGATCCCAACAGAACATTCCAAGGTGGAGATTCCTAAGGCAGAGCATGACGACGTGAAGAGCGTAAAGCAACTTACTGAGCATTTACGTGGCGAAGTTTCAAAGAAAAAACAGGTTTCGAGTCTACTAGCCGGCTTTGGACATGGTGACTCCCTAAATGCCACAACATTGAGCTTGTGGAGTCGGCTTTGATGTGGAAGTAAGGCGAAGCTTACAGACGCTCCTGAACATACCAAGATTCCGGCAAAGACTTGTTCACGGAGATATGGTTTTAAAAGATGGTGCTGCCGTGGCCCCACTGGTAGATGTTAAGCTGGTGGTGCTGCGGCGTTTCGCCACAGACTCCCAAGCTCTGCCGAGACTCATTACGCAGAGCGCAGATGGCCGAGCAGCGGAAGTGGAGTCGTTGTTGGAAGAGCCACAAGATCCCGACTTATTGGATGCCAGAGGCTTTACAGCTCTGATGCACGCATCTGTGCAAGGGCACGTGGAGGTTGTGCGTCTCCTGCTGGAGGCCATGGCCAAGCCGAACAAAAGGAACAGAGATGGTGCGACGGCTCTTTTTCACGCATCCAGGCGCGGCCAAGACGAGGCTGTACGCTTGCTGCTGGAGGCTCGGGCGGACGTGAACGTGAAAAACAACGACGGAGAAACTGCTCTGATGAATGCCGCTTGCCGTGGCAACGCAGAATCTACACGTTTGCTCTTGGAAGCCCGGGCCAACATGAACGAGGTTGCAAAGAATGGAGCTACTGCTTTGATTTGCACATGGGTAAGCCGTGACATGAGGTCAGCGCAGGTGCTGCTGGAAGCGCAGGTTGACACGCGGGGTGCTGTTGGGTTCATGGCTTGGGTTTTCACGGCTATGCTGGTGATTTTGGTCCTCGATGCAGTCTTCATCTACTTGATGTTTGCTCCTGGGAGTTCCTTGCAGCATGTGACGTGGGCTGTCTGTTCCTGCTTGTGTACAGGTTTTGTCTCTCTCGTGTTCTGGACTCTTCGGGGCTCTCGGGAATCCTGGGTGGCATATGCAGCAGTTACAGACGCTGTCAGACGCATTTGCCGGGATCTGGGGACAGCCTACCAATGTTCCCATATGCGGGCAAGACAACCACTCCTGGCAGATCACCAGGTGCCTTGCATTCCTCACTCAGCCCAGCCCCGGGTAAGACTATAAGATCATAAGACTGTTTTATACACCAGCACTAGAATCATATTATAAGATTACTATAAGCATACTATAACAGTACTATAAAAATACTATACTACAATTTAATGGTTCTACAATCATGCAATAAAAATTTGGTCGCCTCTCTTGAACTTAGGTGGAGCCTGGAGCGGGCAAGGATGGCACCCTTCAAACCCTAAACCCCTGAAGCCCTGAAGCCCTGAACCCCTGAACCCCTGAACCCTCAACCCTGAGCCCTAAACCCTAAACCCTTTAAATCCTAAACCCAACTATAAACCTACAAGGCTGGAGCACCCTTGAGAAGCAGAGCATCTTCTGAGTCTGTGGAGCTGATGGCACATGAGGTCGCAGAAACGGCTAGCAATCTGGGAGTTTCCGAAAAGTAGGGCTACCTTATCTTGGGGCCTTAAAATAAGGATCCCATTATTTAGGGTACTCTATTAGGGTCCCCCATTTTCGGAAACTCCCATCTCGGTGACGGCTAGCCTGGTCAGAAGGAACACATGGGCAGAAAAAAAGGGGCAGAAGGGGCTTTTCAAGCATTGAAGCTTTCAGTGAGGGCTTGGGCTTCCGAGCCGTTGAATCTGCGTCAGGGATGTTGTGTGAATGGAATGACGAATGTTGCAGCAACTCAATCTGACACGCCAATGCATGGGCTCAGTACAAGCTTCATGAAACTGGTTTTGCAGTTCAGCTTGCTGGCATAGAGGATCACAGAGACCAAAACTGTTCGTCGTGGTGTCGCTTGCCTCAAGCTGCACAAGTGCTGATGTGCGTATAAGTCATGTGGGCTGCTGACATGGAGTACAATTACACGGCAGGAAGTTCGACTGAGACAGATCTTTCCCCTTCAGCCTCATCATGGCTTCCCACAGGTAGACTGTGCCATTTATCATGCGACTCTTGCATGTACGAATACAGATACTTGCGACGAACTTGTTGTGGTAAAATGCTGGCATGGTAGATGCAGTGTAGATCGCCTCCCATGGTGGATGTTTGGCGATGCGAATTATGGCTGCTTGGCCCGCGGTCAGCGTCTGGCGGATCTATTGGGGCTTTTTGTGGGGAGTCTATGGTTTATGATGCATGGGTTTGAAGGTTTCCGATGCAAGGCAGCGCAGCAGGGTGTAATGTAGGAACCTGATTAACAAATTCCTGGCCCTGTAACCCCCAATATGTTAAGATCCAACTATGGAGCCCTAATAAGGACCCAGGGTTTCTTAATCAGGCTCCTACATTAGACGACGCCCTGGGCCTGAAGTCCAACCCTAAAGCTTACATCCCACTCTCTCAGAGCAGCCAGAAGCCGCCAAGCCGGGAAGATACCCAGCTCTAGACGCCGAATCCGCAAGCATACCCGTAAATCGCAGGGCAGTCTTAAAATGCCCAACCCTCAACTCAGCATCCCAGACCCCCACATCTTCGAATTCCTTATCTCTATAAGCCGAGATCCTGAACCCTAAGCCGGAACTCCGACTCGCAAGTGTCGTCACCAAGGGATCCCACAGGCTAGCCGGTAGGATTGGGGTCTGGGGCTGTAAGGTTCGATCCTTTCATCCCAGTCCTTTCTCGGGCTGTCCTTCGAAGAGGGATTGCGCCATGTAGGCTTCTTTATTAGAGGAACTCCCAAGTCCTTCGCTTCAACTGGGTTGTAACTCCGGATACAAGGACAGCCGCCCAGCTTTGGGAACTGACCCGCCTTATGACCTCCTTCCTGACACTGCTGATCCTTCCTGCATCGCTTCAGCCTTCACAAAGTACCGCGCAAACGACGCCAGGTTCAGGGTTTAGGGCAACTCCCCAGCCCGGCATGCTCCAGGCCCCAAGGCCCCTCCCCCCGCGCCCTTCAACTTCCGAATTCTCAGAAGCTAGATCCCTCAGAAAGCCGAGTGAAACTTCTAGACTTCTAGACTCTCCTGTTACAGCTCCCAGCTCCCATCTCTCTTAAGTCTTCGGGTTGAGGGTTCGGGGTCCCCAGACACTACATAGCCCAGCTCTCTTGAGGAATAGCCCAGCGCCAAAAAATGAAAAAAAAGCATCCGGCCAACCCGTATTGCAGGAGCTGAAGGAGCTGTGCTTCCTCTTTGCCTTGGTTCTATTGTAGCTTGGTGGTTATGGAATGGGCGAAGAGGGTTGTGGTACGGTTTCCTGTTGCGGCCTTGTAAGATGAAGCCGCTCGCCGAAGGCGAAAAATGTTCGATCAAGAAAGTTAGAAAGCAGTTATTGTTAATCAGGGTTTCTCCATTCGTCCACCGGAGCGCGGCTAGCTCGCGACCCCAAACCTTAGCCCAAACCCGACACCCCAGATTCCCTAAATCCTAAACCCTAAATCGAATTCTTACGGAAACCCAGACGACTCCCTTGTAGATGCTGCACAGGTCAAGGTCCATTATAGAATCCTGAATCCTAGGCCCAGGTGGATGGCGCACTTGGGACTTTGTAAGCTTGGAGCATCAGAATCCTTCTATTTCGGCTTAGAACCTAGTTACTCAGTCGCTGGGTTATTGAGGTTTTACCAGACAAGTACTGCCAGGGATTTATGAGGATTCGAAAAGGGTTCTGGCGGCATTCTGTTTAGGTTTAGGGTCTAAGGTTTGGGCTCAGTTTTGTATTTGGCCCGATCCAGGCATGCGAATGGCTACGAGCTGCGAGCGAGCTGGATTCCAGTCAATGCCACAGGTTCCTTGAACCATCGTTGGTCGGATGTCCCAAGACCCAGAAACCGTCTGTTTATGAAGAAAAGCAATGAAAAGCAGAAGTGTAGACTCTAGTTCCTTCGAGTTACTTCGTAGAAGAAGATTTGATGATGCCTCAGTTCGGGATTGGGCAACTGGAGAGAGGCAAGATTATACGCTCCCATGCCATTTTGACGCGTGCCTGGTAACACAGAGAAGCGTTTCGCGTTGCAAAATACCACAGAGGAACAACATCATTCATGGATTTGCATGCGCGCGAAAATGCCTGTGTTTTCCCTTAACATGCGCTAAGACTCGAAAAACATCCCGTGCACAGGCGGGAAGAAGCGTGTTGTCCGGCCATGTAGATGCTAACATTGAGAGTTCACTTTAGCGCTGTCATCGCACCGGGGTTTGTCGGGAACAGTTCAAGACTCGAGCAATTTGACCTTGCTGACGCTGTTAAAACAACAAGAGCTTAAGAGAGTCAGAACGCACACACAAATCATACGAGCATTATTATCGTGACAACTAGGATGCAGAGGCCGTGGAGTGCATGACCGTCTGATGTATTTTCAGAAGACCCCCAAAAAGCGGGGAGATAGAGGTTTCATGTTGTTTCGGGTCACTGGAACCTTCTAGAAGCAGATCTTCACCATGGCAAACAAAGGTTATCAAAGGTTACAGCAGTGACAGCCTATTGGTGTAGTGCATCCGGTACAGACAGCTCCAGAAAAGGAGGTGTCATGCTAGGCTGCTTAGTTGGAGGCCTAGACAAGAGCTTTTCCGGTACTGTGTATAGTTCTGTACAGCAGCTTGTACGGGCAATGTGCGAAAGCAGAACGGCTGCAATAAAATACGTGAGAACTGTCCAAGGTTTGGGGCTTAGGGGTTACAGCGGATGGAAGAACCCACTCCCAACCCCCGCCCCTGCCCAGCACATCCAAAGCTTATATAACCTTAATATAGCTATTATATAGCCCATTATAGGGTAGGGGTCCCCATTGAGTTCACAACGCGCCATAAATGCCGAGCCGAAAGGACCCTGAAACCTAGTCGAAAGTGCACGTGAGAAGGGTATGGAAGGTACAACAAATCGGGGTATATGCACAGAGAGTGAGTATGCACGTGCAGCCTAAACCTTCAAGTCAAAACCCCTTGACATTATATCCTAGTAGTGTCATTGATGGCTTGTTATGATTGGTTTCTTATGCTTACTTACTAACAATATGATTCCGACTATCTGTATTACTCTGCTACTTTTACTACTACTACTACTACTACTACTACTACTACTACTACTACTACTACTACTACTACTACTACTACTACTACTACTACTACTACTACTACTGGTCTACTGATTGCTCCCAAACCGTTGAGCTCCGAGCCCGAACCCGGTGCATCAAAACGTCGACGCCAACCGCCAAACTCGCGGTTCTTTGCCGCAGACTGTTCCGAAGCGAGCCTTAGAAGGCAACATGCCAAGCAAGAGGGCTTCGGTTTGGGGGTTTGAGGCTTAACCTCCTAAACCTCAAACCCTAAGCCCTAGTTTAAGGTCTGTGTTTTTTGGGGGTTGGGCTTAAGGTTCAGGGATCATAGTTTCGGCGCGAGTTGTCCAGCGATTCGGGTTCAGGTTTGCCGTTCGGGTTTCAGGGTTTCGGGAAATGCGAGTCACTGATCCGAGGTTGCTTTGACGATCCATACTACTACGATGTCCGGCACTGAGAGCTCATTGGGTGTATCCTGAACCCAGAACCCTAAACCCTAAACCCTGAACCCCAAACCCTAAATCGTGATTGCTCGCTGCAGGCTTTGAGCTTGGGCCTCGGCTTCGCTTTTTCGAGTTTCAACGTTTCATTTGCGGAAGCTTATCGCCGACTTCTGACAGTTTGCAACCCTAAACCCTAATCCCCGACAGCTTCTTCAGGTTCGAAGGCCACGCTTCGCGTTTGCTGTTTGAGCGGTTAGCATACCCAAAGCCCCACCTCCTTGAAGTTGAAGCCTGCAGTCCTAACCCCCCGAACTCGGAGCCCGAAGGCTAGATGGCGAAGGGTCTAGAGCTTTGGTTTTCTTTCGGGGGTCTAGCGATCGGGATTTGAGGTTGTGGGGGTTTAGAGGTTAGGGTTTAGAGCTGTGGTCCTCTTCTGTTATGTACATATGCGTCGTTTGTGCAGATGCTTGGTGTTCCAAAGTTGAAGCTAACAGAGCCTCCTGATCTACCGAGCAGCGCGTAAAGACCTCATGACCTAAACTGATCTAGAGCGTAATGCCCCCCCCAAAAAAAATAATGTGTGGTTGCAGCACACAGACATTTCGCTTGGCCGGAAACCTGGCTTGCGAGCTGAGAACCTCTTCGTGTCCTTGGGCGCTGGGACCACTTGCCGCATAGATATCACGGACACCACCGGCGCCTTGGCTGCAGCAAGATGCTTCCTTAACACCGTTTGCTCGCGGAAGCTGGAGTTGCAAGTTACAAGCAATAAGTACTGGAGCCGAGGTTACTGCTCTTCTGACCTATCACTACCTTACCTATTTATCACTTACCCAGCAACCTTGAACCTTGTCCTTCAACACCTCATCTACAATTGGCATCCATCCGCGACCGCGGATTCCATTGGTGTAAGGGGGACCTGAAGCAAATGGATAAAGGAACTCCACAACAAAAACACCGAACCCGTAAACTCATAGGAGTTTTAGCCTATGGGGGTCAAGTAGGGATTAGGGTTCCATTAATAGGGTTCATATTAAGGAATCCCAACCCCAAGAATCTTAAACCCCCCTTTTGGCCTCCCATCGTAAGCGTATCTTAGAAAACGTTTCATCGGAGTTGACGTCCCAGGGAGCCCAACTCACCACCTAAGTAAGCAATGATGGGTCGTAGGTTTCGTAGAGAGTTGTTTAGGGTTTAGGGGTTCAGGGTTTGGGGTTTGGGGTAGGTTTCGTAGAGAGTTATCATTTTTGTTATGTCCACCAGTGTTTCATGTCTGTACATGCGGCTTCGGAGAGGTTCCATAGGCTGTTTTCGGATCTTCTTCTTCTTCGGGCAGACCCAACCAAACCCTACACCAACAGCTTTAAGCCCTTGGGGATCTTCGAGGTTGATGCCGCGTGTATATCCCTTAGTTCAACTACACTACACCTTGACCGACTCCTAAGCCGCTTAGCTTAGGGTTTAGGGTTCAAGGTTCAGGGTTTAGGGTTTAGGGTCTATAGGGTTTAGGGCAGTTTATGGTTTAGGGTTCAAGGTTCAGGCTCTAGGGTTTAGGGTTTAGGGTTCTCAGCCCTCGCCCTTCCGGCGCCAAGCACGTGCCCGGCACCGAGGCAATGGCCAAGGGACCACCTCTTCGCATCGGGCTCAGTCTTTCTTTTTGGGGGACGGGGTTCCTTTAAGGGGTCAGTTAAATGTTGCTAGACTCCGGTTTTGGGCCGCGTAAGGTGTGAGGTACGTGACCGCAATGAAAGGACTGCCAGTGTTACCATCGCTTCTCGACATGAACCAGCTCGTTAGCGTCGATGTCACGTCACAACCTTCCAGCTTGTGACCTTGAGGGCCACTCGGGGTGATTTCTGTACACAGTTCACTCAGGTATGTGCAGAGAGTCTCTCCTCGTCGCGTTGCATGTAGCTCGTGCCGACTACATTCGAGGGGCTTGGATCGGAATGTACTTCGGCGGTTCCTGAGAGTTGCGCAACCTTTCGACACATCATCATCTGCCATTGCTCATCTCATCGTATCCTGGATACACCGCAGAGTGTTTCAGACTTCGACTAATCCTGGCCCATTCGTGCTCCCCCAAACGGGCAATCAGTCCCATGTGGTAGTAAGTTTGGTGATGGGCCGGGTGGAAAGTCGGGGGGAGGGGGGGGGCGGGGGGAAAAAGAGAAAAACATAGCGGAGAGCACGAGGGAGATCGATCTGGATGTGGAGCAACTCGGGGTTGCTTGACGCTTCCGACTGTAAACCCTCTAGCCGACCTTAAACTACCCAAACCCACCTTTTTCTGCAGGTTCTTACTTTGGGGACCCAACCAAAAGGGCAGCATCACAACCCAGAGATCCCGATACCCCTCAATTAAGGAACATACCTTAAATTATAGAGGCCCAAATATTATGATTTAATAGGTATATTCCTTTATGAAGGGGTATCGGGATCTCTGGGAACCCACCAAAACAATCAGCAAGTGTGTCGAGGTCCCGGGGGTTCGACACGCTAGAAGATTGCCCCCTCGGCCGAAACGGGGGTGGGGGTTCAGACTTTTCTGTGTTCTTTCTGATCTGAGGTTTCTTTTTGTTTCAAGGTTTGGGGCTCTCTAGGTTGTTTTGTTGTTTTGTATTTTTCTTTCAGTTTTTTTTTTTCTTCGGGTTCTGGTTCTTCCAGGTTGGTTTCTTCTGTTTTGGTTTAAGGTTGTGTATGTGTTTCCGGTTTGGGGGGGTCTGTGCGGTATGGGGCTGTCGTGGTTTTCAAGTTTCGTGTTTGGTTTTTTGGCACCACCGGATTTCAGGGTTTTGGGGATTCATGGATTTTGGGGGTTTTGATTTGTGAGGTCGTGAGATTGGCGGGTTTTCGGGTTTTGACTTTTTTCAGGGGTGTTGTTATTCTCAATGTTTGCGGGTTGTTAGTATTTAAATGTGCTGGTTCTGGGTTTTGCGGCTTTCCGTTTCTCTAGGGTCTGGAGTTTGCGGTTTAGGATTCTGTACGGGCTGTATAGGAAGTGTCTTTTGAGAGGTTCACAGCGTGCGTGGTTTCGGGTGCACGGCATCCATGGGCGATCATGGGTCTTTGCGCTTTGTCCCTAAACCCTAACCCCTAAACCCGGGCCTCGTCAGGTTTTAAGTCGGAGCTTGCGACTGCCCTTATCGGGGTTGCCCTGCGGACTACATCGGATTAGCCTACCGTTTGCCTCTGGTTCTCAAAGGCTCTGAGGGCTCCCGAAGGATGGCTACAGTAGGGATTCCATCGGGATCGCAGGTTGCATTGTAGGGAGTCTTTACACCCTAAACCCCTAAACCCCTGACCCCCTAAACCCCTAATCCCCTAAACCCCTAAACCCCTACACCCCTAAACACCTGAACCCCTAACCCCCTAAACCACTAAACCCCCTAAACCCCTAAACCCCTAAAGCCTAAACCCACTGTTGGGGTTTCCTGGGTCAGCTCGAAGCTCTCGGGACTGCTCCGCACTCCGCAAACCTCGGCTTTTTCAACCCTTCCACCCCGAAGCTTAGGGCCCAAGTTTCTTGTGTCCTAAAGCCTCAAACCCAGCACCCTCAACATTGAAGACCTCTTCTCCGTTTCTGGGATCAGGGATGCAGCGAGTAAGATCTCATTTGCATCCTACTCGGGGTGTGGCCCCTTGTCACTCTGCACTTCAAGGCTCCTTCTGCACACCCTTGTCCTTGCCTTTAGAGTCCCAGGAATAGCGTTCTGGCTTCTGGGTTTAGGCTTTTGCCCACCCGGTTCTTGTGCTTTCCGTAAGATCCCCCTACAGGAAGCCTCAGAGGAATCCTTTTCGAAGCCTTTAGAGAAACTCACAAAGCATCCCTCAAAGGAGAACTGTCAGGGAACCCCCTCAGACCGAAAATGCCGGCCCGCTCAAAAGGTTTGCAGCGTTGCTTTAGCCTGGGGTATTGCACCGGAGTGGAGTACAGCCACTGGGCGGCAGAGGGTTTAGGCTTAGGGTTTGGGGTGTAGAGTTCAGGGAGTCACCACAAAGCCCAGTACCCCTTAGTTAAGGAATACAGCTTAAATCATATATGAAGCGCTATATAATTCAAGCCATATTCCTTCATGAAGGGGTATTGGGCTCTCTGGGTCTGTGATTTGAGCAGTTGGGTACAGATCTCCGGGAGAGCACAATCCAATACTCTCTGGGTACCCTAACCCCGACCTAAACCCTAAACCCTAACCCCGAAATCACGAAGCCCCGTGGCACCGTCACAAGGTCTTCGAGCTTTGGGTCTAGGGTTTTGCAGGGGTTTAGGGAGGAGAGTTCAAGGTTACCATACCTGCCCTGCGCCCGAAGCCTCCTAACCCCAAGGTCTACATAACCCTTCAAGCCCTGGGACCTTGAATCCGCGGGCTCTAATCCCCAAGTTTCGGCTCTAAGCCCTTCAATTCCTAGGCTCGGACAGCGGAATCGTACCACGCTAACAGACCTTACAATACGGCACCGAGCTTCGGTTCCACCTCCTAGGTTCTCAGGTTCTGTGCTCCGATTTCAATTTTCAGTGTTTTTTTGTAGGGTAGCTTTGAAAAGTCGTTGAAGCCAAACGCCCTAGAACACCAAAGCCACAGACACCGAAACCTGCAAACCCCAAGACCAACCTTAAAGCCCTGAGCACCGCAAACGAGAAACCCTAAACCAATAACTACTGTAGAGTCTAGGCTAGGCTCTGCACCCTAAACCCTCCACCCGACACCCTGAACCTTACCTTGCCGCGGCGCTTGCTTTGGTGACCCCAAACCCTAAAAGCCTTCATACCTCAAAACCCTAAACCCTAAGCCTCCAAGCCTTAATCCCTAAACCTCTAAACCCTCAGACCCAACATCTCTAACCCTGAGCTCAAAAACACCAAGCCCATTCCGCAGATGCGGACAACACTCGCTGCGAGATTTGGAACCGGCGTCTTGACCTGCTAGTTCTGCAAGTCAGGAAGTGTTTAGGGCTACTACAAGGCTTACTGTAAAGCTCACCCTAAGGGTTACTTCAAGGGATACTGTAAGGATGACTCTCAGGGTGACTAGAGTCCGGAAGTTTTTTTGGATTACTCAAGCCTGCAACTCCTTCAAACATGTTTTTGCGGTTCAGGGCCTTTTAAACGTAAACCGGTACACGCTTTTTTCTGTATTCCAGCTTGGGTTCTCGGAAGGCATACCTTCCTTGACGAGCTGATCGCTATGATCTGGCTTTCAACACAAGCCCTAAACCTCGTACTAAAACCTACACCTAAGCCAGGGTTCTATACTAAGGTTTCAGAAAGGTCCTGGGAGGGGAGTCTTGAGTCTGGGGGAATTGGAGAAGTTGTCTGGACCCGAGTGGCACAAAATCATCCAACAAGCACCACATTAGGTCAACCCATGAGCGCCTTCCACTGGGAGCCTACGAGCCACCAAAGGGGCTTCCTAAACCTTAGCTGAGTGGATACACTTTATACGTTTTGGGATAATACCACCCACTATAAAACGAAAAGTGTACACTTTTCGTTGCTTATGAACTTATGAACTCAGCAACTAAGAACCCATAACGCTTCGTATAACTTTAACGACCCTCTTGTAAGGCCCTGTCTGGACCCACCCTAGACTCTAGAATGCTAGTAAGTCCCGTGTTGTATTTGCGCACCTAGAAGCGGCGTATAAACATCGTAACAGACAGGGCTGACTTCTCAATGCACTTGGATTGTGGACCCGAACTCCTTTTCGGATCTTCTGTAGCACAACCTTCACAAAGAGGTCCCCTATTTGTAAGCGTTTTTTGTTGGGCTTTCATGTTTTTGTGGGATAGGAACACTGCTGAACCTGGGCCAACAAACTCGGTTGGGTGCCTTGTGACACTCTTGCCACACAGATTTGATGCGGGCCCAAGTTACCCTAAACCCTAAAGCCGAGACTCCACCCTGCTTGAAGGGGACGGTGGTCAAGGGAACCGCTCATAAGTTGGAGTTTGCTTCGGCTGCGTCGTTAGGGTCTGAGGATGTTATGCTCATAGTTCCCGGTATCAGTTCTCTCCATCCTAGATAAGAAGCGGTAGTTTGCTTGCGGGTGGGTTCTATCCTAGACAGACTGTCATGCGTGTTTTAGTAAAGTTTTCTTTTATAGTCGTAGCCTTACGCCCGAAACCCGTGAAGCTTCCTGTCCTCAACACAGACCCAAGAAGGTTCATTTTGGCCACCCAAACGTAATTAGTCCGAAGCCCCAGGAACTAGTACCTAAGATCCAACATCGTGAACCCTGAGCCCCGAAACCTAAACCCAAAATTCTTAGCACCAGCTAAGAGCCTTGCACCCAAAAGCTTGAAGCTCTGTCAAAACCTATGGTGGTAATCCGAGCCTTAGAGAAGCTCCAAAACGATTTTGAGGACGGTGGGCTACGTGAAGTTGGGGAGTGGCCCCAGCGAGTGCGTGGCACGCCAGGACGCTCCTTCTTGAGTCCCCGGCCCTCAAGAAAAAACAAGCCTCAACCCTTAACCCGTAACCCTAAACCCTACACCCTGATTAAACCCTACACCTTAAACCCTGAACCCGTAACCCAAACACCGCGCAATTTGCGGAGTGGCTTTGTAGGGTTTCGGGCCCAGCAACTCTTGTCGGATTCAAGAGGCTTGGAACTCGAAAGAGGTCTTCGTAGACACTTCGAAGTCTGAAGGCTACATCCCCCTGTTGGGGAGTCCTCCATCCCCAGAAGCAATTCTGAAGGAGCTTTCCTGCTTGGGATGGTCCGGCAAGGACTGCAAGACAGGCTGGAGAGAGATTTGTCAGGTTGTGCTGTCAATGACTGTGAGTAGTAGTATCGTCGTTGTGATTGTTGTTTGTAATTATTCCTCTTCTGATGACGTCTTGTTTGTTGCCGTCGTTGTCTTACGAATGATAACAATAATCATCATCATCGTCGTCATTAGCATCATTAGTTTGTGTGTATGGATCCTGGAGTATCACAGATGTCTTGCTGAGATGCGTTTGTTGGGGTTCAGGCCCATTCGTACAATAGCAATGAGCCAGAAACGCCCAGATGTTCGTCACAATCCTGAACCCAAAACCCTATATCCTATATCCTAAACAAAAAGCTGCTGGGCAAAAAGCCCGAAGCCCAACACGCCGAACCCTAAGCCTCCAAGTAGGCCTTTGGGTTTAGAGATTATAGAGATTCCTGCGATTCAGCGTATTAAGGATTGTGGCGCTTCAGGGCTGTTGTCTTCGGATTCGCGGATTTCACTGATAGTGTCCCACCACCTCCGATACGGCCCCTGAAACATTAAACCCTAAACCGCAGACCCTAAACCCAAAACCCGAACCCTAAACCCCAAACACAGAAGACCCCCAGCCGCATATGGTTTCGGGTCTTTGGTGACTTAGTATGATAGACGATCTGTTATACCATATTACACAACTGCCTTGTTTCTTTTTTCTGGTGGCTTAGCTGCACTCCGAAGGGTTGCTCACTACCACCCTCGTAAGGCTCAGTTGAAGACGGGTTCTTATGACATGCTATAAAAAGATACTATAACATACCGTTATATACTACAAGCGACTAACATGCACTACAGCATACTGTGATCTACTACAATAGACTAAAATGCACTATAACATACTTCTGCTACAGTGGGCTGTAATGCACTATAATCACTATCTATAACATACTATGACAATTTGGAATAGACTGCAATACACTTTACAAGCCCCTAGAACCCCTCCCCCCCCCAAAAGCCCCGATAGAATCTCTACAGAGCGAATCTTCTGAAAGTCATGCTGGGATCCCCAGCAGGATCCGAGCCCTCAAGGCCCCAAGCCCCGAGACCTCATAGGACTCTCTCTAAGGCGCCTCTAGAGTTCCTTTAAAGGGACGCTTGCAGGAACCCTTAAAGGAGCCCTTGTAGTTCCGTTTAGAGGGACCCTTTTAGGAGCTTCTAAACGGCCTTAAGATCCCGAGACGCAGAGGCGTGAAAGACTTCAACGCCTCGGAGCGCGTCAATCGCCTGGTTGCCTCCTGTGGGGCATCCCAGGGTAACTGCGGTTCTATAAACCCTAAGCCCCACAAGAGCTTCCACAACGCTTCTGTTAGGATCTGTTAGGGTTGCATGTAGGGCTTCATAAGGGCATTAGTTCTATGAGGGTACCATACGGGCCCCAACAAGATCATTGACAGGGAGTGGATTAAAGCACAAGTGCTTTTTCAAGGGTATCATCAGGATGCCACAAAGGTCCTAAAAGGGTATTGGTGCAATGGTTCCGCAAGGGTCTTAGCTCGTTAGGATTCAGGTTTTGGTTTCGAGGTCTCAGCAGCTGGGACTGGTATCCCCTTGTAGTCCGCATGTGGCTGCTCTAGCGAAACCCGAAAGGCCCCAGTCCACTGATTCAGGCACCGATATGTGTTTGGGGTCAAGGGGGGTTTAGTTCAGGGGTCTAGGGTTGAGGGTTCTTGAAGTGTTGTTTTTTCCATAAAGGTTTCGAGTTGAGGGTTCAGGTTTACTGTCTTCGGAATGTCTAGGTGTGGATCCTCCGGCTTGGTTTGAAAAGGGTTTGCAAAGGCTTTACACAAGGGTCTAGAGTCCAGGGCTTGGGAGTTTCGGGGCTTGCGGGCTCACTTTTGGACTTTGAGCTGCAAGTGTGAGGTGTATGCTGACGGCAGTATCTAGGCTTCAAGGCTTCAGAATGCTTGTCCAATGAGAAACTTTGCTTGATAACACAATGAACGTACGTACGATGACAGGTACGTGTAACCAAATAGACGGAGAACAGAAATACAAGTAAAAGGATGAACGACACGAATGAATTAATGATTGAGTGAACATATATATATATATATACATATACACACACACACACGCGTATAAAGATGCAAGCGTATGTGTGCATGCACAGGTAGTATAGGTAAGCACACACATACGTATTTGCGTTTGTATATTATACACATATATATATATATATACACACACACACACTAGGATTCTGGCGTGTATGCAGACATGAGTCTGAGTCGCAGAAGGCTTCAGATGACTTGTTCGCTTTTTCATCCCAGGAATCTTCAGATAAGCTTTAGGGTTTCGGAGTTTTTTGCATGTATTACAAGTATCATGAGGAACTCTAAGAATAACCTCCCGTGGTACACACGTCGTTGAGAGCCCAAGACAATCCTTCTAGAGCCTTCCTGCTTGGAAAGACTGCTCGGATAACGAGGATCGCTACCTTCAAGAAGAGAGCATTATCCTAAAATTCAATATGTAAAGACCAGGTGCGACCCCATAAGACAAGGGCCCGTATGGAAGCTGAGAAAATGCCATGCAGAGCCCTGTAGAAAGCCACACACACCAACCCCCAAACCAGAAGCCCTTAACTTTACATCCTAAACCCTAATTTCCTAAACCCCTTATTAAACCCTAAACCCTAAACCCCAAACCCCTAAAACCCTGAACCCCTGAAGCCCAAAAACCCTGAACCCAAGAGCACCTTCAGAGCCCCCCCAAGCCGTGCCCAGGTCCTCAGGCCTGCGCCGATGTGGAACCTGTCTGCCCCAACAATGCGAGTCTCAGGAATACTCACATCGGAGGCCCGTTGGCTCCGTTTTGGGCCTTGAAGCTCAGGGTTCTGGTTTGGGGTTCTGGGGGTTTGGGGTTTAGGGGCTTGGGGGTTTCTGCTTGCAAAGCCCCATTTTTGGGCTTCAACCATGCTTTGGGGAATGTGGTTGGGTGTGCCTGAAGGAGCGCGGCTTGCCAGCACGGCCATAGGTATGGTAATCCGGCTTGGGTACTTAAAGCTCAACTTGCCTGGCACTTTATAAGTCTGATTCTTCAACTGGGTCAAAAACCCTAAACCCTAAGCCCTAAACAGTAATAGAGACCTTGTAGAACTTTTGAGAGGGGCCCTCATAGAACCCTCAGGCCCGAAACCCTGGAGCCCCAAATCCTATGGATATTGGACATATGATACATGAGAACCTTGAACCGTTCTGAAAGCAGATAAAACACAGAAAAGAATCATTAAGGCCTCAGTGAAGCCTGTGAATCTTTTGACAACTTCTTGCTAACTAATTTTCACCAAAGCCTCATTATTCTTCGTACCAAGGCATCTGTCTTTGGAGTCCCTGTTGGAAATCTTGCAAAAACCTGACGAAACCCTTGAAACCCTCAAAGCCCTTGCTCCTGACTATCAAAGCTTTTATGGATCCGTTGAAAAAGCCTTCATGGAAGCAGATCACGAAGGATGAACCTAAACTGCCAACCCTAGATCCTAGCTCCTAGCGCAGACCCCAGATGAACAAGCCCCTGTTTGCATTAAAATCCCTGAGAAGTGGAGGGAGCTCGTTCATCAGAAGTTGACACTATTGAAACTGTTGAGGCCGCTATACTAAAGCCCTCATGACAACCCTTTATGGAAACGTTGAGAAGGAATCTTAACGGGAGTTACAGTATAACGTCCCCCAAAACCCTATTCTAATCATTAACGCCCCTATTCCAGAACCCTCAGAAATCTTCAACAGAGTCTTAACAGGAATTCTCAACCCTAAACCCTATCCTATTCTGATTATTGAGGCCGATCGAATAGTTCCTTCCCGGGACCCAGAGAGCCCAATACCCCTGAATTAAGGAATTTAGCTTAAATCATAATATGAAGCTCTCTTTTGTTTAAGCCATATTCCTTAATTAAGGGGAATTGGGCTTTTTGGGGAGGCCTCTACCTGAGCACCGCCGGAGCGCGCTACGAGTCGCAGCTTTCCCAGCGCCTCGGGCAACAACGCACGGCTTAGGCCTTGGGATGTTTAGGGCTTTGGGTTTAGGGTTTAGAGTTTTGAGTGTAGGGCTTGGGTTGTTCGGTTTGTGGTTACATTTCGTTCTTTTGTTTTTTGGGTTTTGAGTTTGTTATATAAGAACTATGACGGGCATAGGACTTCTAGGATAGGTAGAAGAGGGTTTTGGAGTATGTTAGACAGGCTATGGGGACTGTAAGTGGAAACTTTGGCTCCGAACGCGCAAAGCCGAGAACATCCAATCAGGTACGATGCCCTAAACCCTAAACCCTAAACCCCTAAACCCTAAACCCTAAACCGTAAGCCGACCCTAAAGCCGAAACCCAGGTACAATACCGGCTTCAACATGTTCTTCAACCTCCGTGGAGATATGAACGCCGCCATAGGCTGCTTCTTGGGACTTCCGTCTCTGGGGTTTTCGGGCAGAGGGTTTAGAGTTTTGGGGTATAGGGTATGGGGTTTAGGGTGTAGGGTGTGGGGTTTAGGATTTCAGAATTTCACTCTGATTTGGCATCAAGTTTTGGATTCCCAATTCCAGAATCGCAACACCCGCGCCCTGAAGTCCCGAAACCCTCGAGCCAGCAAGATACCTCGACTAGTACGACCAGGGCAGAGAGGCAGTTTTTGCCGGAGTGTCCTTGCGTGTCTGTTAGTTATTCCCCATCCCACTGAATCTAACTAATCCTCGCCAGAATCCGGTTAGATGCTTGCAGTAACCCCTAAGCCAGTAAACCCTCAACCAGCCAACCCTAAACCCCCAAGCCCTGAACCCTGAACCCCTAAACCCCTAAACCCGAAACCCAAATGCCACAGTCGGTGTGGATGGTGGCGGCGGGCAAGTGGGGGATTCTCCCGCTGACGCAGATGTTGTGTTATGTTCGTTTATTTGCGTGTGATTATGCATTTTTTTGCATGTTTGTGTGTGTGTGTGTGTGTGTGAGCTTGTGCGGGTCTGGCAATCCAGGCATAAGTTCGCTCTCTCGCGCTCTGCGCTCTCGCGCTCTCGCGCTCTCGCGCTCTTGCGCTCTTGCGCTCTCGCACTCTCGCACTCTCGCACTCTCGCACTCTCGCACTCTCGCACTCTCGCACTCTCGCACTCTCGCACCGTCACCCTCACCCTCACCCTCACCCTCACCCTCACCCTCACCCTCACCCTCACCCTCACCCTCGCGCTCACCCTCGCGCTCACCCTCGCGCTCACCCTCACCCTCACCCTCACCCTCACCCTCACCCTCACCCTCACCCTCACCCTCACCCTCACCCTCACCCTCACCCTCACCCTCACCCCTCCCTCCCACCCTCACCCTCTCGCTCACCCTCTCGCTCACCCTCTCGCTCACCCTCACTCTCACCCTCACCCGCACCCTCACCCTCACCCTCACCCTAACGCTCACGCTCATGCTCACTCTCGCTCTCACTCTCACTCTCACTCTCACTCACACCCCCTCTTTCTAAGCCGGCTCGAGCGAGAGCCAAAGACTAATTTTGTTCGTTGCGCGTTTTGAATATAATCCTCTTCCGATGTTGCTTGCAGGTGATGGTGCCTCCTTCCTGTGGGCCCCATCGCGATTGGGGCCCACCTCGCACATGACATGGAGACCGAGGTCTCGAAAGCCGTTGCTCGGGAAAGCTGGGGACGAAGATCTCGGGCTTGGCAAGAAGCCCCACTCTATCCCGTGGCTGCAATGCATGCACGCAGAGTCAGAATGCGCCAGCCGCATCCATCGGTTCCCACCTTAACTTAACACACCCCGAACTCCTGAACCACCCCCCCCCTCACAAGATCGACCCTATCAAGGTGATTCAAGGTGTGTCCGATCGGGATGCAAGCTTTGTTTGTTTCCCGCCCGGCCTCATGTAGCTACGAAGCTTGAGACTAGACGCTTGCATGACGCCGTGAGCGCACCACTGAGGCCATCTCAACCTTTTATCCCGTAAAAAGCGTGGGGAACTCAGCGCGCCGCGACTGGCTTTGCCGTTGCAGCTGCGCTGAACGGGGGTGCCAAAGGGGGGTCTAAGTTTTTCTAAAGTCTAAAGCTGCCAAAGCTGGTGACCATGTGGTTCAGGTCTTCATTGAAGCCTTGGGCTCGGATTGAGTGATGATTGTTTCCGTGGAAAGCTGCGCCTGCACTTTGACGCAGGCTGTGGATCGGCATGGAGGGACAAGTTTACAGTGAATTTCGACGCATTTCGTACTGTGATCGAAATCGCAATCCGCAACAGCGGATACGGATTGACCAGCATCGGGAATCTCGCTATCAGCTTTTTCTCGGACATGGTGATCCATGCGATTCGTGACGCAACAATGGCCATCATGGGCAAAGATTATGTGTCGTGCTACGAAGAGTACATTGAAACCTTAGATCGTCGACAAAGAGATTGAGAAGATGGATGCGGAGTGCAGAGGAGGCCTGCCAAATCCGCACGCTGTCGATTTGATCAACGAGAGGGAGATGGCGTCGGGCGAAGGGGACGATAGTCTGCGTATGTGTGCCGAAAGATATGTCCGCACGCAGGACTGCCAGATGCCACGATGGCAGAATGCCATAGTAAGTTGGGGTATTGCATGGGCTACCTCAACATGCAGGCGGGGCTCGTACTCGAGCCGCAAAGCAGAGCGGGGAGGGTAGGTTTTGATAAGTACATCGAAACCTATGGGTGCATAGAGCTTGTGTCCAAGATTTTCAACATTACACCGTACTCACAGCTCGTGGTCTCTTTCCCGAAACTTCGGAAGACCTTCTTTCCAGCGTCCGTGAGGTTCAGTGTTGAAGACGAATTCAATTATGCCAGTGCAGGCAAACAGCTGAGCATAATGAATATTTGCACAAAGTGCCCCCTCCAAATCCAATTTTAAGCTATGCCGTTCCATTTTATCAATCTTCTCCCGCCATTGCCGCGACTGGTGGGAGTATAAGATGCTAAACCTTGTGGAGGATGAGGAAATCGAATCTCCAACATTCGGGAAAGCGTACGAAGTTCTACAGGACAAGCACGCACATTGCCGGCTGGTGTTTAGGGTTTAGAAGTGGAGGGATGGTCTTGGCAGGTACATGGACATGGTGGTAGAAGACAAGGGTCCTTTCTAAGCTCCTGATGAATTCGTTTTTGGGATTGCCCAAATGAGGCTGGCTAGATGCTCCCTACATTAGTCTACGCAGAGCGTCTCCGTAGCAAGCAGGCGCGCAGCAACCTTCAACTGTAGACCTTAAACGCAGAACCCTCACCAAACTTGGAAATTATATAACTGTCGAACCACCCAAACGCACATCTCTACCACGAGGTCGTGGAGAGGAGAGCGCAGCAGCCTGTGCCCTTCCCGATGGCCATGAAGGCACGAGTTTCCGGAATTTCCGAGATCCTTACCTCGGAAGGCATGTCACGCACGGTTTGGCTTCATCGGGTGATTCTGATGCTTCAGGACCCCAACACCGGCATGCCGCAAGGCTGCCAGGCAGCATAGTGGCGAGATGCCGACGAAGGTAGTTCGCATAGTGAGGTTGCCAGGGCCCGTGTCAGGGGGAAATTCTGAGAGAGTGAAAGCACTGTGTCGGTTCCGCCGGTTTGCCATGCCGAAATCCATCGCGGGCAGTCTTTGTGAACGGATTTGGGTCCGGTTTGCAGAGCGAGGTGTTGAAGCTGGTAAACTGGTAAACATGCTCGCTCACTCAGGATTTGCTCACCCAATGGCCTTTCCTGGAATGGTGCCAGATGCCGCGATGCCGCAAGGCTGCCAGGCAGCATAGTGGCGAGATGCCGACGAAGGTAGTTCGCATAGTGTGGTTGCCAGGGGGCAACATGGAGAACGCGTGATGCAAGCCGGTGAGGGTTGTGCTTTTCCTTGGCTGCATGGCCGTTGGTGACTGGCAAAGGGCATTGACGTGTCGTGGGCCGGTCCTCCTGGCCGTTGTGGCCTTTCGTTTGTAGAACCAGATCTGCGGAAAAAATTAGCTCAAAAAGAAAACTTAAACCCTAAATCCCTAAATCCCTAAACCCTAAACACTAAACACTCCAGAAATACATGAACAGAAATTGCTTGTCGTTGCTGGCGTTGAGCGCCCTAAACCGTCACTTTCAAGCCCAACACAGCGAAACCAGTTTCCAGTGACAAAACTCCTCCAATGTCAAATCAGGTTCCAGGTAGAAAACTCTGCAAAATCCAGCCCAGCCCAGCCCACACCCCAAGAACCAGAGGCCACGACCAGCCCCACCGGCCAGCCCAGCAACAAAGTTTCCAAAATCAAGTTTCAATCAGGAAACCTAGCAAAACTTTCGCTCAAAACTTTCGCTCAAATCTTTCGCCCAAAATTTTCGCTCAAAACGTTTGGCACCCAAACCCTTAACAATTTCTATCCCCCTAGCCCAAGACCAAATCCAAAATGTGGTTCCAACAAAGAAAACCTGTTCAAAACTTTTCGCAAAAAATTTCGCTCAAGGCGTTTCGCTCAAAAGTTTCGTGTTTTCTCGAGCAAATGCTGGCAATGTCGAGAAACCGTGCGCGTTGGGCGAGGAGGCAGCCCAGCACAACCCCGAGCCCTCAGCCCCCAGTTCCCAGCCCCAAGCCCAAGCCCAAATCCAAAATGTGGTTCCAACAAAGAAAACCTGCTCAAAACTTTTCGCAAAAACTTTCGCTCAAAACTTTCACTCGAAACGTTTTTGGCACCCAAACCCTCAACAATTTCTGTAAACCCTAATCCCCATACCCTAAACTCCAGACCCAAACCCTACATAAACGACAAGTCGCCGCAGGGTTCAGGGCATGGGCTTTCTTTTGACCAGGGCCTCTGGACGTCACCGCCATCTCTGGAGACGGAACCAAGGAGGACGGAAGCCAATCAACCCTAATACAGCGGCCTCAATAATTACCGAGACCATCGTGGGGGTTCCTCATTATGATTCTTGTATACTGTAATAGGCCCCAAAAACGCTATTCCAATTCCTCAGGCCCCTATATTGCACCGCAACCTTTGCAGACGGGTTTTGCCCTAAGCTCTAAAATTCGAACTCCGAGCCGAAACCCCTGAATCCTTGTCGCGGAGCGCTCCTTCGTCTTGTCTTTGTCATTGTAGAGGTAAGAGAAGTAAGCGGTTCGAGGTAATGATGGTAGTGATGATGATGATGACGATGGCGATGACGATGGCTCTGATGATTAGTTCTTGATGATGATGATGATAGCGAAAATTATGGATGAACTGGCCACACCAGTCATGGCAGTTTTCCGGAAGCACAGTCAGAATCACATGTGCATGTACGTACGTACATACAATTGCGTAGAATATGTACCGTATACCTACAGAATTCCCACCCTATACCTACCTACTTACTTACCCACCTACCCGCGTACCCGCCTACTCACCAACCCACCTACCCACCTACGCACGTACCCACTTACCTTCCTGCTCTGAAGCCTAAGGAACGTTGCTAATGCATACTAATGCGATTGCCAGGTCTCGTGATCCTTCCCCGAAGAGCCAGCGCAATGAGCTAAATTCCGAGAACGGACCTCCAGCACCACGAGAGGGCAGGTAAGGGTTGAACCGAAACCGCTAGACATGTTTTTAGGGTACTTGGAAACAGTTTGGGTTTTTGGCTACTATAATGTGGGTGTCGGTTTAATAGTGGGGTACCCCCCCCCCCCCCCCCCCCCCCGACCAAAAATAAAAATTGACTTTAGTATGGCGCCGGTGACGCCGGACAGGGGTCAGGGGTCTGAGTGGCAGGGAATTGGGAGGTGCCGGGGTTTGGGGGGTTGGCTTGGGTGCAGGGTCTGCGGTTCTGCGCGAATGCGCGGTCGGGGGTCGTGGGGGTCTGGGGATCACCAAATGCTGGAAACCAAGCCCCGATCACTCCAAGACTACAACCAAGACTGAAAACCCTTCATTTTGAACACTTTTGCCTCCGTAACCTACAGTCTCACACACTCCCACCCACAATCGACCACGTCTGAAGCTTGGTGCGGTACAATAATAGTACAGTAGTACAATAGTAGTACAGTAGAAATAATACAGTAGTAGTACAATAGTAGTACAATTAAAGTGCAGTAGTACAATAGTAATACAACCGTAGTACAGTGGTAGTACAATAGTAGTACAGTAGTAGTACAATAATAGTACAGTAGTGCAATAGTAGCACAATAGTAGTACAGTAGTTGTACAGTAGTAGTACGATAATAGTACCGTAATACAATAGTAGTACAGTAGTAGTACAGTAGTAGTACAAGAATAGTGCAGTAGTACAATAGTAACACAACAGTAGTACAGTGGTAGTACAATAGTAGTACAGTAGTAGTACAATAATAGTACAGTAGTACGCTAGTACAACAATAGTAGTACAGTAGTAGTACAGTAGTAGTACGATTATAGTACCGTAGTACAATAGTAGTACAGTAGTAGTACACTAGTAGTGCAGTAGTACAAAAGTAATACAACAGTAGTACAGTGGTAGTACAATAGTAGTACAGTAGTAATACGATAGTAGTACAGTAGTACAATAGTAGTACAGTAATAGTACAGTGGTAGTACAATAGTAGTACAGTAGTACACTAGTAGTACAGTAGTAGTACAACAGTAGTACAGTAGTACAGTAGTAATACAGTAATAGTACAGAAATAATACCAATAAGAAAAGCATAAAGCCAGTGAGCACATTCCCCCAATAAGCAAAGCATAAAGCCAGCGCCTGAAACCCTAAACCCTAAACCCTGAACCCTAAACCCTAACAAACCCTAAACCCTAACGAATCCTAAACTCCTAAACCCTAACAAACCCTAAACCCTAAGCCTTAAACCCTTCCCAAAGGGGGGTCGGTCCAGATTGGACCCAAAATTGAATTTTTTATACAAACTTTAGTACTGGAGAGGCCTCTTTTGAGCTGGAGTACAATAGTAGTACAGTAGTAGTACAGAGTCCCTTCCTGACGCCCCAATAAGCGAAACAATTCTGCAAGAGATTTTCGGGCTTCAAGGCCAGGGTTTTAGGGTTGGGTGGGGGTTTGGGTGGGGGTTTAGGTCGTGGCTGCCTTAAGATTGACCATCAGCAAATAGCACAGCCCCGCCACCAAAAAATCACCCCAGCCAAAAAACAAACGCATTAATTAGAACACCCAAATTTTTTGTCAGATTCGGAATTAGCCCCGGAGCCGACGCATTAAAGGGGACTATATTCCAAAACCGACACCCACATTAAGCCCTAAAAAACAATATATAGTATAGTACAGTATCGTGTAGTATAGTATGGTATAGTATCGAGGAGTTGAGCACCAGGGCCAGGTATTTGGCCAACAGGCGGGTACGGAGGGTTCAGGGTTTAGGCTCGGTTGAGGGACAGGATTGGAGTTTTGTCTTAATGTAGGAACCTGATTAAGAAACCCTGGCCCTACAACCCCAATATATTAGGATTCATATAAGGAACCCTAATACAGACCCAAGGTTTCTTAATCAGCTCGGGGTGGTGGAGGTTGTCCGGCTAGGCTTCCGCACTGATCCTGACACCGCAACCCTAAACTTACCTTTGGTTTGTAGGGAATGGCGGAATGGGATACAATTAGAACTACTATTACTACCATTGTTCCATTCCCTTCTAACCAAAGGTAACATCTTTAAACTTGCGCCCTATACGATGAATCCCATGTCAAAATAGCTTTGAAAAGCCGCTAAAGCATAAACGCCTACAGTTTGACAGCATGTTTAAGCGCCCCAGGTTTAGGGCTTCGACGGCTTATTGTTTTTTTTTGTGATTGAGGGGTCTGTGGTTTAGGGTTTTGGGTTCTGGTCCCGGGCCCAAGGTGCTTTAGCGATGAGAGGGGTTGTAGGGATTCGGGTCTAGCATTGGGCTACACAGACACTGAATTTTGGTGTTTCGGGTGTAAGGGTAGGGCTTAACAAGGCATGCATAAATCGTGCATTCAAACTCGCGCGCTTGTAAGCCCCAAGCAATCTAAGGAAGGCTCTTTGAACATCCTCTGCCCAAGAAACCTTTGGTCCTAAACCCTGGACCCGAAACGTCCGATAAGCCCGAAACCCCAATGTAGGAACCTGATTAAGAAACCCTGGGCTTGTAACCCCGAAATAGTAGGATTCATATAAGGAACCCTTATAAAGGCCCAAGGCTTCTTAATCAGGTTCCTACATTACCCCCCACAAGTTCCATATTTATCCACATCTTACGCCAGCCCGAGACCGAACCTGCCTGCAGGGTGGGTGCCAAGCTTCTTCTCGGCCCCTACGGCGACGAGGCCTTCGAGACCGTGGTGGCCTGGCATCTTGAAGGGTACCTTCAAGGGTTCCTTCAACTTAGGGGTACTTAGAAATACATTTTAATTTTTGGTTATTATAATCCCTAAGAAACAGCTAAAATTGTAGTTTTGGCCAGGGTTCTAAGGTCGGTATAGTTAAGGATGCCTGTAAGGCTTCCTTTCAGAATTGCCTATAAGGGTTGTTGGTTTATGTGATGGGGTCCAGGGAGTTTAGGGTTGGACCCGAAGCCCTGGACGTTAGACCCGAAACGGTTTGGGTTCAGGGAGTTTCCGGCCGGGGTAGGATGTAGGCGGTTTTGGGCTTGGCATCGCCGTTTTTGAGTCGTTTGGGGGGTGATGTGTGCCCCTTCGGCGACCGCGGGATCAAATCGCAGGGTGCCTTGAGAAGAGGCTTGCAAGTAGGCGTCCCCCGCGACGAACCCTAATGCACCTAAACCCGAGAAAACACGAGCACCTCCGACCGGCTCTTCAAAATTCTCTGGAAACCAGCGAATTATACTGAATCATGCTATTTCTAGGAATAACGCTCGCCAAAGCCGCAGGATATCCGGCCCTACACGCGAAGAAAACCTCAAAATCCCAGATCGAAGCCTCGCCTCAGTTCAGCTTCCGAAAGCCCCTGACCGCTCAAGAAAGCAACGCACCTTCGAGGGTTTAGGGTTCAGGGTGTAGGCCTTGGCGGTTGAGGGTTTAGGGTTTTGGAGGTGAGTTTACGGCATATGATCAACACTTGAAACTCTATCCACCAACCTGATAGGGGACCCCAATGTAGTAGCCTATATAGTAGGATCCTTATTATAAGGGACACCAAAACGAGGCACCCCTACTTGCGGGTCACGGAAGATCCCTCACACAATCCGAGGCAGACGTTGCTGACCAGTCTCAGGCGGTGGACCCGGAAGTAGACCGGGAGCAATGTAGACCTCTAAATTCTTAACCCTTCTCCCTTAACAAGGTTTATCAGAGGGAGCACCTGATATGGCCTATAAGAGAGATCCAAACATGAGGGCTTTTGAAAAGAAGGGGTTCTTTAATCAGGGTTTGCAGACTGGCCATGACAGGGCTTTGCGCCTCCGGGGGGTCGGACTTAGTGGGGTTCAAGATTTCGGAGTTAGGGTTGGGGTTGGGGATGTAGGGTTCAGGGCTATAATATATTTCGAATTTTGATCGCCCTGAAATGCGGAAGTCTTGTTGTATTCCATTATGCGGATAGCGCCGGATTCAGCCTAGCAGCATGGGACTTTTGACGCCTTAGGGCACAGACCCTGAACCCTAAGCCCTATAACGCCGACGCTCTAGATCCTACACCCTAAACCCCAAGCCCCGTCTATAACAGTGATATCTCTGACCCGTTCCATAATGTAGTCTTCAGCGCAGCATACAAGGATCGAATAGTCGTAACGGGCAGATGCAGAGGAATGAACTGCCATACTGGATAGAGACCACAGCGCGAAGGCATTTTCAGAACCATTGGACCCAAAACCCTGGTAAAGGAATTCTAGGACCACATTTAGTATATGCTTCAATAAATCGAAACCTGAAGAGTGCCTTTGAGCGAGCGCCGAAGCGCGCTACCGAAAAGCGCGCAGGGCACTAGCAAAAAAAACCCAAGCCCTTGCGCTTGGTAGGCTTATTATCGGAGTCTGTATTTAGTGTCGTAGCAGATTTCGGAGGACCTGAAGACTTGTTTGAGGTGTCTTAGGGGTTTAGGGCTAATTAAGGGCTTTGGGTTTAGTGTTTAGGGCGTAGAGGTATCGGTTCAGGGTTCAGGGTAGGTTTGAGCTTTCGACCCAGGTTGTCCTTCGTTGTCGGATGTTTCATGGATCTTGTTTCATGTAGTTTGGCTCCTTTACGGTATAGCAGGTTTATATGAGACGCATCATATCGATTTTGTGCTTCGGGGTAGAGTTTCAATTTTGGCTTCCTGTCGTCTACTGAGACCTCAAACCCCAACGCTTTTGGTGGCTGAGCCCTTGTGAAGAAGGTCAGAAGTGTCGAGTTTCAGGCATACTGCAATTGCTTGATGAGTTTGTTCTGCTTTCGGAACCGGAAGCACCTACTCAGAGGATAAAGGCATTCATACTGCACCGCTCAGCTTTGCTTGGAGGATCAGGAAATGAGGTGGAAAGTTTATTTTGTCAATTCACCCGATATCGAACGTACTTGCTGGGCTGCTGGGTGCCTGGATTCTTCAGCACTGCGCTAGACTCCTGGATCCCTGTGCATACAATCGTCGCGCTCCCACATCGAAATGTCCCATCAAGCCCTAGATCCCCAGCTATAAAGTCCGAAGAACTTCATATCTCTAACCTCACAAGGCCGCCATAGCCCTAAGCCCTAAGCCCTAAACCCTAAGCCCTAAGCCCCAAACCCTAAACCCTAAACCCCAAACCCTAAACCCTAAACCGCCCACCGACCTTGTGACCCACCCTGGAGAAGCCTTGCCCTGCCCAGGCGGTTCTCGTTGGTCCCATTGCCAAGGCCCAGTTCGGAGCTTTGAAGCCCCTAGCTATGGGCCTTTGTGAGGGTTTTAGGGTTTAGGGTTTGGGATGTTATTTCCATTTTGCAGGTCGCCAAGTAAGTTTTTGTACAAGTTTTTTACACAAATGTAGGTGCTTTTGGCGTACTTGGAGTCCTATTGTTATTCTTATGGCACATTAGACCCTGAACCCCAAATCCTAAACCCCTTAAGTGAAGCTCCTTAGCGCGAGCCCAAGGAAGGTCTAAGGGCCGCAGCTCCTTCCAGGGTTGGGTGCTCGGGGACTGGACTTTGCAGTTCGAGAAGGCTTCTGTCGCTCACGGGAGGGACATCGCACAGTTCCCAACATGGGAAATAACGGGTTCGAGAAAGGGCTTTTTCAGGGTTCTTGAACGGGTTCTCCTGGGCCATAGGAAGCCTCCAAAAGGTTTCGCCCCCCCCACAGCATAGCGTGGGTCATCAGCAAGCCCGAAGCTCAAGGCTTAGCGTTTCTGATGCCCAGCAGCCATGCGCCCGCAGCCGCCCAAGCCTTGGACCCTTAATCCAGGGGGATGATGCCGTCATGGGGCGACCGAACGCCTTCAGCATGTCCAGTTGGGGGCCCAAGCTTCCGGCCTGCATTCTCTTTGGTGAAAGGCTTTCGACCGCGTCAGTCCGATCTGCATGCCGCGATGTTAATCTTCATAATGGTTCTGTCGTGTTTATGTGTAACTGGCTGTGCATCGTGCGAGGGACTGGCAGTGTTCAGCTGAGTCGAGACGTAAGGGGGGGAGGAACTGGACGTAAGAAGAGGGTCGGAAGAACTTCAAATAGTGTTCGTGCATAGTCTCTATGATCCCGAGTCTAATAGTAAGGTCATAAGAACCCTTAGGGAGGTAGGGAGGGGGGTGGGTGGCCTTAATACCTATAGGGCTTAACAAGGCCTATTCAAAGAAGTATAGTCCCCCACCCGCCTCCCCCTAACCCCCCTACGGGTGCCTACGATAAGGGCCCCCATGTGGTTGTTAGTTGGGTTGCCTCCCCGGCCGGTGGCTCAGACTCAGCCTCGCACATGCCCCGATGCCCAAGGCCGGTACGACGAGTTCCTGCTTCCGGCCTTCCAGCAGATTGCGCAGCATCTGCCACCCTGCCAGAGTTCCGATTAAATCTGCAAGCAGTGCTAAGTCGAAGTTCCGGGTTTTGGCAGGTTTTGAGGGACTGTAAGGTAGGGGGTTTCGGAGTCGTTTGATTTTTTGGGTGTTGTTTTGGGGCTTCGTAGGCTTTTATGCTTCAGGCGGATAGGGCTTCAGGCATTGAAGGCGAAAGGTTTGGGGTTCAGGGTTCTTGAAAGAGTGGGCCTAGTTTCGCAGTTTTGGGTCAGGTCCCTGGTCTGGTCTTCTGGCTTGGTCTTGTGGTTTCGGGTTTGGGCTTGAGTTTTCGTTTCATGGTATTGGCAGTCTTTCGCATTCTTTGGTCATGGTGGCCGTGATGCCCCTGGTGGTGATGATGATGATGATGATGGTGATGGCGATGTTGCTGTGATTATGGCGCTTGTGCTTGTTGCTGCTGCTGTTGCTGCTGCGCCTGCTGCTGACGATGATGACCAGAAGAAGATGATGATGATGGCGACGATGATGGTGATGAAGCCGATGCTGATATTGATGACGACTGCGGCAGCCCTGCATGTGATAGTATTGTTCATGACCAACAGATCCTGATGTTGCAATGTGTTGGCGGCGGCGGCGCTTGTTGTCATGTTGATGTTTATAGCGATTCTGGTCATGGTACCAGAACAAATTCAGATTTGGGTGTATTTGGGGTAAATGGATCAGGATTCAGCCTCGACTCTGAACCCTGAACGCCTAACGTAGGCCCTCAATCAGTAAGCTTACCTTTCCTTGGTAGGCATGGCATGGCCCTAAACCCTAGGCCCTAAGCCCGAAACCATGGGCAATGCTGATACTTTGACAGCTTAATCAGGTAAGCCGCACAAAATAGGCCGGAAGATCGCTAAAGCTTCAGAAACCTTGCTTGGAGGTTTCATGGGTGGTTATGAGTGGAGTATAAGTAAGGCAACTCAATTATAACTCCTTTTTAGGGGACTTATAACCCCACATATAACTAGCCATGAACCTCCAAGTACAGAATCTAAAGAGACTAGAATTCCTCAAACCCTCGGTGCAACATTCTATCCGAATGCCGTGCGTCTGTGGACCTTGAATAATCAGGAATACTATGGCGTAGGGCTCCCGCTAAAGTACCTTACTATTGCGCGCTTATATAGCCGTGAGAGAAGTCGAGTAAAGGACCTTTCAAGAACCTTCTTGTGGAGCCCGCCGTTACAGAGTTCAAGTATAGGACCCCAATCGAACGTCTAAAGAGCATCGCTGTGTGCCCTTATTGGCCCCTTACACAGCCGTACACAAAGATCCCGGCTATAGAACCCCAGTATCGGCATCCACTCCATTACAGAACCCTTAGGGGACACCATTAGAATTCCCGGAGCCCTAAACCACCGATTTCCTAAACCCTCAACCCTAAGCCCCGAACCCCTAAACGCCTAAACCCTACACTACACCCTAAACCCCTAAACCTCTACACCCCCAAAACCCCTAAACTCTAAACCCCAACCCCCCCTCCCCTCTTGTGAATGCCATGAGGCGAGCCACCGTCAGCGTCATCGGGCCGAGCCACGAGCGAGCCGACCTCCTGGGTTTGGAGATGAAGTACAGGACTCCGCTTTTTGTTTTAAACGGGTTTAGGATTGCAGGGTTTGAGGTTTAGGATTTGGGGTTGGGGTTTAGGGGTTGGGGTGTAGGGTTTGGGGTTTAGGGTTTACAGGGGTTTAGGAGTTTAACAAAAGACAAATCAGCCGGTGGTAGGGGCGCGAGCAGCACTGGAGTTTAGTCGATGGGTTTACCCCGGTTCATGGAAGCGGCACCAACTGTGACAAAAGGCTCTGATGGCTTCGTGGCTTGCAGGGTGTTCTGCTGGAATCCGTAAGGAAGCTGCAGGCCCCTCTTCTTAAACATTCCATCTCCAACCCTCTAACACCCCCCACGACTCCAACATATCAGGTTCTTGTTGGGTTCCAGAAGAGGTTCTATGAAGGTACTGCAGCGCTCAAGGCGAGGGTACTTTGTGGGATCTACGAACCTGAAACCCTAAACTCTGAACCTTTCAACCCCAAAACCGCAACCCTGAACCCCGAAATCCTGAACCCCTAAACCCTAGACTCACAGATCTATGAGCAGGAGGCTAGAACTGAAGCCCCCCTTGTCCGAGCGTATCGACGGGAAACCGCAACCTTGCGTCTTTGCGGAAGGGTGGTATAGCGTCATGAGGGTTACGTTTAGGGGTTCAGGTTTAACACATATATATATATGGAGTGTGTTTTGGGGTTACGGTAGAACACATGTGTAACGAGGGTTTAGGGTTCAGGGTTTAGGGTTCAAGGGTTCTTTGAGGAGGGTTTGGGGTCGGATTCTGGGTTACAAGGTTCAGGTTCAGGCTTACTAGGGATAGTAGGCCGCATAGCGTTTTGTGGTTCATTTCAGCCTAGGCTGTAGGAGTTCGCTTTGTTCGGATTGTTGGATTTGTGGTTTATGGTGCTGACTTCTTAGTCGAGAGTTTGTGGTTCGTGAGTCCCGCTACTTCTAGACTAGGACCTTATTCCCTTTTTAAGGGTTTAGGTTCCCTTCTAGCCCCCTTTAAACCAAAAAGGGCACCCTTGTTCTTCCTAGGTTGCTCTTGGGTCTGGTAGAAGCTTAACCCAACCCCTATGGAGACCACAACACCACCACGCCAACAGAAGCCTGCAGAAGTAGACTCCTTCAGAAGTTTGTGGATGCCTGAAAGACCCTTGAAGGAACCTGCAAAAACTGGTCTAGAAACCCCATAGAAGCAGTGTTGGTCCGTAAACCGTAAACCCTCAACCTTAAACCCCAACAAAAAGCCGTAAACCCCCAACCCAAAACCCCAGACCCAAAAAACAACCCTAAACCCCAAACCCTAAACCCTTAACCCTCATCCCTAAACCCTAAACCCTAAACCCTCAACCCGCATCCCTAAACCCTAAACGTAAACCCTCAACCCTAAACCCTCAACTCTAAACCCTAAACCCTCAACCCTAAACCCTCAACTCTAAAACCCTCAACCTTCAACCCTAAACCCTCACCCCTAAACCCTGAACCCCAAGCCCTAAACCCTCAACCCTAAACCTGATCGAAGCCTTGTCGGTCACAGGACCTGCTCGACGATCCCTGCAACGGCGGAAGCAGCGAACTTGGTCTACTTGGAGAATGTCACCCTTCCGCGAGAAGCTCAGGAAGCCATTGTCGCGGTCACATAGGCTTTATGGGTTCTTTGAGGTTTTACAGAGGTGTTCATAGGGTGTTATGTGTTTTTAGGGGCTTCAGCACTTAGATTCAAGACGTAGGTGTAAGAGTCCTTTATAGGGTTCTATCTGCGTCAGCATTGGAGGATCCTCACATGGGTGGTTGTCAAAATTATGGTCCCTTATTGGGTACCCTAAGTATTAGGTGCCGTACTATATTAGGGACCCAAAAAAAACCTCAATTTTGAAAACCACCCGCATGGACACTCAACCGGGTAAGCCCCTCGTCCCCTGTGGAGCGACACCCTCCGAAGATGCTGAAGCCTTAGGTACCGCCCCCATACAGTAAGAGTCTATAATCGGGCTACTATTAAGGTCCGAAAATAGCTAATATTCTACTATTACTGAGTCGGGGCCGTACCCAACTGAAGCCTATCACTGCGTGGAGATTTTAGAATTTTTGACAGGTTCTGCGGGGGGTTTATGATGTTGAAGTTTTGAGGTGTTTTGGGGTTGTAGGGATATGAAGTTTGGGAAGTCTGGGGTTTCGGGGCTTTGGGGTTTGAGGATTATCGGTCTTGCAGGTTTTGGGCCTTGGGGGCTTTAGGGTTTCATTAAGGAATCTTGAGCTCTGAGCAGGAATCCCAAAAGCCAAAGCCCCAAACCCTGAACCCGAAGATTCGGAGATGAGTAGCACTGCTGTTCTACCCCAAGATGCTGAGGCCCTGCGTGCCTACTTCCCGCCTCAAGATCTTACGTTGTAAGATCCCTTCGGTATACATGAAGTCTTTGACTTGTGCACATATACTAATCTTTTACAAATGCATGTCATGTGCATCAGTCCAAGACGCGACACCTTGAAACTTCAGCGGCAGCATTCGTAGAACGCCAAACAGTGCAACATCTTTTCCCTGTGAAGGGGTCCAGAACATGATTCCAGGGATATTGCTGTGTGAAGGGACATGGGGCTCCGGAGAACCCAATGACCCTTAATTCTGGGATACACTTTTAACTGTATGGGCTTACTAAACCCTAAACCCTAAACCCTAAGATGGTGTTGTTCTTGAATCGACGGGTATTCGGCTCTTTCGGTGTCCGGGAAGGTACACCGCCGATCAGGACCAATGGATAGCGGAGGCACGGGCGGCTTCTGATGCAGAAGCTTTCACCCTAAGCCCTAAACCCCTACAACCCTAAAGACTCATACCGAAATCCCAAAGCGCAAAATTCAAAGACCCACCAACTCCACAAAAACGTAGTGCTGAATTTCCCGGGACGCAAACCGCAACCCCACCCCAAAGTCTCTCATCCTTATCCTTAAACCTCAGCCCCTCAGCCCGAAGCACCTAAACCCTAAAACCCTAGAAGCCCTAACTACTTTTAAGGCTTAAGGTTATAAAAATGATTTAAGTGTTGCTGGCTGTGGGCAGTATTCAAGGTCCTGAAGTGGTTTAGGGTTTAGGGGTTTATGGCCAAGTCCGGGTGTTGGGGCTGTGGAGTTGAGCGTTCGAAGTAGATGGTTTCAGGCTTGGGGGCTGCAGGCCCAGGATTTAAAGAGTTTTCGTGAGTTGGGATTCAAGGTTTAGGGAGGTTACGGTTTTCCGAATATAAAGACTCGTAATGAAAGGTGCTCCTAAGACCGCCTAGATCCCCATCCTAACTACCACTGCCCTAAGCCTGAGCGCTTGGGGTTTATGCCTAACAAGAATGTGTCAACATTAACCCCTCTACAGAACCCCAAAACCCTAGAACCCTAAAACCCTAGAGCCCTAAACCCAAAACCCTAAACCCTAAAACCCTAAAGCCCTAAACCCAAAACCCGAAACCCTAAAGCCCTGAACCCAAAACCCTAAACCCTAACCCCGAAACCCTTATGGAGCCCTCTCGGCTCAGCTTTGGCCTGGCTTCTGGCTTGCGGTGAGCGCGACCTGTAAAGCACACCCTGAGCCCGAAGCCCCCTGAGAGTCTTGAAGGGTTCCTTCACGGTAAGGGTTCCTTTAAGGCAAGGGTTCCTTTAAGGTAAGGGTTCCTTTAAGGTAAGGGCTCCTTTAAGGCAAGGGTTCCTTTAAGGCAAGGGTTCCTTTAAGGTAAGGGTTCCTTTAAGGTAAGGGTTCCTTTAAGGTAAGGGTTCCTTTAAGAGAAGGGTTCCTTTACGGTAAGGTTCCGTTTCAAAGGGTTCCTTTGTTGGTTCCTTTACGGGCTCCTTTGAAGGAGCCCCCTAAACTAAACCTTGAACGGAACCCTTTACAAGATCCCTCGTTGGGTTATTCTCCAGTAAGGGCCCATCTTAAGTTTCCAAAGTAGTACGGCACCCTTATAACGACGACCCTAGAGGGGACCCTAATTCAGGCCCTAAGACCTGACACCCTAAACCCCTAAGACTAAACCCTTAAACCCTACGAGCATTGTCATTCTTGTTGCTGTAGCTCTTACTGTTTCTATTCTTCTTTGAAGTTGTGCTGCTTCTCGTGTTTTATGTTCCCTAAACCCTAAATCCAAAGCCGAAACTCTGAACCCTAAACCCTAAAGTTCCCTAAACTCTTGTTTACAGGGTGTTCCTTTCGAGTTTGGGGGTTTGTTAGAGGGTTGCAGTAGGTGTCTTTTCAGGGTTTTCCGAGATGGAATGTTTATCTTCGTTAAGGGTTGCGGCATCAGGTTCTTGCTGGGTTCCAGAAGAGGTTCTATAAAGGTGCTACATTGCTAAAGACTAGGGTACTTGCAGGATCTATGAACCCCGAAACCCTAAACCTAGGCCCTGTATACACGCTGAACGTGCAGCGTCCCTCCTTCGGGAGGACAGAAGAGCCATCTCCCTCTGTCAGTGCTCGCCGGGTCTCCCGCGCGAGACGATTCGGTCTCTTAGGGTTCTTAGCACTCCCTGGTTCTGTTCTTAGTGGGGAATGGGGGAATGGACTATGGAGACCTACTATTGGGGGATTATATAGGGACTACTATAGGGATCCATTCCCCCATTCCCTACTGAGCACCAGACAGTACCTCGCATCCCGGGGTTTCCCAAATGGATGGAGTGCATCAGCCGATGGGTAACCTATCGTGTTGAAGTCCAGCCAGAGCGGCTAGTCCAGGCTCTCTGGCAGCTCGGGTGGAGATGAGGAGGCGCAACTCCCAGAGGACTACGATACGTTCTGGCTGCCTCCTCCATGACCTGTGTACTTGTTTGGGACATCTGGGAGCCTTCAACAGGGCTCTGCATGTGAGCAACCCATGTATGGATGCACCACGGAGGGGTCCTAACCCTTACTAAACCCTAAACGCCACACTAATGGGGGCCCTGGGGTTCTGCTACAGAGGTTTCCTCAGCAGTGCAGACGCTTGTCACCCCGCGGCCGGATGTGACCCTCGGACGCAGGGGCACTTTTTAGGGGTTGGGGTTTTAGGGTTTAGGGTTTGGGGCTTTCAGGCCTTAGGGTTTAAGGTTTGGGTTTAGGCCTTATAGGGTTGCCTTACCCAGCCCAACAAAGCTGGTCTAGCTACGATTGAGGGTCTAATCCTTACCCTTAAGCCCGAAATCCCAAGCTCGTAAACCCCTAAACCCCAGACCCCGAAACTCTGAACCCCTCAACGCTCAACCCCAAGCTGCTTCCTTTCGGTCGTCGGGCACAAAGCCGCAGTGGTTCTGCGTCCAGGTTTATTTACATAGGCGCACCGAAATATTTCGAAGACATACGGTCCCCTCGAGCCGAGAGCCCCAATGCCACAGCTTGAAACCCTACCTAATCCATGTCCCCGCGCACCCAAAGCCCTCGACCCCAATGCCTAATTGACCCCAAAATTTCAAACCGTAAAGCCTAAACCCTAAGCCCACGAACCCTAAACTAAGTACTTCCCAAATCCAAAACGAAGCTCTCAACCCGAGCAGGCTCCCAAAGCCGCAAATTGCAAAGCAGCGACACCCTCCCGAAGCTCCTTAGAACACTCTTATAGGACCCTTCTCAGCCCCTCATAGCTTCATCATACGCCCCCAAGTCCCACGCACCAAAACCCCATCCTCTAAACCTAGACACCCCGATCGAAAACCCCAAACCTGTACATGACCAACGCTGCTCTTTGACCTGTATGATCCCGGAAGCCCTTTGTTTCCGTGCTTTTGAGGATCGTTTGTTGCGAAGCGGCTGACAAATGCATCCAAGACATTCTTCAGGCCTTTGAGTGTGTTGGGGTTTAGGGTCTGATTCAGGCAGTTACGAATACCTACGAGGTTTCCAAAAGACGGGTCTTCTTGTAAGGGTTCGAGTTTGCAGTTTTGAGCGCTGATTTCTCAGGTTTTGATGGCTTGGGATTTTATGCTTTCAGGATGTTACATGCAGGGCTCCTGAGTTTCGGGCTCCAGAGTGTTGGGGCTAAGGGTGCTTAGGCTTTGTTGGGCTTTGACGTTCGGGCTTTATGTTAAGGTTTAAGACTGTTGGGTTTGAAGTCGCGGGGCGTAAAATTTGAAGGTCGTAGGGCTTGAGGGCTTTAGGGCTGTAGGGTTCTTGGGTGTTGTTGCCGAGGATGAGATTATCTTAACGTCTGGGGTTTCGGGATTTGAAAGATGACTCCAAGCCCCGAACCCTGAAGCCTACTAGTAGTCGTTTTGGGGTTTGGGATTGAGAATTTGGGCTTCTGACTCCCACTCGTTCGCGATTGCCCTTCCAGAAGCTTTTGAAACCCCTTTGGGGTTTCTGGTTTAGCCCTGATATAGTCTTTTTTGAGCTTAGGGATACCTTCATTAAGGACACTTGCCGCACACTCAAACCCGCCTCAACCCTGTAGAGTACTCAAAGGGCACCTACGAATTCCAACCCTCAAACTAACTCGTTATCCCTAGACTTCAACCTCCAAGCCAGCAAACCAACAACCGAATGCCAGAGAGGACATCCGTGTCAAAGTCTACGACATGAAGGCTTTCATCGTCATGGAGGAGCCGACAGCTCGTGTTGTTTTGGCAGTTGTTACGTGTCGATGCGCTGGGGGTTCAGGTTGAGGGTTTGAGGTTTCGGGTGTGTTACAGGGGTAAGGGTTCACACACATGTGGGTGTATATACATACATATGTAAGCAGACGAAAAACAACTTATAGCTATATGCCAACATGTCAAGGCAATTAAAAACTAAGTAATAGGGGTAGATATACGCGACATTAAATATTTACACGTAATGATACGTATTTGTATGTCTATGTATGTGTGAAACATACGTACCAATCTCCATGCATGTATATGACAGCGTGTATCTCATACACACTATGGTACTTCCCAAGCCGATAGCTGTGTCAAGAGCTGTCTATCTCTCTGTCTGTCTATCTGTCTATCTATCTTAGAGATCGGAATAATTCGCAATTGTATCCCTTTCTAGTAACCCGAATGTATTCTACCAAAATGATATAGCGTACCTGCAAACCCTACCTAAACTATTAAGGCCCCTGAACCCGAAACCCTAAGCCCCCGACCATAGGCACGGCCCAAAAGCGCTTCGGGGGGTAGTGTCGGAATTGGAACTCCCAGATCCTGGATCCAGCTTGCAGCCGGAGAACCCCAACCCTGGGCTATTGCTCAGGAGTTTAGGATTTGGGTTTAGGGTTGAGGTTTAGGGAGTTTAGCTTAAGTTACCAAAGCAAGGAAGCCGCATTACTTGCTATGATCCCCATTCTGGTAGCTTAGCTTAAAGCCTACAACGACATCCTTCATCTCACGCTGAACCCGGAAGCCTATACCCTAAATCCCGTAGACTCCAAAGCCCCCTAAACCCTAAACCCCGAGACCCTAAACCCCAAACCCCACAGCTTACGGTAGCCCTTAGAGGCCTCTTTAAAGCGACTTGAACGTCCCCAAACTGAAGACCCCTTCAGATTTCTCAGCATGGCCCTAGCGATGTGCTGTGCAGGATGAGACGATCAGCGCAGCCTTGCTACTGGGCGCAATAGGATCCCAAAGCTTCAGACCTTGAGCCCAGGTGGTTAGGGTTGTTAAGGTACATCGGGCTTAGGGTTCAGGGTTCAGGGGTTCAGGTTTAGGGTTCAGGGGTTTAGGGTTTAGGGTTTATGCAATCGGTCATGCGGACTGTCACGAAGCGAAACACTTGCCGACTAAATGGATGTTTAGGGTGATCCCAAGACGAGAAGCTTCAAACAGGAGACCTCGAAACAAGAGCGTGGAGCTCTTGTTGTACATTGGTCTGATCAAGTATTTTTTGGTATAGTCTAGTTTAGGTTAAAGTGTAATATGCCCAACCCTGAACCCTATACCCTTGTATGCCCTAAAGATTAAAGTTCATTCTGAGGGCTTTTGGTTTAACAGTCAGAGTTCCGGGCTTCTGGGCCGGATTTCAGGGTTTAGGGTTTAAATTCTCGCTCCTGCGACAAGGTAGATAGATAGACAGATAAAGGGTCATTGTATGTATGTACAGCACAATGCGCACATGCTCTTTTTATACCTATATGCTTTTTGACATATCTGTGTTGCAATGTTGTACTTGTGGTCTACGTGTATATGTTTGCCTACACATTTCTCATTTACCTCCCCTTGACCTTGACATAGAAGCTTGAATGTTTAGGTACTACTGTTGTTAGAAGTCCATATTCTGTTCGTAATATGACAGAAAATTAGACCCAGAACCGCAGTCTAACAGTTAAAGCCCTCAGAATAAATCCTTCACCCTAAACCCATTGACCCTAAACCTTCAAACCTGCAGCTTACAAGCGAGATGAGAACTTAAAGGAAGCCTGCAAGAAATCCTAAGCTTCACAGGAACCCTTGAAGAAACTCGCAAAAGGAATTATGCGGCGCTTCAGCGCATGGACTTCAACCAGATCCTCATCGACGTGTGCCTCGGCACGGTGTCCAACCCGGAACCCTTAAACCCCAAACCTTCAAGCCTGAATCTAGAGCCTCAAAGACCCTTAGCGCCAAAGGTTTGAGGTTTTGGGTGCCTTAGGGAGCTTAGCGGCTAGGGAGTTCCCAACCAAAAGCCTTAAACCCTTTCGCGATGTCTGGGCTTTAGGTTTAGAGTTGCATCGGCGGGGAGGATGGAGGGTGTCCGGTTTTCAGAGATTCCCATGGGTGTAGTGTTGTTTAGAGTTCAGCGTTTAGGGTTTAGAATTTGGGGTTCAGGGTTTGGGGTTCAGGGCAGGTGCTAAGTGCAACAATTGAATTTGCCAAGCTTCCTTGCTCAGGTGTGCAAGAATGAAAGCTAGACCCTCAGCCTGACTGTACGCCCGAAGCTCTTCAGTTCTAAGCCTACACCCCTGAGCCACTTAGGCCCCCAAACGTGAAGGCCCTCGCTGGAAGGAGGAACTTACAGCCTCCAAGGTTAGACGGCATGCAAAGCGCAGGGCAAGAAGGGAAGAACAGCCCAAGGATTCACCCCTAAACCCTAAACCCCTAAAGCCTAAGCCCCTAAGCCCCTAAGCCCCTAAACCCCTAAACCTCTAAACCCTTAAACCCTAAACCCCTAAACCCCAAACCCTAAACCCCTAAACCCCTAAGCCCAAATCCCTAAACCCCACGTTTTTTTCCTCAGCCTCAAGCCCCCATCTCCCACAATAGCTGCGAGAAAGTTTACGCACGCATACCTTAGACTTACCTTTGGTTAGCAGGGAATGGAAGAATGGTAGTAATAGTAGTTACAATTCTACCCTAACCAAAGGTAAGTAGATTGAGGGCGTTTGGGTTTTTTCGGTTAACCTCATGTGTAGGGTCGAGGCTTGTGCGGCTAAAGTACAGTAATTAACGCGAGTTTGGTTGCTTGTGAATTTACTTACCAACGCCCATGTTCCAGCGCACGTTCCGAAGTTGGAATCCTGTTGGAAGCTGATCGTAACTCCGTATCAAAAGCCATCATACACTCCTTACAGTACTACTGTGGTGGTTCCTTATCATAACTATGGTAAAGTGGGCCTCCAAACCCTATTCTGATCATTAAGGCCCCTAATATAGATACCCATTATGGATCCCTTGTAGACCCTTCAAGGATCCCTTTAAAGGGAACCCTATTCTAATCATTAAGGCCCTTTTATTAAGCTCCTCACTTAAAGGATCATGGGACTTAGTATCTAGGGTTATAGTTAGGGTAACTATACTTATAACTACTTATAACCCCAATTAAGGTACTTATAACCTTTCTTACTAAGTCCCATGATCCTTTAAGTAAGCAAGCTCTGGCAGAGAATCCTCAAGAGCCGAGGCGCGAGGAGCTGGGCCTGGCAGGAATCTCACAGACGCCGGAGGTCATGGCCCTCTGGCTCCTCGGATGTCGGCCGGTTTGTATTGTGTTTTTTCCTGAATTTCTGATACATGGTTTCTACTGCTTTCTATGCTATCTAGAATTTTATTCAGCAGAAGAGTTTCAGTTTGTGCTGGCACTCCTGGCCAGTTCTTGTTTTTACCGGCGGTTCTTCGCACTGTGTTGCTCCGTTTTCTATGGGAGGTTCTTTTCGCAGGCGGCCTTAACGCTTGAGAATGGGACAACAAAAGGAAACGGCACCACAAGTTCGCAACGGGTTCGGCACGATAGTTTCTTGGATAGGGGTTTCGGGCTCGAGGGTGAAGGGTTGAGGCTTCCAACCAAATATCAGGTATTTCCGTCAAGGCTTTTGGTAGGGCTGTGCAAGACTTCAATACGGGGCAATCGCGGTAGCATGTTGACGGTCCAAGCCTTAAGAAGCCCACAGACCCCTCTCTTACAAAGTTTCTAACACACTGCAAAAGTCCGCCTTAATCCAACAACACCAAAAATCCCAACACGATGCATTGGTTTCGGGTATTTGTTTATTCCACTGGGTTTTCGGCTTTTGCCATGGCGGGTTCACCACGATTTCGTTCTCTGAGCTTTGGAAAATTAGCGAACGTTTGCTTAAAACTGTGGCAAAGGTACGTTGAGTGTGGCTTGTTGGGTTCTACAAGGCTTTTATGTGGCTACATGGGCCTCATAGGATTGTAAGAGTTTGTAAGGGGTTTGTAAGGATTATTTAAGTGCTCTATAAGAGCTTTCAAGATGCAGGTTCCTAAGCTACCCTGGGTAACAGCTACATAAGGTGATTTAGGTTAATTACATGAGCCTCGGTATCGCCAAGCCCTCAGCCCCAAACCATCATCCTTAAACCCTACATTTTAAGCCCTGGACCACCAGCACCGCAGGGGGTTTATTCATCACCTCCAGCCCAAGCTCTTTCTCGACGAAGCCTTAAACTTTTCCGATTCCTACCATATAGGGGTCCGAGTTATGCCTGCAACATAAAACCATCCCTCCAGGCCCTTAAACCCTAGACCCCTAAACCCTGAACCCTACATCCTAAGCCCTAAACCGCTACACTCAAGAAGCCCTTGGATGAAAGCTTGCGCCGAGAGCAAGGGGCATCAGAAACCTCCTCAGTCGATGTCGCGGCTGTACTGGGAGGTTCATGGGTTTTCATAAGTGGGGTTTTAAGTGGGGTGCCTTTAAACGGATCTACAGGGTTATAGGGTTTAGGGTTTTTGTGAGCGGGCTTATAAGTAGGGAAACTATAGTTTAACCCTTATTAGAGCACTTAGAACCAACTTTTAACTGTCCATGAACCTCCAAGTATGGGCGTGACGACATAGCAGGTCCTTTGTCGCTGCAGAAAGAGATAGTGCAAGCTGTGACAGGTGGCTTCCGTCCAGTATGGCCCACCCTCACCCTCAGGGGGGCCGTGCCCGGCTATGCCTGATGCCCCGACTTCTGTGAAACCCTAAACCCTAAGAGAGAGTACTTCAGCTACGACCATACCTCGACTGCATGACCCAGAGCCGCCCAAGTCAGACTTCAGTCTGAAGCCCTAAACTCCCACAAAGTCGCCGTGGACCCCAAACCCCTGGCTTTGGGTTTGTGTTTCGGATTAGGGTTGCTGTGTTTTTGTGTGTGCCCTGGCTCTTGGCTTTGAAAGAATTTCGAAGCCCTGAGGACCTGCCCCACCTACCGGGCGATACAGAATGAAGCCCACCAGTATTCGAGACAGCTCTTCGAGCTGATGAAGGCAAGAGACCTTTTGGGATTCTGGAATTAAGGGCTTGGGGTCCAGGGTTTAGGGCAGCTTTTGGTTTACAGCTTGCGTATCCATCTACAACTGTGTTTATACGCTCATAGGCATATGCATGCATACATACACATATACAGAACGGCCACCACCACCACCACCACCCCCGCCGCCGCCGCCGCCCACACCACCACCACCACCGCCACCACCACCAACACCGCCGCCCCTGCCACCACCGCCACCAATTTCGCCACCACCGCCGCCAACACCGCCCTACCGCCACCATCACCACCACCGCCGCCAGCATTACCACCGCCACCACCACCACAGTAGTAGTAGTAGTAGTAGTAGTAGTAGTAGTAGTAGTAGTAGTAGTAGTAGTAGTAGTAGTAGTAGTAGTTGTAGCAGTAGCAGTAGCAGTAGCAGTAGCAGTAGCAGTAGCAGTAGCAGTAGCAGTAGTAGTAGTAGTAGTAGTAGTAGTAGTAGTAGTAGTAGTAGTTGTAGCAGTAGCAGTAGCAGTAGCAGTAGCAGTAGCAGTAGCAGTAGCAGTAGTAGTAGTAGTAGTAGTAGTAGTAGTAGTAGTAGTAGTAGTAGTAGTAGTAGTAGTACTCAGTAGTTGTAGTTGTTATGAGTAATAGCAGCAGCAGTAGTGGTGGTGGTGGTGGTGGTGATAGTAGTAGTAGCTGCTACGGCTGCGGCTGCTGGTGCTGCTACTGCTCCTTCTATCCCTGCTACTTCTGCCACCACTCCCAACTACTTGGAGGTTCATGGGTAGTTATAAGTGGGGTTACAAGTAGGGTAGCTCTAATTATAACCCCGTATTAGGGGGCCTATAATCCCACTTATAACTACCCATGAACCTCCAAGTATCACCACTACCACTACCACTACCATGACCACTACCATGACCTCTACCACTACCACTACTACTGCTCCTCTTCCTCCTGCTGCTGCCGTTGCTGTTGCTCCTGCGACTGCTACTGCTACTGCTGCTGCTGTTACTGCTACTGCTCCTGCTACTGCCATTGTCACTAAAGCTAAAGAGACCCGATGCGCTCCATGCCGAACCCTTAAGCCTGCAAGCCGCTGGGTTTGGTTTTAGGGCTTAGGGTTTAGGGCTTAGCACCGAATTCCAAACAAAAAGCTTATGCCCCGGCCGCATATGGCAAACTCGATGCCCTAACCTCAAAACGCCGCGAGCCCTGAATTCCTGCAGAGCCTTTGGGACCCTTCGTAGACCTCGGGTAAACCCTAAACCCGAGAACCTGGCATGCCCTAAACCCGAAATGCCCTGAACCCTAGACCCTAAATGCCGAGTAAATGCCTTAAATTCAACCATGAACCTAAATGCCCTCAACCTTAAACCCTACTTCAGGAAGTCCTCGTGGTATCCGACTGGGATCGGAGCGCGCCGAAAGCCGGAGGCCTGCAGGGGAAGGGGCTGAGGAGTTTAGGGTTTAGGAGTTTAGGGGTTTATGAAGCGGTCATCGGACGATCCAGAGTTTAGGGGTTTAGGGTTGACGGGTTTAAGGGTTGAGGGTTATGTGTTTACAGGTTTAGGGTTTAGGGCTTACTGCAGGAGTTACGACATGGGTTACTATGTGGTTTGCTACAAGTCTTACTACAGGGGTTAGTTTCAGGATTTCTACAGGTTACTTCAATGGCTACTGCCCAAGGTTACTATAGACAGGTTGTTATAGTAAGTGTGATTACTTTGGGGCTGGGCCCACTCGGGACTGGCTGTACCAGGGTTTTCGTGTCTACAGAGGTTGTTCGTGGGTTGTAGAACGGATTTCGCAAAGAGTTTCCAAGGACTTCAAGGGGACTTTTTGTTTCGAGTTTGGACCTTTGCAAAGAAGTGGAGGTGCAAAACAGTGAGACGAATAACCCCAGTCAGGGTAACGCTTCGAAGGGGAGGGTCAATTCCTCAACCCCGGATCTAAACTTCCGTAAACTCTCAGGCCAGAACCATAACAATTCTCATAAAGTCCTGATTGAATTCGATAGAGCCCTGACGGAACCCTGATGAAAGATTATGAAGCTTTCTCAGACCCCTTCTCAATAAAGCTCTAACAAACCCAAATACAAATACGCAAACATACATATCATTCGTATATATATATATATATGTATATATATATATATATATATATATACAGATATATGTAGATATTTACCATACATAAGTCTTTACGTGTGCCTGCGCTGTCTGCAGCTTTCATGTACCTCTCCTACTACTTGTTCCGCACCCACGCGATGCCGGAATCTGCTGCCGCCTGGACATCGGCCATGTGTCTGTTGGAGGCTTCTTCCAGGGTTTAGGGTTTAGGATTTCAACTTCACAAACATGCAGTAAATCATCCTAAGCCCTTTTGCTCCAAACCTAAGCCCCTTCAATCGATAGGCTTTCTTACTTCCCGGATCCTTTCCTTGAGTAAATTCTACATAGGTTAGGGGCGAGGAGATGGCGGCTGTTGCCTTAGACTCTAAGCCCCTATATATATATATATATAGATTGATTGCAAGGCCATGAAACATCAAGACTTGCCTTCTTTGGGTTTAGGCGGAAGGCTAGAACTGGGCTCAGTAAGGGCCCCGTTTGCCCTGCTTAGAGGTTTTCAGAAGGACATGTGCTGTGTAGGCTTGTGGAATGGTTTTTTAAAGCTTTACTCCAGTGGCCTGGGTTTTCAGCAGTAGTCCTCCCAAGCATATCTACAACCATAGTAATGGAGGCCAAACCTTCTGCACTGGGGAACAGCGGTGAGAGTTTTCCTTTAGTTGTCCAGGGCTCACGGCCCAGGATATAGAACTTGCGGTTTAGGACATCTAGGATTCGCCGTTTAAGCCGTGTGAGGGAAGTTAGGGTTTGGGGTTAAGGGTATACGGGTTTAGCAGACTGCGAGAGTTTGAGAAGTTTCGGTTGTGACAGTCACGCCTGCAAGCCTCCGGTTCTGCATCTGAGCCCGTAGTTGGACAAGGGTGTTCGGTACTGTATCTAGTTCTTGTTGTTCAGCCGACTATCACTATCAGAAGTCTTACTATGATCGCTAAATGCAAGTATCAAGGCTGTTTTGTTTTTTGCTGTTGCGCGAACCCCTAAACCCGAAACCCCCAACCCTAAACCCTAGTCCCTGAACCGCGAACTTCATTTCTTTCCGTAGCTGGCTCAGATCCCGGATGAGTACCGAATCCCTGAAGATTTAAGGCTCATTTTTTCCTGAAGGCCAATTTTTTCGGAAGGGTTCAGAACGGGACGTGTAAGGTCCGTAGAGGGTTGCTGATCTATGAGGCATCTCCGAAGTCTCACGTTGACCCATATATAAGTACAGTACACTGTGCTCCAACACGGCCCCAAGATTATGCCAAGCAGGCGGTGAAGGCCACGAATGGCTCGGAGCCTTTAGCGGTGACCTTAGTGTGAGCAGGGTCTGCTTGTCTGACTTTGGGCTTAGGGTTCTGTATTTTTTTCGGATGTGTCTTGTGACAGAAGTCGTGCTCATAGGGTTTAGGGTTTGGGGGAGAGGTTCTCAAGATTCTCTACTATGGGGGTGTAAGCCCCATTAGACCCTGAACCCTAAGTCTCAGTTGCGAGCTGCGCGCAGACGCCTTGCGGCTTAAGAGGTGCTCTTGGAAAATGGGAAGATTGGCTCAGTGCTACAATCAAGTGAAGCATCGGTGGACAGCGGCGCCGGCACGCACTGCGATAGTGCGGAAGCTGCTAAGTGTGCCTTGCATTTTCTGAATGTCCTCCAAACGCAAACAAATGCCGAATATGGAGATTCACGCGATGGGACTGCTCGACAGACCCTCGGCCCTTCAACCGAACCCCTGAACCCTGAATCCATAACCCTAAGCCCTAAAGCCCTACGCCCTGAACCCGAAAACCCTAAAGCCCCAAAGCCCCAAGCCCCCGGCAGGGTTGGTAAGGGTTTAGGGTTTTGGGGTTTTTGTATTCAAGGAAGGGCTCCGAGAAGGGGTGATTCGGGTCTGGGTTTAGGGTGCAAATGGTTTTCCCATAAGGGTTATTTAATGGTTCTTCGAGGGTTCCTGCAAATGTCCTATACGGTTTCTAAGAAGGTTACGACAAGACTTCCTATTCCTTTAAGGATTACTATACAGCCTCCGGCACGGGCTGACAGCATACAGTTTAGAGTTTCAGCGCGTTTCCGTTTTCGGAGTTTGAGTTTTGCTGTTGTTGCTTTCCGAGCCTTGGGTGATCAGTACATGCCGAGACAGCACGAGCACACATATTTTGTAATTGAGTGACCTCCTTGCTATCATTTTTCATATGATGTTGGAGTTCACGAAGTCTGGGGCCTAGGGGTACACTCCAGTACACAATTTTTCCAAGATTGTTGCGCTCGTGGAATAGGACCCTACTTCCGGAACTTGGGCCGCTAAATATTCCCAAAACTCTAAGAACTGAAACAATAGCCAGCTTCACGTCTGGGTACCTGCAGTATCTCCTGCAGTAGCAGTGGTTCGGGGTTGAGCACAAGTCAAGCCCATCCACCCGACCCGACAGCACCGAACCGCCCGAAAACTCCGAAACCCTGAAACCCCTACGACCTCAAAGCTGCCCGATCCCAAAACCCCCTCAAGAAGCTTTGCAGGGCTCTTATAGAGCCTTTTGTAGATGACTCATGGATCCCCTTTCAACAAACCCCTTTAGACACCCTAAAACTTAAACCCTAATCCCTAAACCAAAGCTGGCCATTGCACTTTAAAAAAAAAAAAACCAAAGCTAAACCCGAAGTCAGGCCGTAGTCGAAGCCTTTCGAGAGCTGGATGCCCGGTCCCCAGCGGGGGTATAGTGTTCAGGCATGCAGACCTCAGGGTTTCGGGTTCAGTTCTGCCATGCCCCGAAGACGAGCGAAGTGATAGGCGTGTGTCCTTGCAGAGCAGTTCAGGTTGGCTTAGAGTTTAGGAGTTTAGGGCTAGAGGTTATTAGAATGGTTCAGGATTCATCAGGATGGTTTAGGGTTTGGGGTTTAGGGTTTGGGGTAATCACCGGAGCTTCCATGTCAGCTCGGTGCCGTCGCAACTACGAGACATGACAGTTCAAGCCCTGAGCCCTACTTGAGGGACAGAAGATGGTTAGTAAGCAGATGTAAGAAGGCTTCAGGTGATTAGACCTTGTAGGATTCGTGATAAAATCCCCTTGAGAGTAACCATGGTGCCTTCAGATTCCATCTGCAAGGCGCGGAAACATCCTAAAACCCTGAACACTTCTACACCTTGAAACCCTGCAGCAGGAACTCTAGAATCCTTTCCCCAAGCCCTTATGGTACCCTTAGGGTAACTTGGATGGGACCCCTAAAAAGCCACTTATAATCCTCAGATTCCTTGATTTAACACCCATGTAGTACAAGTGGTTGGACGCCGTTTTGCCTTCAACCTTGAACTGACTTTTTGGGCACTACTGCAGGACCCCTTTTTTGATATAAGATACGGAAACCCCTGTTTTCTCAGATTCACGTTAAGAACCATGTGAAGAACCCTTCGAACCATTCTGAGCTCTCACATTCACCCCAAGCCCCAAACCCTAAACCCCAAAGCCCCCAAAACCACCAAAACCCCCAAACCACAAACCCTACACCCCTCAGATCCCGTCCCTCTTCGGGCACGTGAAGTTCAACTCTGAAGGCTCGGCACCCAGCCTTTTGGCCACCCCCGCCTGGGCTCGGGGCTTCGTCGGCTTTGCTTTGAAGGCTTGTTTATTTAAGGCTTTGTTTTTTTGCAGGTCATGCCTTATTAAGTTTCGTATGGCGAGGCCGGGTTTTCGAAGGTTGTAGAAGGATCGTCAGCGTCTTGTAGAGTGTTGTCTGGTTTTGCAAGGGTTTCGCAGGGTGTTAGAGGTCCAAGCCACTCCCCCAAAGTTGAGGGTGCAAGCCTTCTTCATCAACTTCGCGCGGTTCCGTCAACCATGATTCCCTCAACCCCGCTTCCTTCAACCATGTTCCCCGCTTCCCTCAACTCAGATTGTGGGTTTCTTTCAACCCCCATCGCCCGCTTCCCTCAACCCGGATATTGCCCCATCGCCCGATTCCGTCGACGCATACTGTGCTGATTCCGTCAACTCCGCCCCCCCGTCTGCGTGCTGGGGGTTGAGTGAATCTGCGTGCTGCGGTTGAAAGAATCAGGTTGTGTATGGGTTGAACGAAGCAGTTCTTTGGGTTGAAGGAATCATTTCCTTGGACATGGTTGAATGAATCTGCGTTCTGAGGTTGAAGGAAGCAGGTTTTGAGGTTGAAGGCATCCGCGTTTCCGGGTTGACAGAATCCGCGGTCAGTGGTTGACGGAATAATCGGCGAAAAGTTGAAGGAATCCGCGCGCGACCCAAAGTTGAGGGTTGATGCTCGTTTTGACGACAATGAGGATTTTCTAAGGGATTCAAATGGTTCGGGTTGACGGTTCATACTAGGGCTTCGTAGGGTTGAGGTTGGGTTAGTCCCTTTACTAAGTGTGGGTTAAGGGCTGTCGGGGGTGCCTCGGGTTCTCTCGGGTTTCAATTATTTAGGGCCAACCCCGCTGCCATCCCCGAAGCTAAGCCATCAAACCCGGACCCCACCCCCCAAAACCACCGAATCTAAACCTCCAGACATCATGCCTCAAGCTTCAGCTCCAAACACGACACCCTGTGCCGACAGCTTCGAGCATTCAATCCTCAATCGCGAAACCCCCAAACAGGGGTGGTAGCAATGTCGAACATGAAGCGAATCATGGTCTTCGCTCTCGCCATGTGATCATCGGCACCATCATCATGACCATAAGAGTGACGAAGATGATGGCCATCGTCATTTCAGCACCAGCACCACCATCATCATCCATGTCCATAGTATGTATTCAAAATAGTTCACAGGCATGTCTGTACCCGCCGGCTTTACAGGATTCCCCAACTCATGAAGCTACCGACAGCAAGACTATACGTGCTAACTGCTAGTACGAGCTCGAAGAAGACAGCGCAAATGCTCCAAAACTCTGAATTCTCGAGGTCGCCGAGAGGAGGGCGCGTCAACGATGCAGCTGGATGTCAGCTGGGCCCTCGTGTTACGATTGAGGATGGTTCAGGGTTTAGGGTTTCTACTTCAGAGGTTTAGGGATCGGGGTTAACTTTTCGGGCTTTCAGGGTTCTCCTGAAGGTTCCTGGGTCAAAACCCCAAACACAGGAGACCCTCAACCCCCCATGATGCCCGCCTTAACCCGAAGCAAGCCAAGCCTAGACCCTAAAAGCCTTCCTATGCCCCCAACAAACGCTCAAACCGGACATTGAGCTTAGAACTCTTGCACAATCGATCCCAATGTAGTGGCTGTTTTCGGATTTCTGCACGAAGTTTTGACGGGTTTTTGATGGGTTTCTTCAGAACAAGCTTGCAGGAAGATGCGTAGCTCTCGAAGTGAGGATCCTGAAAGGTATGCACATTAAAGCCTAACCCCCAAACCCGCTCCAAGCCCGGGATCTTCAACCCAGGCCCCACCTTTATTTAGGGTTTAGGGTTTAGGGAATTCTAGACAGAACCCACTAAACTCACCCTAAACCCTACACTCCAAGCCGCGGAAGCCTAAATGGGAGAACCTTAGGTCAGCTGCCCTTAAGCCTAGAGGGGAGCTTTTTGGGCTCGGGGCATTCAAGCTTAGACGAAACATCCGATTCCGGACAGCAAGCTGAAACGGGATAGGATTAGGGTTTAGGGTTAATTTGGATTCTCAAGCTCTGGGTTTAGGATTTGAGACATATGCCTTAGTAACCCTTCAAGGAAGGGCTTCTGCTTGGAGCTTTATGGGTTGTTATAAGTGGGTTATGGGGTTCCTTTAAGGGTTCTACTAAAGGCTTAGGAACAGTTATAAATGGGTGATATTAGGACTAAAGTGACCTTACTAAAAACACCCACTTATAATTACCCATGAACTTCCATACTTGCTACCCTGCACTCTGGGCGGGTACTGACACTTGGCTTGCGAGGTACCTTGAGCTCTAATCTTAATTTGGTATATAAGGCCCTATGCGTCTGTAACCTTTTGTTGAAATCACACGAAAGTCCTCGATATCATCGAGTGTAACCCTACTTTTCTTTTTTATGCTGTTGTATTTGAAACTCTGATTTGCTTTCGATTTCGGAATGAAGATAAAGGATTAGCAGCCCACTCCCAAGACCCGAAACCCCACGCCCTAATTATGGTTGAAAGTTCGTATCGCAAAGCCCAAACCTACACCCCAAAAAACAAATCGCTAAGCATAAAAGTTCCGAGCTCTGAACCGCAGCCCGAGAACTGCACACCCTATCTTTCTCTGTATGTGTACGGGAATGTGTACCGGTGCGTGTATGTATATATGCACGCACAAACATATGGGAGTTTCCGAAAATTAGGGGTACCTTATTTTGGAGTCCTTATAATAGGGATCCTACTATTTCGGGTGCTATGTTGGGGTACCCTATTTTCGGAAACTCCCATATATATATATAGATATATAAAGTTATATATATATATATATATATGTATACACACATCGCACATATACATAAACACGCACATGCACATCTGTATGTATGTATCTATGTATGCACGCGTGTAGGTGTGTACATATGTATGCATACATTGTATGTACATATATATATATATATACATAGATATGTGTATATACCCATGCAAGCTGTACAAATGTACAGACGAATACAATTCACATCCATGTATGCCAGGGCATGTGTATGGGAAGACCGACAGACAGACAGAAACAGCGAAGAGCAGATGGACAGGTCGATAGCTCTGTCGATCGGTAGATAGATAGGTTCAAAGGGGAAAAGGGGGGACCCTTAATGGGGACCCCTACCCTATAATGGGCTATGTAATGGGTTTATAATAGCTATATTAAGGGTATATACCTAGGGGCCCTTATTAAGGGTCCCTCCTGTTACCCTTGGATAGGTTGTTTCACAGGAATGTAGGTAGATCGGTAGATAGAGAGCCGAATAGACAGGTCGGCAGATAGGTAGCTTCGTAGAGAGAAAGAAGGGTAGACACATAGAAAGATAGGTTGCTAGATACCCTAAACCCTAAACCCCCAAACCCTAAACCCCAAACCTCTGAACCCTAAACCCCTGTACCCCTAAACCCTAAACTAGATACGCATAAGGAACCCGAACCCTGAAGGGGACCCAAGCTGCCAAAGACCCTTTGTCGAGGCTACAGCGAGATCGAAGGCCAGCGCTTCGGTTCTGCAACTCTTTCTTTGTGTATCAATGATCAATGTTTGACGGGATTTTGGGGTTTAGGATTTAAGGTTTAATGTACGATCCTTGATAATTCGACTAGGCTACTGCGGTTTCATAGGGCTTTCTAGGGGCTATCAGCTTTTCTACCGCAGGTGAAAAGTCAGCGCCCTAAGCACAACAACACCAAGTAGGGTATCAAGACGAAAACTGGAACCCACATACCCTAAGCCCTTAACCCTAAAATGTACTTGCGAGCCCCGGAGTCCTTCAGCCTAAGGAGGGAATGCAGGACACATCGTAGACACCAAATGATAGGGCTGCTTAACACTTCAACGAGGGCTCCTGACAACAATAAAAGCCGTTCTGGAACATGCAACAAACCTCTACCCATACGAAAACTTCAAGTAAAACCTGAAGTCTTATCTGTTTAGGCTCTAAACCCCAAGCCCTGAAACTCCAAGCCCAAATCCGCCTAAGCCCTCAACCCTAAACCCTCAACCCTGAAGAGGCGTGGACATCGCCATCCGCTACGTGACCCCGGCGCTTCCTCCCTCCGAAAGCTCCGCAAGTGAGGCCATGGCTTCTGGCCGAGGGAATAGGATGGTACGGTTGATGATATGAATCCTGCATTATCTCAAGGACCCTAAACTACGAGAATTGTGGCATGTTCCTTATTATAGGTAATGCAGGATTTAAATCATCAACCGTAGCAGTACCAGTCGTCCTAGTCATCGTAGTTGGCGTAGAAATAGGAGGTGGTCGCAGTAGTTGCAGTAGTTGTAGTAGCAGTTGTAGTAGCAGTAGTAGTAGTAGGAGTAGTAATAATAGTAGTGGTAGTAGTGGTAGTAGTCGATGTAGTCGATGTAGTAGTACTAGTAGTAGTAGTAGTAGTAGCAGCAGTAGCAGTAGCAGTAGCAGTAGCAGTAGCAGTAGCAGTAGCAGTAGCAGTAGCAGTAGTAGTGGTGGGAGCAGACGTCGACATAGTAGCTGCTGCCTTCATCAAGAATAGAGAAACACCAGGCCAGGAATGCTTAGGGGAAGAGCACCGCATGGTGGCCGAAAGTGCGCCAGGGCACTAGGTGAAGCTTGGTATCCTTTCGCACTGTCATGCAGCCTCACATCAGTAACAACAATGCTGTGAGGGTCCGGTGCGCCCCAAACTTGAAGCCCTAAACTCCAACTAGGATTGCTAGACTTGCGGATCCCTTTTTGTCTGAAAATCGCCCCAAGCTCGAAACCTCAATCCCCTGAGCGCGAAGTCGTAACTGTGAAGGGCCCGAATCCGAAACGTCCAACCCGAAAAACACCCAGAGAACCTGAAGTCGGAGGCCTCAAAAGGTGGGATGAAGGTAGGTAGGATTAAGGATCCCTTATATAAGGACTCTTATTTGGGAATATCCCACCTACCTTCATCCCACCTTTTGAGGCCTCCGATGAAGCCCGAGCCTTCAACCTCAAACCTGCCTGGTCGGGGCCTTCAAAGGTTCTATATCTAGGGCCAAGGATTTTTCTTGGTTAAACCCTAACTCTACACCAACACACTGGCCCTACCCTTCAATCTCAAGCTCCAAGCTCCAAACCCGGAGCCCGAAACCCTGAACCCTAAACCCTAATCAAAAAACCTTAAGGATTTCATATAGGGGCCTGAATAGTTACTTAGCCTATTTGGCCTGAATAATTACTTAGCCTATTTTGGGGGTCCTTATTATAATCATAGTACCAAAAAACCACAAAACCCTATTCTAATTATCAAGGCCCCTATATTATAGGACCTTCCAGGAAGCCCTTAGAAGATCCCTAGGGTTTAGGGTTTAGGGTTTAGGGCCCTAAACCCTAAACCCTAAACCGTCACCTGAAACTCCGGAGGGCCCGATGCCCCCTATGGATCCCTGCGCGTTCCGGTGGGTCACCCCAAGGCAGCTGCAAGGACGGAAGGGCACAAGGAAACCTGAAAACGGTGTGAGGTTTGGGCTTTAGGGTTCTAGGGTTTAGGGTTCAGGGAAACCGTGAACCCACAACTTTAAAAGACCTGAACTAAACCCAATCACTTCACTGTATTGTCTAGGTTCTACACTAACGGTTCCTTACGTTGAATACAATTCGTTAAAGGTCATGCCCCTACAGGGGTTGGGTTTATGTGGTCCCTCCTCTGTGGTCTCAGATCTGAAGCCAAAACCTAGCCTGAAGTTTAGATCCAAAACCTGCAACCCCGATGACGATTTGACGTGGGCCCCAAGTCTAACTAGGTCACCAAGAAGGCAGTGACATCACTGTTACGACAAGGAACCTTGATCTAGATAAGTTACCCATAGCGTTTCTTTTTGTAGGTTGTCGGGTATAGGCTTTGAATGGCTTTTGGCCGTGCCTTGTCTCCACGTAACACGACTTTCCGGGCTGGGGGCCTATATGAGTTTCAGGCTACCTAAGGTCACTGTGCCAGATCCATGCGTAGTACATGCGTCGCAGCCGATGCCACCTTTTTTGTGGTGGAAAATGTGGTGGCTGAATCTGATGCTGCTTGGTTTGGCAAGTAATGCTGAGGATGTTCGCTGTGCTGAGGCTTGTGTTGGAGCGTGCGGCAGATGAGCTGGTGCTGCAGGCGCGGCAGCTGATGCTGATGATGCTTGCCGTCCTGGGGCTTGTGTCGGATTGTGCGGCGCTGTTGCTCATGATGCTCGCGGTCTTGGGGCTCGTCTTGGCATGTGTGCCACCTGCTGCTAAGGTTCGCTGTCCTCGGGCTTTGTGTTGACCGTGCGACAGCTGATGCTGATGATGCTCGCAGTATTGGGGCTCGTGTCAGAACATGCGGCAGCTGATGCTGATGATGCGCGTTGTCCCGGGGCTTGTGTTGGCATGTGCAGCAGCTGACGCTGAGGATGCTCGTTGTCCTGCCGCTTGTGTTAGCATGTGCAGCAGTTGATGCTGATGATGCTCGCCGCCCCCGGGCTTGTGTCGGACTATGCGGCAGCTGATGCTGATGATGCTCGGAGTCCTGGGGCTTGTGTCGGGACATGCCGCCGCTGATGCTGATGATGCTTGCTGTCTCAGGGCTTGTGTTGGCATGCTGCAGCCGATGCTGATGATGCTTGCTGTCCCGTGGCTTGTCCTGGAAGGTGTGGTGGTGGCTGATGCTGATACTGCTCGCTGTTCTGCGTCTTGCGTTGGCATTTGCGGCAGCTGATGCTGAAGATGCTCGCTGTCCCGAAGCCTTGTGTTGAACGTGCAGCGCTGTTGCTGATGATGCTCGCGGTTTTCGGGCTCGTCTTGGCATGTGTGCCACCGTGCGACAGCTGATGCTGATGATGCTCGCTGTATTGGGGCTCGTGTCAGAACATGCGGCAGCTGATGCTGATGATGCGCGTTGTCCCGGGGCTGGCATGTGCGGCAGCTGACGCTGAGGATGCTCGTTGTCCTGCCGCTTGTGTTAGCATGTGCGGCAGTTGATGCTGATGATGCTCGCCGCCCCGGGCTTGTGTCGGACTGTGCGGCAGCTGATGCTGATGATGCTCGCAGTCCTGGGGCTTGTGTCGGGACATGCCGCCGCTGATGCTGATGATGCTTGCTGTTTAAGGGCTTGTGTTGGCACATGCTGCAGCCGATGCTGATGATGCTTGCTGTCCCGTGGCTTGTCCTGGAAGGTGTGGTGGTGGCTGATGCTGATACTGCTCGCTGTTCTGCGTCTTGCGTTGGCATTTGCGGCAGCTGATGCTGAAGATGCTCGCTGTCCCGAAGCCTTGTGTTGAACGTGCGGCGCTGTTGCTCATGATGCTTGCGGTCTTGGGGCTCGTCTTGGCATGTGTGCCACTTGATGCTGAGAAGGTTCGCTGTCCTCGGGCTTTGTGTTGACCGTGCGGCAGCTGATGCTGATGATGCTCGCTGTGTTGGGGCTCGTGTCAGAACATGTGCTGTGGCTTGTGTTGGCAGGTGCGGTAGCATCAGCTGATGATGCTCACTGTCCTGCTTGCATCAGCATGTGCGGCAGCTGACGCTGATGATGCTCGTTGTCCTGCCCCTGGTGTTAGCATGCGCGGCTGGTGATGCTGATGATGCTCGCCGCCCCGGGCTTGTGTCGGACTGTGCGTCAGCTGATGCTGATGATGCTCGCTGTCCTGGGGCTTGTGTCGGGACATACCGCCGCTGATGCTGATGATGCTTGCTGTCTCACGGCTTGTGCTGGAAGGCATGCCGGCTGATGCTGGTTCTGCTCGCTGTCCATGCTGTCCTGCGTCTTGCGTTGGCATTTGCGGCAGCTGATGCTGATGAGGCTCGTGGTCCCGGGGCCTTTTGTAGAAAGTGTTGCAGCTGATGCTGATGATGCTTGCTGTGCCAGGGCTTGTGCTGGAAGGCATGTCGGTTCTGCTCACTGTCCTGCGTCTTGCGTTGGCATTTGCGGCAACTGATGCTGATGATGCTCGTTGTCCTGCGGCTCGTGTCAGCATGTGCGGCAGCTGATGCTGATGATGCTTTCTGTCCTGTGGCTTGTGCTGGAAGGTGCGACACCTGATGCTGATGATGCTCCTTGTCCTGGGGCTTGTGCTGGCACGTGCGACGGCTGATGCTCATGATGCTCGCTGTCCTGCGGCTTGCGCTAGCATGTGCAGCAGCTGATGCTGATTATGCTCGTTGTCCTGGGGGCCTGTGTTGGCACGTGCGGCAGCTGATGCTGATGATGCTCGTTGTCCCGGGGCTTGTATTGGCACATGCGGCAGCTGATGCTGATGATGCTCGCGGTATCTTGCGGTCCTACGGCTTCTCTTGCCAGCCAGTCCAGCACGCTAAGCCCCAACGCCAAGCCCAGCCAGCAGCTTCAATCGAGCTTGAACACGAAAACCAATCTAGACGAAAGGAAATAAACAGGCATATCCTGAGGTTTAGGGGTTTAGGGTGTTGGGTCTTAGGAGTGTCAGGCTTGAAAAAATTTGTGGTAACATCACCGTTTGATCCCTTCGTCATGATACCTTACGGTTGAACTTCTTAAACTCCCGAAGGACCTGGCCCCGCTGGCCCTGGACCCGGAGCACCACCACCGCCAACGCCGCAGCCGCCAACGGCACCACTGCAACGACGTGGCTCCCTGCGCTTCCGCCACCCGTTGACCTATCCGAAGATGCTCGGCCAGAAAGGGAGGGAGGTGTGATCAGGGCGGGGTGTAGGGTGATTAGGGCTTCATGATTTGAGAATATACTGTATTTGTGTAGAGTATAGTATCTCAGATGCTGCTCTGTGGAACGCTGGCGTGGAAACACCTCTCCCCAGCAGCCAGCCAAGCCTGAACACTTACAATGGGCTGTGCCCTGCCAAAGGGGTTTAGGGTTTAGGGTTTAGGGGTTTAGGGTTAAGGTTTAGGGTTTAGGGTTAAACCATTACAAGTCCACTAGAAAGCCGCCATGCAGCTTTGCCAAAAGCTTATTCAGTCCATATTGGCCAACAACGCTGCCAGATCTGACCTGCATTCTATGGGTAGTTGTCAAGATTGTAATTATGGTCCCTTTTTGAGGTACCCTAAATATTAGGAGCCATATTTGTAATAGGAACCCCAAAAAAGGTACCATAATTTTGAGAACCACCCATATTTCTGAATGACGTCCGGAGATTCCCCAGCAGCCCCAGCAGCATATGCCAGAGCATGCAACCTTTGCCCTGGCAATCAAGGGGTTCCGAATACGGGAGTTCCGGAAATTGGGGGTACCTTATTTTGTGGTCCTTATACTGAGGATCCTACAGTTTGAAGTACTATATTACTAGGGTCCCATACTTTCGGAAACGCTCATGTCTTTGGGATCAAGAAACGGAGGTGCCAGACGGCCTATGTCCACCGATCCCTGCCTGGCATGGAAGCAGCGGATGGCCCCAACAAGTGGGCAGCCATTGAGATCCGGTTGGAAGGCAGAGCCAGATCTGAAAAAGGGAAGTTCATGCAAGTGCATTCCCCCGTCTCCCACATCATACAGGCTGCAGGGGAGCATGAAGGTAAGTTCTCAGCCAGCATCTCTGGTGGGCACCATCCTTTCCAAGCTCGAACAGGATACAGATGGGGGCCCAGACGACCAGGAGCCTATTCAAAAGGGGCAGGAGCTGCTCCGGAATATCAGGCAAGCCACTGCGGGTTCTATGCTTGTGCCCACACAATCCCACTGCAATCCTTTGCCATTTTCCTGAAGAAGGAATTGGCAGCAGCACTTGACGGGAGTACAGTCGGAGGAACGAGGAACTGTGGCCCCGAACCATCTACACCTGCGGAGCAAGACAAACGGGATGTCTGGGCTGAAAGCCCAAAGTTTGAGCAAGAAAACTCTAAACCGTTGACACCAGCTCATTGGGAGCTTTTGAGTGCGCGCGCATGATTCTTGAACGGCTTGGCTTGGGGTTGGCTCGCTGTGAGTGGTGTTTGGGTGTGGTCTTGGCTAGGGTATATCTTTAATATCTTTAGTTAAATCATAAACCCTAAAACCCCTAAACCCGAAACCCTAAACGCTAAGCCCTAAAGGCCTAAAGGCCCGAAGCCCTACACCCTAGCGGCACGCTTACCGAGCTGCCGCACTGACTGGAAGATCTCGGGCTCTATGTGGGCGGTTGTCAAAATAATATGGTCCCTTTGGGGATCCCTAGTGAGTACGGCACCAAATATTTAGGGAAAATTATGGTCCCTTTGGGGGTCCCTATTTAATACGGCACCTAATATTTAGGGAAAATTATGGTCCCTTTGGGGGTCCCCATTTACCTATTTAATACGGCACCTAATATTTAGGGTACCCTAAACCCTAAACCTTAAACCCTAAAGTACCCAAGAAGGGACCATAGTTTTTTTGTAAACGGATCAGGGCAGAGACCCTGAACCGCAGGGGCAGGAGTCTTGTGCCCTGTGTAGAGTTCTTCATGGCAGCAAAGGTGACAGGTTTCGGGTTTAGGGTGTGGTAGGGTGGTGGAACACAAAAGCCGGGATTATTCTGGTTTGTAGCACACAGGTCCCAAAAAGCCGAGTAGTTCATGCAAGTCCTGTAGTAAGGTCTCGGGGCGAAGCACCAGAATGGAGCCGCCAAAGCCGGCTATAACTTCCAGGTAATTCTCTTTTGGTCCAAGGGTAAAAGGAGGGACCCTCAATAAGGACCCCTAGGTATATACCCTCAATATAGCTATTATATACCCATTATATAGCCCAGTATAGGGTAGGGGTCCGCATTAAGGGTCCCTCCTTCTCCCCTTTGATTTAGTTTCCTGTTTGGGTCACAGAATGAGTATTTGAATTTTAGAACCTTCGTCGGAACTCCTGATGGAACCACTATAAAGTACGTAAACAATGCTAGTAAAGCCCGTTTAACTTTAATGATCCTAAGGATGGCCACGGCCGCTAATCCCTAAACCCTAAACCCCCACCCTAAACCCTAGAACCTTTGTACCACAAGACCGAAAGCTCAAGCCTTCAGCTCGCCACCCCTGCGCTCCAAAGCCCCAAATCCCAAGGAACGAAACTTGACTTCTGAACCCTAAGCTCTAAACCGTCCAGCAGCCCTACATCGCAAATCCTAAGCCCCATTTCTCAAGCAGAATGCCCAGCAACGCGCGATCGCTGAGGATGCTCTGGCAGGACGGCTACTGCTTCAGCAAGCTCTTGGAGCCTTCCGTGCCCCAGCCACATCAAGCCTTTTACTTTAAGTGAGAGGTTCAGGGTTGTGGTTTTACCGTGGAGTTTTAGGGCTTAACTGTTTGGCTTCAAGGTTTTTGGACAGATTTTTCTATTTTGGGAAAAGTCTCGGGACAGAGTTCTTCTGTTCTCGCTATTTGTTTGGGAGGGGTGTTGGAGGGCAGGTTGGGTGGGAGTGGGGTTCATAGGGGGGGCCCCGCTTCTGGCGGCGTGGCGTACCCAGAGACTCCAATATCCCTTAATTAAGGAATATTCCTTAAACCATATTAGGGATCCTACTATAACTTACGGAATATTCCTTAATGAAGGGATATTGGAGTCTCTGGGTAGCTGCAGGTGGCAGTAGCTGAAGGTGGCCCCCGGAACCTTCAGCCTTCGCTATACTCGAGGGGCGCAAAGCCACACTTTTCTGCATCTTTTTGAGAAAACACAACTTGCGGAAGACTTTCCCAAGTTGACAACGAGCATCAAAAGGGCACCCTTTAAAACTCCACAAGCCCGGATGAGGACTTCAACAACCCGTAAATGGCCCCATCAACCCTGAGCCCGCAAGCCCTAAACCTCTTATTGTCGCGTTCTTTTCGATCCTTGATCCTTTAAAGGTATGTTAAACGGATCCAAAGGCTTTGGCGACTTCTTCACCCCTTCTGATTTTTTTGAAATCCTTAACCTTGAGGCCTGAACCCTAAGCCCTATGCCGTAAGCCCACAAAACACCCTACACACCCTAAACCCTGAACCCTCATCCCGTGAACCCAAACCCTACACCCTGAGCCCTTCCTGGAGCCCGAAGCGGCTGTTTACCTTACTATTAGTACCACTCTACTACCAGTAGTAGTAGTAGAAGTAGAAGCAGTAGTAGTAGTAGTAGTAGTAGTAGTAGTAGTCGTCGTAGTCGTAGTAGTAGTAGCAGTAGTAGTACTACTACTACTACTGCTGCTACTACTACTACTACTACCTCAGGACGGCTTGTCCTACGGCCTGCAGTGGGACAACGAGACTGGCAGGCCTCTGGAGTTGAGTTTTCTAAGAGCTTGTTCAGGGTTCTTTCAGGTTTTTTTTGTCATTGTTTCTATGGACTTCTTCGAGGTTCTGTTAGCAAGGGTGTTTGAAGTTTTATTCGAGGGGTCCGGAGGCTTTTTGTAGGGAGTTTTGGATGTTAGGGTCTGGGGCCTAAGGTTTTATGGTTTTGCAGAAGAGGTTCCCTACGAATTCCATGGGTCTTGGCACGGGCTCTTTGGGCAATTGAGGTTTCTTGTCACGAAACCTTGGTTGCGGTTTGAGGTTTAGGGCAGTTTAGAGTCTAGGGTAGGAGGGTTTCGGGTTTAGCGGGGGGTGGGGGGCTTAGTGAGTAATACAGGGGCCTGAATAATTAGAATAGGGTTTTAGGACCCATTATACTATAAGCATAATAAGGAACCACCGAAATAGTATAGGTAATTATTTGGGCCCCTACATTAGGTTGCAAGTAGGGTTTTAGGCGCAGCAACTCCGTTTAGGGTCCTTCTAAGCTACTCTTAGACGCAAGTCTCATGATCCTCCAAGTATCCCCGGACCCTGACCCCTGCACCATCGGAGTCTCACCTTCTTTTCGAAAGCCTTTTGCAGGCATAGGAGTTATAGTCGACAATGTACCCCGAGCAGTGAAACAAGAGACATACCTGCTACCGCGAGAGGTGCGACACAAAAGCCGGACCCTAAACCCTAAACTGTAGACCCTAAACCCTAAACCCTAAGCCATAGCCCCAAGCTGTAAACCTAAGCCCTGAGCAACCCTAAGCTGTGGTGAGTCACTCTAAGTCCCTAATACTGTTGATGGACAAGATCCTTCCTGCAGTTTTCATGAGGAATATACCATAGTTCCCATAGTTTAGAGTCCTTAGGGTCATGTAGGATTTTGTCCAGCAGCAGCATGATGGTAAATGGTATTCCCTTGTAGGTCCTTTTACAAGTATGGCATAATCTGCCCGGAGACCCTTGTTCTCATTGTTCAGGCGCTTAAACTAAAAGCCTAAACCGCAGCGTTCAAGTTTAGAGGCGCAAGCAGATACTTGTTGAAAGAGACTTTTAGGGTTCCTTCTAACCATGTGGGAGTTTCCGAAAATTGGGGGTACTTTGCCTTAGGGTCCATATAATAAGGATGCTACTATTTAGGGTACCATATTTGGGTCCCCTATTTTTGGAAACTCCCATGTCGGGGCTGTCTTGTGCTTGACTCGCGGCCCCTGATCTTCTCAAGCTCCCAGATGAGCTTTTGCTTTCCGGGATCAACTCACTCTTGGCCTTAAGCGCCGGACTAGTTGCAATAAAGTTTAGGGGTATATGATACGACAACTATAGAGGGACCATAAGAGCATGCTACTACTAATGACTCCGATCTCTACAACACGTTTCACCATGGGTCGGGTTTTGGAAGTGTAGGATTTGTGGATCAGCATTGGCGTGAATATAACAGGGCTTGAACAATTCCTGATCGTATTTTTTCTTATCGTTTCTATGCATCTAACGATGCAGAGGTTAAGGTTTAGGATTCAGCGTTTAGATATTCAGGGTTTTGGGGCGCTTGTCCCTCATCAAGACAATCCTGAACCCGCCAAGCGTCGCCAGCAGAAAGCTTGAAAGTCGGTACCTTCAGGGCTCCTTGTCGGGTTCCGTTTACCGTGCCTGCAAGCGTTCCTTTCAGGGTACCTTAAGTCAGACCCGAGGTATCGCTTAGGTCTTGTGTCGAAGTCTTCGAGGCTTTACAGCCGACTCAAGCTGCTGAAGCTTTGTGCACGGTTCGAGGCCTTTAAATTTCTCTAGCTTCACAGGGTTGCAGGGTTTAGGTCTTAAAGAAGCCCTACACTAAACGCCTTACAAACCCCGCCCTCATAGAACTCTTTAAGCAACCCTTAAAGGATCTCGTTTAAAGGATCCTTTAAAGGAACCCATAAAGGATCCTGAAAGGAACCCCGCACAACGTTCCTCGCCGCTCAGGGAACGGTGTCTGCCCTGCGCAGCTGGAGCATTTTCCCAGTGGGATGAGACCTACCTCAACCGCCGCTTGGCACCGGGTGAAACGTAGCATTCAATGAAAGGGTCTTGACAACTGGAAGAGGGTTTTTGGGCCCGTTATACTATAGCTATAATAAGGAGGCCCAAACATTGTATTTGTACTTGTTGAGCCCTTGTAATAGGTCTTGGAATGTATTCTTCTTACTTACTAAACCCCAAGGCCTTGTAGCGAAATTACTCGTCTTTGCACCCTCACCTACATTTCCTGCCGAGGAGTACCCGACGCGTACTGCTATACATCATCTGGATTTGAAATCCTTGTAACGCTCCACCAAATGTTATACATCTTCTAAGATTTGGTAGAGCCCTAAACCCTAAACCCTAAACCATAAGCGCACCACAGGAATCCCAGAAGCACCTACAAGACTCGATACGCATCATGCAAAGCCCACTAAAATTCTGGAAAGCCGACCCGAAATCTTAAGGCAAAACCTACGCCTAAAGCAGGAACCTCATCTGACGAGCCCTTCATCCTGAGGAACTTATAGTGTTTTTGAGGTTTAGGGTTTGAGGGTCGGGGTTTCGGTTTAGGGGTTTGGGATTTAGGGGTTAAGGGTTTGGGGTTTAGGGTTGGGGGTTTGGGGTCATGCTTGGGGCGGAGGGTTTAGATTCTACATCTGGTCTTTGAGCTTCATTCAATGAAAACTCAAAACTGGAGCCCTAGGTCGAAAGAGCCTTTGAGTGATGTCCCTCAGCGTAAACCCCCAAACCCTAAAAAATAAAGGCCTGATACCTCTTGCAGGGTTTAGGGTTTGGGGTTTAGGGTTTAGGGTTACAGTAAGGGATAGTATCGGTTCGTTACAAGCCATGGACCACACCCCAAGCAGAACAAGGAAAGAGGGTGTGACAGCACATCTTTATCAGTTATGGGTACGGAGCTAGGGGAATAGGGGTTTAGGGTTAATGTCTGGGGATTCCGAACATGGGGGATCTAGAGTCACTTCTTTAACAGTTGTGGTTTAGGGTTCGGGGATGTTGTACGCAAATTGCCGTATCCTCTCATCTTTGAGTAAACGCCACAGTCTCTACGCGCCTGGCATTTATGGGCTTGCCTGGTTTTGCTTCCTGTAGGGATACTGTAAGAGTTCTACCAGGGTTCCATCAGAGGTTCCGGCATCGAGTTCAGGATTTTGGGCTTTGGGTAAGGTTTGGAGCTGGAGTTCAGGGTATGTTTCTTGCAAGGAGCTTCAGTTAGCAAGATTAGCCCTAAATCCTAAGCCCGAAGCCCTCATCGAACACGTCCCAGAACCCTGATGAAGAAGCCGCCCCAACTCGACAAAACTCAAAGATCTGTTGGGCAGAAATAGTAGATCCGCTACCATATACTGCTACCATCAGTCCCGATATGCCCTACCAATATCCTTAGCTTCAGGCCATAGCACGAAACCCTGTACGCCCATAGCCCTACAGCTGAAGGCCCTACAGATCCCTTATAGAATCCCATGTAAGGAGCCCTTCAAGGACCCCTTTAAGTTACTAAGTTCCATGATCCCCCAAGTATATACAGCTAAGCCCTAAACCCTAAACTCCTAAACCTTCAACCCTAAACCCTGAACCCTAAACCCTGAACCCTAAAACTTAAACCCTCAGCCCTACGAAGGAACTTGCAGGAGTTGCCCGGCTGGATCTCGAATGCACCGCGGCCTCTGCACGCCCTGCGAGGCCAAACAAACGTTTGAAGAGGGTTTTGTTAGGGTTTATGGGGTGTTGCTGGGCTTTGTTCTAGGAGGGTTTCATGAGGGTTGTATAAGAGTTGTTACAGGGCGACATCAGGGGTTTCTTCTAAGGTTTTTGCTAAGGTTTGTATCAGGTTTGTGAAAGCTTTCTGCAGGTTTGAGCTTCGTAAGCGGTTCATAAGGGTTCGAGGCTTTAGAGCCTGAGGTCTTTTGGGGCCTGTGTTGCAGTTGGGTGCAGGTTATGGTTTTGGACCTAATCCCAATACCCTTATGCCCTACACCCCGAAGCTTCAATCCCAATCCACTAATCTAATATAGGGGCCATAATTAGAATAGGGTTTTGGGGCCCATCATACTATAACTACAATAAGGAACCACCAAAATATCATTGGTGAATATTGAGGCCCTGTATTACCTTAAGCCCCAGGCATTCAACCTTGTGAACGACCTTCCAGAAAACCCATCAACAAGCTCCCTAGCCCCTTTCACAACAGAGGGTTTGGGCCTAAACCCTGAGCCGTAAACCGAAAGTGCATAAGGCTTCTATAGGCATGCTCCAGGTCCTACGGTGGATGATATAAACCATGGGAGTTATGGTATACTCCTTATTATGGGTCATGCAGGGTTTATATCATCAACCGTATGTCTGTGGGGGTTTGGATGGTTTCGGATGAACCCAACAACCACCAAACAGTTCGGGGCTTCAATTTTCAAGGTTCGAGAAACCACTTTCTGGAAGGGCTTTCCTTAGCATTACGATCCGTATCTTACGGGCTTCAAGATCATCATCCCGATTGTAATCCTTAATCAAGGAGTCTGCGTATTCCTGTTGGGATCAAGAGATCCGCAGCTTTGCAGGCAGAACCCCCAAGACCTAAATACTCACCGGGACGGTGGGTTTAGGGCTTAGGGTTTAGGGTAAGGGGTTAAGGGTTCTCAATTAGAGGGTTTAGGGTCGTGGGGTCGACGGGCTGTGAACCCGATGGATTTTATGACTCAACTCGTCGATTGTAAGTAATGCTATTAGTACCCTGAGGCCGCACTTCGAGCCTATTTGTGAGTACCCTGTTGATCCTGAAGCCCCGACTAACCGCTTCTGGAACTCTTCTTTAAAGTCTTGTTGTGCCCCGAGTAAAGCAGCTTGAATAGTTAGCAAACATAGGCAATATGTACTTTTGCTAGGCTTCCGCTAATTACAGTGTACTAGGCTCCCGAACTCCGATATTCCCGTATCGGAGCCCTTATAATAATACCCCTGTACCTATAAAGTCCTTCCTTACAGGCACTCTATTCTAACATTCCCCTATACGGAACCCTCATACTGTTGTATCCATGACCTCCTTACAGGCTGGAACCTTCAACGCCTATTTTGGTGGTACCGCCTGCATGCCTTGCCTGGCAGGGGAGCATCTGGGCTGGGTGGAAGTTTAGGGTTCAGGGGTTTAGGGCTCGGGGCTTCGGGGTTTAGGGTGTAGGGTATAGGGTTTAGGGCTTAGGGTTCAGGATTTAGAGGTGTTGGGTGTAGGGGTTAGGAAAAACCCGAAATCCGAAACCCTAAACCCAAGAATCCGCAACCCGAAACCCTAAACCCTAAACCCACAACCCTACATGCCAGATACCCAAAGACCTACTACTGTACACCCTAGAACCCGAAACCGTAATGAAGACCTCATATAGCCACAAGTACGAGCTTAGTATGAAGGCCTAAGACCTAAGCCGTTTGTTCGACGCCAAGAAGCGTCAAATCCAAGGTACCAGCCGGTAACTGGGGAGACAGCCTGTGCTGCTCGCATTGCAATCAGTATCTGTTGCATGATAGGGTTTAGGGTTTAGGGTTTAGGGTTTAGGGTAATGGGATTTCGAAGGATGGGGGGATATGATGAACTGATTCGGAGCCTCTTGCTGACTCCGGATAAGAGATCAGCTGAGCAGATTTCGCTTGTCATGACGGCCTCAGAGGATCCTTCCCAGAGATCCCAACACCCCTTAATTAAGGAAGACACCTTGAATCATAATATTAAGGCCTCTATAGTTTAAGGTATGTTCCTGAGTCAAGGGTTATTGGGTGGAGTTTCGGGTTCAGGGTTTTGGGGTTTAGGGTATTTAGAGAGCGCTTCGGGGATTAGGGTTTGGGGTTTACGGCCACGGTTTGTGCCCTCCAGTAGTTTGGTAGGGCTTAAAACCCTGAACCCCAAACCCCAGACCCTCAAACCATAAAGTCTACAATCAGTACCTTCAAACATCTGATAGTCAAAGCAAGCAGTCACACTAAGACAAACATAGTCTAAGAACACATCGCTCAGGGTTTAGGGCTCAACGCTTCAGGGTATTTGTTTAGGGTTTACCTATAGTCTCCACTGCAGTTCCTTTTTGGGGTTGCCTTCTAGGATCCTTCATACAAAATTGGTTAAACCAAAACAAGGAACTACAATGGATACTTTAGGTGAGGTATATTACCCACAGGACCTTAAGTACCTATATGGTAGAAAGTTGGTTTAGGGTTTAGGGTTCAGATGGACCGGATGAGGGATCAGGCTTGAGTTCAGACCCGGCGCTGGAAGCAGTGATGCGAGTGACTCAAGAATTCTGATCCCTATGGGGGCGTCTCTGACAATTTGCTAGGTCTCTTCGGGTTTTAGGATTTAGGTAGGATTCTGGGTCATGGATTTGAGGGTGTATATAATTTGATATAGCTTTAGGGTTTAGAGTTTCAGGATTTAAGGCTGGGTGTGCCGAGGCTTCTTCTGTCTGATCCAAAAGCCTCAGCCAAATCTTGATTGCAACGGTTGAGGGTTTTGGTTGTGGACAGGGTTACGCGAACCTTTAATCCAAAACCCAAGCTGAAATCCTGAACCCCATATGTATCATATGGGTGGTTGTCAAAATTAGGGTTCCTTTTTGGGTCCCTATTATAATACGGCACCTATTATTTAGGGTACCCAAAAAGGGATCTTAATTTTGACAGCTATCCATATTTGGCCCAAGGAGAAGTGCCCGGCTGGGAAGTTCAGTGCGCAAAGTGCGTCGGTGGCTGCTTCGCTGTGTTTCTCTATTCTGATGCAGAAGCCAACCTCAGGTAGTTTAGGATTCGGTGTCCTAAACCTTAGACCCTAAACTAAACCCTAAACCCTTCGCCGTTTCTTCACAGTCCCTGTGTAGCTGTCTTGATCGGTTCTTATTGGGAGTCGGTTCCCCTCAGAGGCTTCGTGGCTTAACGTGGTTGGCTACATAGCTCGCGCTAATGTCAATAGCCACAGGGGCAGGAGAGCATACGGGATCCATGCCGATAGGGTTCAAGAATTTTTGATCTGCTTCCATCCTATGCAGCCTCAGCCCGAACGAAATCCTGAATGAACCCTTAAATCCCCCCCAAAGTAGGCCCAAAACCCTGAACTCCCAAGCATCATCAACAACCCCAAATCCGAAAGCCCTAAGCCTATAAACCACAGTTGTGTATGTAAAGCCTACACCCTGGGCAGTGGTGTTTCCGGGCTCCTTAGCTGTTTGATGAGGTCTAATTGGAGGTTCATAGGTAGTTATAAGTGGGGCTACATGTAGGGTAACTCTACGCATAATAACCCTTATTAAGGGACTTCTAGCCCTACTTATAACTACCCCTAAACCGCCCTCAAGAAACCCCTAAACGAACCTTTAAAGGAACCCATAGCCCCATTTATAACTACCCATGAACCTCCACGTACAGCAAAACGAGGCACCTTAGACTGGTGCCTAAACTGGTCAAGGGTTTGGGGTAGACGGGTAGAAGCCCTCAACCCTTAAACCCCTAAAAATTATGGGCAAGGGTTTGGGATAGTATGTATCGTGACCTTGTTTCGTGTGTAGTGATAACTGGTTGTTCTGGGGATTGCTATTACTGAGTTGTATGTAATGCACGTGGCGTGTAATGATGATGATGATGGTGGTGATGATAATGATGATGGTGATGCCGGCAATGATGATGACGATGCTGATACTGATGATGTTGATGATGAGACGATGGGTCTGGTGGTGTTGTTGTTGATGATGGTGGCGGCGGCCTAACCACAAAAGCCCAAACCCATAAGCCCTAATTAATGCAGTTGTTTGGAGTTCAAGCTGTAGGCAAGGAGGGATGCAGGGCTTGCGACTTTGTGGTAAGCGTTCCTGTCACAGTTCCGGTAAGGAGCGTCCTGTCCTTGCAAACGGCGCTTATCTCGTCGTTCGTTGCCTGTTCATCGTTTGTGGTTGAGTTTAGGATTGCAGCCCCAGGCTGCCGTGATAAACAGAGCGTCATTACTCCCCCCCCCCCCCGCCCCCCACCCCCCATCCCCCCGCCCCCCCCAAAGAGCAAGCAGAGCACATGACGGAAAACAACACCGACGAAAAAAACGCAGAAAACGCAAAGCCGCAGACATCCAAAAACATGCCTTCAGAAAGTCAGGAATACAACACACTGGCCACGTTTTTCGATGCTCGGACGAATTCGCAACCCAGAATGTATTACCAAACGTGACGTCGTTTTTGGTGCAAAAAACAAAGACAGCTCGAATCAGACAAAACACTCGGCTACCAAGAAAGGAACACGTGCAACAAGGCGAAAACCTCGCGCAGGGCGGTGTTTTCCATTTGGCGGAAGGGCCGTGCGAAGGAGAAGGGCATGCAAAGGCACATAAACAACAGGAAAAAGCACCCTTGAAAGTGAACCCGCTAGGATTAAAAAGTCTTATCCCCTAAACCCTAAACTGTCCTTTACAGAACCCCAAAAAAGCCAATAAAGGAACCCTTAGAGAACCCCCAAAGGAGCCCCACAAAGAAACCCTTTAGAGAATCCCCCAAGGAGCCCATAAAGGAATCCCTAAACGGATCCTCAACGGCCCTTACATGCCCAAAACCATAACTAAGGACTACTTGGACCCTTAGGGTAAACCCTTACGCCCTCAAACCCCTAAGCCCTTTAGCCCCTAAACCTTTAAACCCAAAAACCCTTAACCCCCCAAACCCCTAAACCCTTAAGCCCTAAAACCCTTAAACCCCTAAGCCCTTATGCCCTCAAACCCCTAAACCCTTAAGCCCTCAAACCCCTGGGCTCAAAAACCCTTAAACCTTAAACTGCGAAGCGGGGGTAGCCTCGGTCCTCCGAGGCCTGCACAGCTTGCACTGACACCTTCGATGCCAGCAGCTGCCTCAAATCATTTCATTCCTTCTAAGACTTTCGTTTTACGGCATCTGTTGGGGTTGCTTTACGGGACTTTTAAGGGTTCCTTTAAGGGATCTTGAACGGCTCCTTTAAGGGATCCATAGGTGCTCCTTCAGGGGTTCTTTTGCGAGTTTAGGGCTTGCGCAAGGTTTGGGGTGTTTTGCAGGCGTTCTGTGAGGGTTGCTAAGGCTACTAGGTGTAAGCGACTGTAAGGGCTACAAGCAAGGCGTTAAGGCGAATTCTTCCAAGGTTTGCACAAGTCTCGCAGTGGCAGCACTAATGTGGTACATAGGTTCTGCGGAGGCTTGTCAAATGTATATTATATAAACAAGCAAGAGGTTGTTTGGAACTTCCGTCAAGGTCTTTACGAGGTGTGTACCAAGGTCATGCAGGGTTAGCCACTTCGGGTTCCTCAAGTAAACCAAGCTTCGCACCCTAAACCCTTGGGAGCTTACACCCCAAGCCGCTAAGCAAATACAAATTTCACTCAAGTCCCAAGTCCTAGGCCTTCAGCCCTAACCCTTATCATTTGGGTTTAGGGTTTGAGTTTAGGGTTTAGGGTGGGTTTAGAAAGCCAAGACTAAGGCAATCCCAACGAGCAGCGACGCTTTGCGCCCGAGGGCAGCGCCTCCTGCATCGCCTGCCCTGTAGGCCGATGCTTGCATTCCTTCCTGAAGTTTTAGGGTTCAGGGGTCAGGGCTCCGGGCTAAACCCCAAACCGTAAGCCTTTATCCGCAGGAGTGTGGTGTCTCTTTTGTGGTGCTGTTTGCAGGGTTCTAGCCTGCCTTGTGTGTTTGTGTGTTTGTGTTCGATTCTCAGGCTCATGCTCTAAAACCATTACAAAGCCGCTGTAAGGAGCTTATGAAGGAGCACATTCTGTGCCCAGGACAGTCTGCAACCCCAAATCCTATAGCAGAGGGGTGTGTGGTCTAGCGATCAGGGAAAAGTTAGCAAAATATTCGTTTCTAGTCCATACATAAAGACACTTCAACATATCACAAAAACTCGGTGATAGCTATGAAGGCCCTTATATACCCTTACGCCATTACTTACCCTAAAGCCTCCTCAGGAAAGCCTAAACCCTAAACCCCTAAACCCCTGAACCCCTGAACCCCTAACCCCTAAACCTCTAAACCCCTAAACCCTAAATCCTAAACCCTAACCCCCCCTTAAACCCCTAAACCCTCTACTTGAAAGCCTAAACCCCCAAGGCCCCGCAACCCCCGAGCCGTTGCTCCAAAGCGCCGAACCTAAACCGCACGCGCTTAAAGCCCCTCAAGGCCCTGGCGGTTCAGGGTTCAGGGTTTAGGGTTTAGGGTTCAGGGTTTAGGGTTTAGGGTTTAGGGTTTAGGGTTTAGGGTTTAGGGTAAAACCCTCAAGGCCCTAGATGCCTAAATCCGGTAAAACCATGTATAAAATCCATATCAAATCCTGTTCTACCTATGAAGTCTAAAACCCTTCTACAAATTCATAAAATCCATATCAAATGCTGTTCTACCTATATAAGCTTTTTCTTTGTGGGAAAACGTCTTCAGAGCTTTTTTGCTAATCTACTTCAGCTAAGGAGCCCATACCGAGCCGTAGTAGAGCCCGTCTCCCCCTAAACCCCGTATCGAAGGTTTGCAAGACCCTATGTCCCTTCGTGACCCTCAGCCCCTTATCGAAGTTTTGCAAGACCCTATGTCCATGCGTGACCCTAAACCCCTTCTCGAAGTTTTGCAAGACCCTATGTCCCTACGTGACCCTAAGCCCCTTATCGAAGTTTTGCAAGACCCTATGTCCATGCGTGACCCTAAACCCCTTCTCGAAGTTTTGCAAGACCCTATGTCCCTACGTGAACCTACACCCATTATCGAAGTTTTGCAAGACCCTATGCCCATGCGTGAGCCTAAACCGCTTCTCGAAGTTTTGCAAGACCCTATGTCACTACGTGGCCCTAAGCCCCTTATCGAAGTTTTGCAAGACCCTATGTCCATGCGTGACCCTAAACCCCTTCTCGAAGTTTTGCAAGACCCTATGTCCCTATGTGAACCTACACCCATTATCGAAGTTTTGCAAGACCCTATGCCCATGCGTGAGCCTAAACCGCTTCTCGAAGTTTTGCAAGACCCTATGTCACTACGTGGCCCTAAGCCCCTTATCGAAGTTTGCAAGACCCTATGTCCATGCGTGACCCTAAACCCCTTCTCGAAGTTTTGCAAGACCCTATGTCGCTACGTGACCCTAAGCCCCTTATCGAAGTTTTGCAAGACCCTATGTCCCTACGTGACCCTAAACCCCTTCTCGAAGTTTTGCAAGACCCTACGTCTCTACGTGACCCTAAGCCCCTTATCGAAGTTTTGCAAGACCCTATGTCCATGCGTGACCCTAAGCCCCTTCTCGAAGTTTTGCAAGACCCTACGTCCCTACGTGACCCTAAGCCCCTTATCGAAGTTTTGCAAGACCCTCTGTCCATGCGTGACCCTAAACCCCATCTCGAGCTTTTGCAAGACCCTATGTCCCTACGTGACATTAAACCCCTTATCGAAGTTTTGCAACACCCCTATGTCCCTACGTGACCCTACACCCTTATCGAGCTTTTGCAAGACCCCATGTCCCTACATGACACTTGCAAAACCCCTATGTCGCTACGTGACGCTACACCCCTTCTCCAGCTTTTTCAAGACCCTATGTCCCTACGTGACACTAAACCCCTTATCGAAGTTTTGCAAGACCATGTCCCTACGTGAACCTACACCCCTCATCGAAGTTTTGCAAGACCCTATGTCCCTACGTGACCATTTTCGAGCTTTGCAAGACACTGTGTCCCTACGTGACCCTAAACCCCTTATCGAAGTTTTGCAAGACCCTATGTCCTTATGTGACCCTAAACCCCTTATCGAAGTTTTGCAAGACCCTATGTCCCTACGTGACACTTGCAAAACCCTATGTCGCTACGTGACCCTACACGCCTTCTCGAGCTTTTGCAAGACCCTATGTCCATGCGTGACACTAAACCCCTTATCGAAGTTGTGCAAGACCCTTATGTCCCTATGTGAACCTACACCCATTATGTCGAGTTTGTGCAAGACCCCATGTCCCTACGTGACCCTAAGCCCCTTATCGAGCTTTTGCAAGACACTGTGTCCCTACGTGACCCTAAACCCCTTATCCAAGTTTTGCAAGACCCTATGTCCCTACGTGACCTTAAAGCCCCCTACATGACCCTAAACCCTTCAACCCCATCAAGCCTACACCCCTGAACGACCTAAACCCCTGAACCCTTAAACCCTAAGCCCTAAAACCCTAAAGCCCTAAACCCCAAGGCCGGGCGACCTTGGGGTTTCCGGGTAGGGGTTTGCACCCTCCACACCCCTGCAAAGATGGGTGCACAACATGTTTGTGGTTCGCTTTATTTTTGTTTGCATGGTTTTTCATGGCAAGCGACTTCCGCGCAGTCATGAAACATAGAGGGTTGTTGATTGCAAACTTGTTTTGGCATACAGCGTTGCTTGTGTTCAAGCAAAGGCAGGCATGGGCGGCCCCCGAAAAAGTACAAGTCGGGTGCGATTTGCCCACAACGAGTATTGTGTCACCACAAAGTTGGATGTGTGTTGTGCCAGGTGTACGAAGGCCTTGCGAGCCTCGATCTGCAATTTGGAGGCTAGCAAGGAGAATAGGCCACAGTGCCTGAGTAGCAGCGAGAGCAATGGTGCAGACGAACTACAATGGAAGTTGGACATGGACCATGGATCAATCGAGCTGCTAGGCCCAAGTGCCTGAGTGAAGAGCAACAGCGATCCAAACCCGGCATAGCGCGGGAGGCTGAAAGCTTCACATCAACATGCAACGGCTCCGCAGCCCTGGGCGCTCGCAGGAAGCCGCGGAAGGCCTGATGTGAAATGTGGGGGACTCAGCGCGCCGCTGCCGAATTTGCTCGGCCGCAGCTCGGAGTCGTCATTTCGGAAAGATCGACAGGTGCTGGGAAGGGTGTGTTAGTTGTGTTTTGCATTGCAGTTTCTGGCTATTCTAAGCCGTGAACCCCACATATGAAGATCTTCCTAAGGCTTTTGGGTTTCGGGGATGAGGTTCTGGAAGTGGAAAACGTGTTGGGTGTTCAATCTTCCTTCCGGATACAGGCCTCGCACAGTCCGGAATTCGACAAGCGAATTTCTCGAATCACAGTCATCAACTAGTCTCATATTATCACAACAGAGCAGTCTGAGCAACAGTAGCGGCAGCACTGGCAGAAGTGCTTGTTGTACTTGGGGCCTTCGAATACAGATTCACTTTTGGCCCGTGGCATCGACCGGATTCGCCTCATGCAGTCCTCTGCCACTGCCTTTGCTGGCTATGGCCAGTGCAAAACAATCAAGATCGGACCAACAGTTCAGGATTTAGCAGCAGTGCGAGGATTTCTTTCTGCTGCAACAGGACAGGATTCCCTTCACGGATGAAAGACATTTGCTGTGACACATGTTGTCATTCCTGTCGGGCTGCTTCTCTTGCCTGGCCAGGTCTGAAGACCTTTTTCCACACCCGGAGTTGAAATCATGCCTGAAAGGTGTCGAGACTTAGTTGATGCTTCTCGACTGCGTAGCAACTGCAGCAAAACACCATCGCTCGGATGATAGATCTCGGAATGCCAAATGCCAAACACCTTTAACCAACCTTCAAGCCTAAACACATCTCGTGAATGTTGAACCCTTATCATCTCAAAGGCTAGCTGCAACCCACGTCTAAAGTTCCAGCAAGCAGATGTCCTTTTGCCTAACACGCAGTGCAGCCGCCAGGAGATTTCCGGTTTCGTGGTTAGGGGACAACTGCTACATCCTGCATTATGGTCTTGCCTTCTAAACACATGCACGAGAAACTGGTTCTCTTGTCTTGAGGTTTCATGCCGAGACGACGCGAACTAGCACCGAGCAGAAGCACAATCGAAGAGAAGACTTGTACATGGTATGCGGAGTGCAAACGATTGTGGTTGATGCGGAAGGTGACCTGCAGCCCATCAACACGCACGACTTTGTCTTCATGGAGGGGCAGATTCCTTAAAATTTTGGAATTTTTTGAGCATTACAGTGTTTCGTAAGCTTTGAGGTCTTGAAAAGCTGGTTTTTTGAGCAGTACAGTGTTTTATGAGTTTTAAACCACGAAACACTGCGGTGCTCAAAAAAAGTGACCATTGAGGCTGTGAGAAGTGGTTTTTTTAGCATTGCAGTGTTTTGTGAGTTTCAGGCCATGAAACACTGTAATGTTGTAAAAATCAATTCTTTACAGCCTCAAAGCTCACGAAACATGTAATGATCAAAAAATTCCAAACTTTTAAACAATTTGCCCTCGGCATGGCCATAGATGCCAGAATTTTGGAATCTTTGGATTTTTTTAGCATTGCAGTGTTTCGTGAGTTTCAGGTTTGGAAGTTTTGGAATATTTTGAGCATTACAATGTTTTGTAAGGTTTATGGCACGAAACACTGATATGCTCAAGTTTCGTGAGCTTTGAAGCTTTGAAAGGTTGATTTTTTGAGCATTACAGTGTTTTGTGAGGTTCGAGCCACGAAACACTGCTATGCTCAAATTTTGCGAGCCCTGAGGCTGTGAAAAGTTGGTTTTTGACACGAACCACTGCTATGCTCAAAAAAGTGAGCTTTGAGGCTGTGAAAAGTGAGTTTTTGGAGCATTACAGTGTGTTGTGATGTTTGGGGCAAGCTCCAACCGGTGGTTTGCGGCCCATGTAGATCTGGATCATGGAACTAGGCCCCAAAAGACCACCCTTGTCATGGTTTTGGGGACGTTCCCCCCATCATGATAGCATTTTTAGAGCCTCTTGTCAATCCCCGATTCAGTGGTCTTTACTTTTTGAATAGGGTTTGCCATGGCGGGTAGCCCTAAGCCTAGAACCTAGACTAGGCGGAATCTGCATGCCGGACAGCAACGGGCTCTACACGACGCCTGGAAGCGCAGGGGTATACCGGGACCGTAGAAGTATGGCCTGTGGGGAGGGTTTAGGATGGCCGGTTGTATCTTACAATCAACCCTAAACTCCAAACCCTCCCCTCCTCTATTGAATTCAAACCCCAAAGCCTCCATCCCATGCCGCAGACTTTAAACTTTACACTTTACAATCAACCCTAAACTCCAAACCCTCCCCTCCTCTATTGAATTCAAACCCCAAAGCCTCCATCCCATGCCGCAGACTTTAAACTTTACACTTTAAACACTGCACGCCGTAAAGCCTAAGTCTTGAGCCACGAACCATTTGCATGAAATGCACATTGCATTTCAAAAGAAAGCATTTGGGTTTGAGAGTCTTGATGCGGGGTTTGTTCGCCTTTCAGGGCTCCAGGAACGAATCTGTGAGCCACGCTTCCAGAGTTTGGTAGGGTCCTTGATGAGTTTATTTGTCGCTAAAGAAAAGTATGTTTTAACCCTAAAACCTACAGCCCGAACCCTTAAACCCTGAAGCTCAAAACCCAGTATGGTTCAAAGGCTTTCGACTAAGCAGGGCTTCGAGGCTGCAGTTTTTCAGGTGAAGTTGTTCGAGAGTTTAAAGTGTGGGGCCAGTTGGGTTTCGGGCCCAGCAAAATCCTGTTTTCGTGTTCCGCACCCGTCGGTCCTTCGGTCTCGTATGTCTACAACGGGGCGTCAAGAACTCGATTCGCTCAGACATTTACAGGTTGATGGTGCATGGCGAGATTCTGTTCCCCGCGATGGACCTCGAGTCAAAGAAGCAGTCGACGATCGACGGCTTGATGGTGGACAGATTTCTTGTGTAGAGCTCGAAGATAGCGGTATGGTCCTCCCGCACCATGGAGACCAAGAAGACAGACGATGTTTGAGGAATTCACGCCGCCCTTGGGTTCGCAGCCTGCAGAACCAAGTTTGCGATCTGCATCCTTATTGTAGATGGACAGTTCTAAATCAGGGGCTCGGGTTTACTGTAAGGCTTTCGATGAAAGGTTGAGGTTGAGAGTTTAGGGGTTGTCAACCAGACCGATCGCGCACTGCGGTAAACCCTAAACCTTAAGCCCTAAATCCCAAATCCTCAACACTAGGTTTCAAATCCTAAGCCTTCAGCCCTAAATCCAAAACCCTACACTACACCCTAAGTCCTAAGCCCAAGCTCAAAAAGCCTTAACCCACCTGCCGCTTGTGCTGCAAGCCCATACAGCCCTGGACCTTTGCAAGGCCAACAAATCAGGGACCCAACAAGGGACATAAGCATATGCATGTTGCAGGGGTGTCCATACCTTGCTGGGCTTCATTGTAAGGGGATCTATATGAGATATCCTTGTGCTGCCTAGGAAAGCTCTTAAGCCGAGAAACTGCCTCTTCACCAAGGAACTACTCCAACTCTGATGGCTACTACTTCTTCAAGGATCAGTCGCCGCCCTTGCATTGGTTCAGGGTTTCGGATTGGAATTTCGAAGCCTAAATCCTAAACTTTAAAACCCGCAACCCTAAGCCTTCACCCTAAACCCCAAATCCTGTCTCCCTTTGTGTCTTCTTCTGATCGCCTTTTTGAAGTCAGGGACTTCGGTGAGTTTAGCCTGTCGTTCTTCAGAACCCAAGCAGTCGACACTTTGGGCTTAGGGCGTTCTTTAAATGGGTTTAGGGCTTAAGGGGTTTGGTGGGGGGTTTAGGGCTTATGGGTTCAGGGGTCAAGGGTTTGGGGTTAAGGTTTAGGGTTCAGGTTTAGGGTCATATAGACCTCTTTGGGGAAGCCTTACCGATTTGTTAGACCCTTGTGCAAGCAATCAGGAGCCCTTACCGAACCGTTTTGTTAACTTGCTGAGCTGTTGTTTCCGTACTTGGAGGTTCATGGTTAGTTCTAAGTAGAGTTAGAAGTCCCCTAATAGGGCTTAAAACCGTAGTTACCGTACTTATAATCCCACTTATAACTACCCATGAACCTCCAAGAAGGACCCAAACCTGATACTATTATATGCTTATAGAATCCTTATAGATCCCTTTAAATGGACCCGTAAAGAAACCCTTATAACTACCCATGAACCTCCAAGTAGGAGAGTCCTGAGTGGAGAGCCAAAACAGCACCCAAGATCCGACAGACTCCTAGAAACCTTATTGTGGGGTCCTTTGAAGGGTTACTACAAGGGTACTATAAGGGTTCCTTTAAAGGGCTCTAGAAGGGTTTAGAGTTTCCGAAGTGATTGGTACCTTACTTTGGGGTCCTGTAAAGGGTTCCTAGAAGGGATCTATAGGGGTTTCTTTAAAGAGCTCTACAAGGGTTTAGAGTTTCCGAAATGAGGGGTTTTACTTTGGGGTCCTTATGTTCAGGATCCTATATTCAGGGTGCTAATTCAGGGCCCCCTATATGCCAAAACTCCTACAAAGCCAAATTAACTTCCCACAGAAAGCCAAATGAATCTCTCACAGAAACAATTGCTTACCTTGGCACGAACCCATATAGACCCTATATTCCTAAACGACGGATGCCTAAAGCCCTAAGCCTTAGGCCCTAAATTCTAAATCCTAAACCTTAAACCTCAGAGCCCTGGACCGTAAACCCTAAACTCTAACCCTAAACCCTAAACCCTAACCCGTAAACAAGAACCCTATGCTCTAAACCCTGGACCCTGTCCCTACCCTACTACCCTACCTACCCTACCCTACCCTACCCTACCCTACCCTACCCTACCCTACCCTACCCTACTACCCTACCCTCCCCCAAACCGCACACGACAAGATCCCAGGGTGGCCACCGTCTTCGGAAGCTCCGACATGGGCCTCTTCCGGTGTAGCCATGGTAAGGGGGCCGCCTGCAAGGCCGATAAGGGTTTAGGATTTCGGGGTTTTTAGGGTTTTTAGGGTTTTAGGGTTTGGTTATTAGGGGTTTCTTCTAGAGACCTAAAAGGGTTTCGACCAAGGGTCTTATGAAGGTTCTATAGTTGGGTTTTAGGGTCTAGGGTTTAGGGGTTTTAGGGTATGGGTTTATGGGTTTGCGTGCTCGGGTGCACGGTGTAAGGTTTAGTGTCTAGTATGCTTCGCATGATTACTGTTGTGATTATTGCTTTGATCATTGCCATTCTTGTATTTTGGTGTTGTTGTTTATGAGGGATTGTTTAGGTATTTGCTTTTTCCATTTGGTTTGCTATTGCTTTCATTGTTGCTGTTTTGATTCGAAAGTTTACGGTTTTTGTGGGTCTTGTTATCATTAGTGTTGTTGTTTCGTAGGCAAACATGAGAAGTGTAGGGTCTCACGATGTGAGAAGGGTATCCCAAGGGCTTGAGAGTCTTGAGGTGTACGCTCTTGGATTGTGTTTTGAGGTTTAACTTGGGGAGACAGGAATGGAAAGGACGACGGATGACAGGACCGTTCGTTCGGACGAAACGATGTTCAAGCAGGAGGCTCAGGTTGATGAGGGTGGCTTCGAGAGCATGGTGGACACCTGGGATCAGCAAGGTTCTTGGCTGGGAGCAAGGCCACAGTGAGGAGGCAAATGGCCCCAGCAGCAGGACCACGGCGGCTCTGGCAACTCCAGACAGTGGGGGTGGAATTGGATGGAATTGGTCTTACAAATGGTGATCCTTTCAAAAGGAGACCACTAGACTCTGGTCACAAAACAATGCTCACCGGCCATGGCCCAAAACTGGCCCTTTGCTTTCAGCCCCTAAACCCTAAACTGTCAATGACTGTCGACGTAGGGGTTTGGATTTCAGTGCCGGACATTGCAAAGCGGGCCCGGACGTTCTGAGGCACGGGGCTTTCCTGGCGATGTTTCCGTACTTGGGGTCAGGGGTTCCGGTCTTTGGTTGTTGCTCCAACGGGCCCTGAAACACCAAGCTCAGAAAGCCGTAAAATTCTGCGAAAACCTATAATACAGGGGTTCGCAGCATTCTCAAACATACCCCCTTATAGTCCCCATGTATCCCTACAATAGCCTATTCTGATCGTCAGGGCCCCCCCGATTTATAGCCACAGACCCGTAAACACAAACACCTGAACCCTCCATGCTGAGATCCCTCAGCCTAAATCAACAGCTGTAAAACCTGAAGCGTGCAGTACATGGTTGCCGTAAGGAACGTATACCTTATTGACGAGGGTATACATCCTCAATAAAGAGCATAACCTGGAGGTTCATGGTAGTAGTTATAAGTGGGTTATGAGTCGGGTAGCTGTATTCATAATCCCTATCAGGGGATGTAAACTACCCATGAACCTTCAAGTATGCTCTCATACTATAATGGGGCCCAAAACCCTATTCTAATAGTTAAGGCCTTAAGCCCTAAACCCTAGACACCCGTCGCCTGCCTGCCTCCAGAAAGGAGTTCAACAAAACCCTAAACACCCTGCGTTAGGCTCTCTTCTTGGAGGTTCATGGGTAGGTATAAGTAGGGTTATATGTCCCCTAATAGGGATAACTATAGTTACCCTACTTATAAGCCCACTTATAACTACATGTGAACCTCCAAGTTGTACATTCGGAAGGCAGATGGCGGCTGCTATCGCGATGGCAGCGGCCGCGAGACCATGCACCTCGGCTCTTCGTTTCGCTCCGCAATTCGAGAGTTTCTATAGTCTAGGGGTATAAGGTTATAAGGTTTAGTGTTATAAGGTTATGGGTTGAGGGCTTTAAGGTTTAGGACTTTAGGGCTTTAGGGCTTTAGGGCTTAGGGCTTTAGCGGTTGGGTTTAGGGTTTAGGGTCTAGGGCTTTAGGGCTTCAGGGCTTTAGGGCTTTAGGGCTCTAGGGCTTTAGGGCTTAGGGTTTAGGGCTAGGGCTCTTCGTTTTTGTCTTACTGGTGCTTAAGTGACTGAAATGCGAGTGGAGAAGGGGATGTAAGGACTACTGTAAGGGATTATATAGGGATTTCTTAGAGGGGTCCACTCTCCAGCTTCCCCTAAGCCCAGTAAGTAATTCGGGTCTCAAGTTTAGTTGCATGGGACCTGAGTGAAGGTTTTGGCACCCTTGCTATGTTGGAATTACTGCAGGTAAAGCTTCTGATTTGGAGTTGGTTACATCTAACCTGATCATATGCCACACTTACTGCGCCCGTCATCCGTCATCTATCCCCCCAGCCCTGCATCACACCTATGTTACCCTAAACCGTCATTGTGTAATCCCATAGCATCCCGTTACGACGTCTCCTTCGCGTAGACCCTAGATATCCTAAACTCTTCCTCTCAGGACCGGGCCCATGTGCGGAACCTGCGTTGACGGTGCGGGAGCAGGGCTTCAAAGAACTCGGAACTAAGCGGCATGGGCAATAAGATTCTGTTTGGAGAATGTGCATCCAGCGCTCTTATTCTTTCCACTGCTTGGAGGTTCATGGTTAGTTTATAAGTGGGGTTACAAGTCCCCTAATAGAGCTTATAGCTGTACATAGTTACCCGACTTGTAACCCCACTTAACTACCCATGAACCTCCAAGTGAAACTCACTCACTCACGCTGCATATCGGTCGAGAGGTCCCCTGAAACCAGGAATCCTAAAACCAAAACTTGGCCCCACGCCCTGAACCCTTACCCCACCTGAAATCCTTGACCAAAACGCCCGAGCCTCCACCGGGTTCTTCTTTTAAGCTCAGTAGGTTTTATACAAGATCAGTGTCGAAACTTGGTGACCTGTAGTTATAGTAGTAGTAATTGTAGTAGTAGTGATAGTAGTAGCAGTCGTCGTCGTTGTCGTCGTCGTGTTTTTGAAAAGCAATAATAGTGGTTCTGACAGTAATCGTAACATGCTCCTGTCAGTGCTAGGACACTGCGTTCTGGGTTCAGGGCTCTTGGTGTCACGGTTTGGGTGACGGTCCAGGGCTTGTGCTTTTGTTTTGAGGCGGAGTGTGGGCTTTCTTTCCGAGGGTTCGGTTTGTGTGGCAGAGGGGTTGAGTCAAAACAAACTCTGAGCCGGTCCTAGACTAGTGGAAGATGGGAGCAGAGTATGCCCCTATACCCGAAACCCCTGAGCTTTAAAGTTAGAACCCCTGAGCTGCTGCTACCCTAAACTTTATGCAGTATGGGCCAGTATGGGAGTTTCCGAAAATAGGGGACCCTAATAGAGTACCTTAAATAGTAGGATCCTTATTATAAGGACCCCAAGAAAAGGTACCCCTAATTTTCGGAAACTCCCGTATAGGTAGCGGGCCTCTTTTGGGCAAAGCCCGGCGAGCTTTAAGCACCCGTGCTCAGGACCCGGTACTCCAGAACCCGGCACCCTGAAACACGAAAACAGAGCAACTCCAAGCTTGTGAAACAAACCCGAAGACCCAGAACCCTGAACCAAAGCCCCTGTACTAAATAAACCCTAAACCCTAAACCCTAAACCCTAAGCCCACAAAACTATGAACCCCTTTTGGGCCCCCGGAGGCCGAGCCGAAATCCTCTTGCCTGAAAGACGCAAAACATCTGAAAACAAACCCGCCAGCGCCGGTATACCCTGAACTTACCGCTGGTTAGTAGGGAATGGAAGAATGGTAGTAATAGTAGTTATAGTTGCACCCCATTCCTCCATTCCCTACTAACCAACGGTAAGTGAACCCTTTAGAGCGTTTGTAAAGGTTTTAAGGGGGTGTTCTCAAGCTTTACGAAGGCTGAATGCTGGAGTTTAGACCAGGCGAGCTCTGAAACCCAACCCAATCAAGCTCTCCCCTAAACCCGAAACTCTCCCCAAACCCGATTCCCAAACCCAGAAAGGCTTCTCTACTAGGCAAAAACTTGGCCAAAAACTTGCATCGAACACGCTTTAAACAGGAGCTAAAAGAACGAGGACCCCCCCAATAAATTCAAAACCCGCAACACAAGACCCCCCCGAAGGCACCTCGAATAGCAAGAAGCCCATCTAACCTAGACCCAAAACTCTCAGCCCGTTTCGGACCCGTGTAGAACCCTTGCAGAGCCCTCAAAGTGGCTAACCTTAAACCCCAAACTCTAAGTCCAGAACTTTAAAATCCCAACCTCACAGGAACCCCCAAGAGGCACCCTAACTGGGAAGCCTCAAAATCTCCAAGAGGCCACCCAAAAGGATCCTCAAACCCTAAACCCCATCCCTAAGCCCTAAACCCCAAAGAAAAAATCGAAAGGGCGCAACACACTAAACCCTAAACCCTAATTCCTAAACCCTAAACCCTGAACCCTAAACCCTAAACCCAAATTCCTAAACCCTAAACCCCGAAAAGAAACTCGAAGTGGGAGTTTCCGATAATGGGGGACCTTAATATAGCACCCTGAATAGTAGGATCCTCATATACAAGGACCCCAAACAAGGTACCCCTACTTTTCGGAAACTCCCAAGTGGGAACCCCGGCGCCCGACCTCCGCCCGAATCGTCAGGCTTCGCGAAGCCCGTCGGCAAGGACCAAACTCCGAACACCGCCTCGGTAGGCTTTTGAAGTTGTTTTTAAGTTTTAGGTGAGGGTTGACTTTCAAACAAGGGTGTTTAGGGGCTTTAGGGTGGATTAGACGTTTTTTTTGGTGTTTTTTTGTAAGGTTTCCTGTGGATGCAGTCGGGCACAGCTTGGAGAACATGGACATGGATAAGGTGTTACAAGGGCTTCTAGGGCGGTTTTACAAAGTTAGTTGGCTTAGGCGTTGAGTATGTGGAATTGCAAGTTCTGAGCTTCTGATAGGAAGGTGTTGGGCACTCTCCAATAGAGCTTGGGGTTCAGGGTTTGGGGTTAATGGGATGTTCTTCGTTTAGGGCCTTGTCAACTATAGATAGTATCAGATAGATCCTCAATCGCCTCAATCGCTTTGTTGAGGGATCAATAAACCCTACACCCTAAACTAAACCCTACACCCTACACTTTAAACCTTGCACTTTAAACCCTACACCCTAAACCCTAAACGGGCTCTCCTAAGATCCTCTACAACCCTGTTCAACACCAATATGAAGCCGGCGAGGCCCCTGGTTAAAGGCATGGATAACCCGGGCGAGGCCTTAAACCTTAAAGACTCCGCCAGACGCAACCCTTACTGGCGCCTTATGAGACCCTTATAAGTCGATACCCACCTGAAACCCTTGTGAATCTCCGATAAGACTGCACCACCCTAAACCCCTAAACCCTAAACCCTGAACTTAAGCGAGTCACAGGCGCCGCACTTGCCGGAGGCGAGCGTAGCTGCAGTCAATGCAGCAGGCTCCGGAGCGAGCGACAGTCGAGCGAGGAGCCCGAGCACCTCCCAACGGTGTTTGCGCACGGCTCCGCACGTGCTGGAAATCATCTGCGCGAGCGCATCTTCACTCCGTCCTCCTCGCGCGATGCGCTGGGCTGATATCGACGACATCGATTCCCGCAGTGTTCAAGGGCGACTTGTAGCAGAAGCTCAGCTAGTGGCACCGCCCTGCATTGCCGTTCTTGGTTCCATTCCTGTTCGACCACCTCACGTACGATGCGCTGGGCAGACATCGATGCCGATGACGAGGTGGGACCGCGGCAGTTTGGCCTTGGCTGACGCATCCCCTCCCCTTGCCAGACACTCCTGCCTTGTTTTTTCTACGTATTGACGTCGTTCCAGTTTCTTAGTGAGTCATTGGAGCCCGCCGAGCTCTGCAGTGCTTGCTGAATCCAACGTTGGCTAGCTTCCCCTGGCCCCACCCCTCAGCTCGGAGCCATGCGCTGCTGGGCAGACATTGCCTCTGATGCAGAGGTGGGCCGCCGCAGTCTGGCCTTACTGTAGCTGACGGAGTGGAGAGCTGGTTTTCAGTCCAAGGGTTCCGCCTTTCTGTTGCGGGTTTTTGGTGCAGAGTTCTGAGGCTTGGAAGTCATGGAGGCAGACCCCGGAGCATTGCTCCTAGATCCCTAGCCCTGATCGGGGTGCCTGATGCTTGCAGGTTTTGATGCCTAGCAGTTCTTTCTCAAGTCTTGGGGCTGTGGGCTTATCATCTGAGTAGCACAGTTGTGCCATTGCAGGGAGATTTCCTGCAATGGTGAAAATGGTGTTTCTGAGGAGCACATTGGTTCCTTGGTGAGGTTCGAAGGAGTTCTTGAAACAGGACCATGGGTCTTTGATTTGGGGTTACCTTTTGTTGAGCTTTGTGCGTGCATTTGTGTTTGGTTAGATTTCAGTAAATCTGATTGTACAGATTTGGCTTGTATTTTGCCGGCTCGAGTTGAGGTCGTGGAGGAAGATTGCCAGCTTTAGCCCAGAGCCTTTTGACCCACGTGCAATGCGCTGGGCAGACATCGATGCCGATGACGAGGTGGGGCCGCGGCAGTTCGGCCATGCCATAGCTGACTGGGTGGCTGTGGTCTTATCATCTGAGTAGCCTTGCATGAAGACAGGCTTTGACTAAAAATCGAAATGATAGGTTATGCCCTGGTACTTCCGTGAGGTTGCACTTGAGTGAATGTAGCCATCGCAGCCAGGGATTCACAGAGATTGCGACCCTTGGCAGTTTCGCTGATCAGTGGCACATATAGCGTAAAGTTTGAAGCACAACAGTCGATCCACAGATTTCGTTTCTCGCAGTCTGAATGTCTTGAGCTACGGCCCGCATTAACCTGGAAACTGTCTCATTTGCAGGCAGAGCTGGACCTGTCGGACCTGGACATGTATGACCGGCAACAGGCCAGGAAGGCACACAGTGTGGTGTGACACTTCCGATGGGCATCGAATCGGAGTTGTTGTGAATCATGACACTGCATATGAGTCTCAGGTTCTGGTGTGAGTGGGCTTCAGGCATTTGAGATCCCAGCCCCAATTCGCCATGTGAATTCCGTGGCGCAGACGATGATGCTCTTGGCCATTGCCGAGAAAGGGAACTTTAAACATTACTTGCGCCGAGTGATGCCGATTGGTTCGGTCGAGGGAAATGCAGGGCTTGGGAGTCTCGGGTGCTGGGGTATGCATCTAACGGCTGCGAGAGGTTCAAGTGGCAGGCCATGTTCCAAACTGAAGCGATCCACCTGCATCAGGGCACGAGCACACGTGTAAGAACTGTCTTCACACAACATGTGAATGTCCCTGCAACACTTGGCAAGGAAATGTCCAGAGTCTCAAACGCATGCTGAAGATAAGTTCCATCGGTGCTTGGTAATATCACGTCCTGCGACCACTTGTTTACTAATCCGGAGATCACATAAATGTTTATTTGGGGGGTGGAGGGGTGGCAGCGGCAACCTTCGCAAGTTGCTGTGTTCAGACTGAGGGTTTTGCGGCTTGAGCACAAAGTTTTTGTTTTTCTTGGAGTGCTCCTCGAGTGGAACTTGTGCGGCTTGGCAGCAGCCTGACTGTCGTGAATTCGTTTTTTTGAGGTCGCTACCCCAGCTCCCGTTCGGCCACCCCAGCGGCCTGCCTGGCCATTTGTATGCAGTGCAGTGCTGGCAGCTCAAGCCAACGTGTTGCCAGGGTGGGAGACGTTCAGTTTGGAGGAATTCAAGAAGTCCCGCACTTGGAAGTTTGTAGTGGCGGAATCCTCGTGTTGATCCCCACCTCTGCCACCCTCGACCAAGATCCAGCCTGCCAAAGTGGGCGTGCCCCTCGTCGGCCAATGTCAGGATGGCGTGGTGACGTTCATTTGCATGCATATCGCACAGTGATATTGTCCCTATATATATATATAGATGGATTTTGGGCCGAAATCTATCCGCTGCGTTTTTGCTCTTTTTCAGCTGTCAAAAAATGACACAGCGGATACAGATCGGCTTGTTTTAGCAAAAGACGTTCGCACCGACACCCGCCCACTCATATACGTTAAGATATTTGTTTGTGTCCCCAAAACCCCTAAACCCCTGAACCCTAACCCCCCTAAAAATGTGACCAAGGAAAACGAAATGGTCAAGTCACGTCGCATCGCAATGCCGCGATAGAGGTGGCCAAACTATGGCATAGGCGCAGATCGAGACGGCGCAGGCCATCAAAGCGCTGTCCAAGGTCAAGCAGGTGCAGCACCGCGATGAGCTCTTAGGGGAAAGCCTGTTTACAGAGGCTTCCAAAGCGGTGCAGGCCTGGGTTGCTTCCATGCGTCGGCTATTCCTTATGCTTAGGGGTCCTTGAAACAAGCCACATTTTTCCTGGTCCTCATCAGTTAGGGGGTTTAGGGGGTTTTGTTAAGGGGGGCCTTTCGCACTGCAGCTTGGTCTTCGCGCTTTGGCGCCAACTCACAAGGCTTCTGCAATGCCCGCTTTACCAGGTTGTGTCTCCAGTGTGGGCTATTGGGGGCGGTGTGGTTAAGAAGACCTGGGAAGTGCGTCTTGGTGATATGGTCTATCCAGCAGGGGAAGAGCATGCTTCGCTTACGACCTTGGTAGACTACGTGATAACGCGCGTCTAGGCGGTGTAGTTGCTTCATTCGGAGGACCTGAGCCTCTGCGTGGAGTGCAGCAGCCTTGCATGGAGCCTGGGATGAACTTTAGGGGTTTAAGGTTTGGGATTTGGGGGTGTAGGACCTCGGGTTTAGGGTTTAGGGTTCGGGGGTTTGGGGTTCAGGGTTTAACGGTTTAGGGTTTAGACTCCTTGCAGTTTTTCATACGATTTTTGGTACATTTCATACGATTATAGGTTTGTGGAAATGTGGTTCTTGCAGGGTTCTTACAGGGCGAGTTCCCTAGTATTGAGTTCAGGCCTACTGACACGAATTGGAATTTGGGTTAAAAGCTTTTCTTCAATAGATAGACATAATTAGTCGGGTTTTTGGGTGCGCCGGGCTAACGGGTCTCGAGTCTTTCGTTTGGGGTTGAGCAATACATGACTAGATCGTCATTTCTGTATAGCCTGCAATACCCCGAACATGAGTCAAAGAGATGTGGTTCCTGAGAGCCAGATCCTAACACGCGAAAACTTCAGACCCCAAAGCATGCCACCAGAGCAATTTACATGCGTGTATTCCAACGTAGTCAAAGTTCTGCCTTGTGTACGGGGTGACGGCTCTTGAACCCTAAACCTTAAGCCCTAAACCAACAACCCACAACTCTGAAATCTCTCTGTTTCCCAATAAACCCGAGACCCCAACCCATCCCAACCCTAAGCCCCTCGAATACCCCTGCAGGAAGGAACCTCAGATCATATCCGGGTTCATGCAAACAATCCAAGATTTTGCGTGCCACCCCCCAATGATCAAACCCTAGCACTGACCCTGACCCCCAGATCTTTAACCTCTAAGCACGCCCGAAACCACCAGTGATGACAGGAATCTTATGGAGCCCTTTCACAATCCATCAACAAATCTTGATAGTTGTTAGATAACCGCTCTCGTTACACGCTTACCCTAACCATTGGCTGCCAAGGAACCTCTTCGGCGTCGCGATGCAGCTTGGCACCCCGGCGCAAGGAGCATTCGCAGCAGATTTGGACCTAAGCCCTAAACCCGAAACCCTACGCCCCAAAACCCTAAGCTCGCAGCTCTGGATCTTCACTGTGGTACTCGCACAGGCTTCACGGTTTAGGGTTTAGGGTTTAGAGGTTGAGGTGTTTATGTGCAAGGCTCTGGGGTTTCAGGTCCCGTGGTTTAACTCCGGGGCGCGGGGTTTGTTCTACAGGAGTTTTTCTTCCTGGGGAGATGTAGTTTGCAGCATATGCCACAACCCTCCGAGGTGACATGCTTGAATTGCCGGTGACCACCTTCAATCTAGGGTTAATTAAGGGTTGGAGGGCACGGGGGCGTGATCTTTGCTGCAATATGGAGGTCGGAATATTGTCAAGAGCACTCCCCCGTAGCCCTAGATAGCTATAGTCTACAGTAGACTACACCCCATTGCCCGGTTTCTGAAGGCTTTCAACAGGTCTTCATGGGAGCACCGCAAGTGTTCCACAAGTCTCATTCAAGCGTTTCGGGGTTTCAGGTCTAGTGTTCAGGGTTCCCAACACCCAAACCCAAAACCTTTAGAGTTGGGGGGCGAACGAACAGGGATCAGCTTGGGTTGGAAACCGAGGCTTCTGCCTTGGATTGTGGCCTTTCGACATACTACTAGGTAGGGCTTTGGGGCATTTTATATTTTCCCTTATTGGGCTTAAGAGGATCTTATCTACTAATATTTTTCAAAGGCTCTAAAAGCCCCACCTAGACTACCAACGGCGGCGCGAGATCGGGCTGCAGGACTCAGGTTCTCGACGTAGGCTAGAAGTGTATCTTTTGCGTTTTACGCCTCTATACATGTACTTGTTGCAAAGTTCGATAAAGTTTGGAGGTTCCGCACGAAGATTGTGGTTGTCTTTATACTATGTCGCTGCGTGCATAAAGGGGTCCTAAGGGATAGTCGGGAGATTTCGGGAGTGTATACTGTGGTTAATAGGGGGCAGGGTTTTGGGGCCCCTTGTGAATTTTCCCGTATGATAACGAACGGTTTAGGAGTTAGGGAATGGAAGCTGGAAATTTTGGGTTTTCTTGGACTTGCGGGGCCGCTAGTCGACAATGCCCGTCACGTCAGTTCACTAGGTCACAAAACGAAGCCCTGAACCCGAGATCCACACCCTAGAACCTGATCCACACCCTAGACCCTAGACCCTGCCCTAGAGTCGGAGGTACCATCATGGCAATGTTGGCATTCCTGATGGCGGCACCTCACCTTGAATGACTGTAGGTTTGAAGCCCTCCCCGGGTGTCAGGGGCGGATCCTCTTGATTCCGTCTTATAGGGTCTACAAGGGGTCTACATGGTCATGAGGGTCTGCGGTTGCAGGTTTGGGGCTTAGGGGGTTCACGGTTTTAGAGCTTTAGGGGTTTTGAGGCTTCGGGTCTTTAGGGCTTTAAGGTGGAAGGTGGCTTGTGAAGCCCAAGAAGCCCAAGGCCCTAAACCCGCTTAGAGATTCCTAAGCCCCCTATCAAGAGCGCAAAAGGCCAAACCCGAAGGTCATTGCTTTGACTCAAGTCTGAGTTGAGTGCACAGTTCGAGTCGAAAACCCGGGTGGAAGCTACCAGAACCCATGAGAATGCATCAGCTAAACTCTTGAGTCGAAGTTTTACTACAACTAAACCCCAAAGCTCTGAAACCGTAAGCCTCCAAACCTTGGATCCTGCGAGAACACCAGTGCGACCGTTTTTTTGTGACCTTTGGATCCCCTTCAAAACCTTTATATAACCTAACACCCCTTGTTCCCCAAATACATACGAACCCCAGCATGTAGGGGTTATAGGGTTATAGAGTTATACTGGCTGGGTGTAAGAGGCTTAGTCTAGGAGCCTGAACTTGCTTCCTCAGTAGCACTCTTTTGTTCTTTTTTGGGCTCCCTTCTTAAACTGCCATTCGTAACAAGGGGCACCCTTGATCTTAAGCGGTTACTCAGGAGCCTAGTGACCATGGCCGATACCAGTCTTTTGGGGTCCTCAGCATAGTTGTAGCACGGTACCACCGAATTTCCCGTTGGTTTTTTTGATACCCTTATGGGTAGTTGTCAAAATTAAGGTCCCTTTTTGGGTACCCTAAACATTGGGTGCCGTACTATATAAGGGACCCAAAAAGGGACCCTAATTTTGACAACCACCCTTACCCTGAGCCCTTCCAGAACCTCAGGCCTCTACATCAAAGGCTTGAATGAGACCCTGTAGGGGCCTGAAGAATGAGTAATGTGGTTCGTAAGGGTTCCTGCTTTCAACTACAGTATTATGTACACGCAAGCCTTATTCTAATTTGTTAGAGGGGCCATGGTAAACCACGATGACCTGATGCTCAAATGTTTGGGCAGTGTTGCAGTGTGGTGTGTGTGTGTGTGTGTGTGGTGTGGCATGTGTGATATGGTATGGTATGAAATCCAATGGAATGAAACGGAAAGAACGCAGTGTCACCCCAACGCAGTGTAATACACTGTAAGGTAATGTAATGTAGTGTAGCGGCGCTGTATTGATGCAATGTAATGTATTGTGTTGTAATGCGGTGCGCATGCAATGCATGGCAATGCATATCAATGCAATGCAATGCAATGCAGTGTGGTGTCATGAGATGTGATGTAATGCTGTTTGCTGTAGGTCAGTGCAGCGCAGTGCTGTGTAGTGCAATGCAGTGTAACGGGCCGTTACTGTTTTGTGCAAGACGTGTAACCCGAAACTCTTTGCATCCGTTATGAAAGGAGAGTACGGTATGGTGGTAAAGCCTGGTATAGTATGGCATGGTCTGATATGGCGGGGTGTGGTATAGCATGGCATGGTATGGTATCGTATGACATGGTATGCTATGGTCTAGTATAGTATAGTCTGGTACGGTATAGCATAGTACATGACGGCATATGACAGTACATTATAGTCTACGACAACCCAGCCTGAAGCCCGAACTGCCGACCACGCTTGATGCAAGTACCGACATCTAATCGGACGAGTCTCTCACATACGCCCTTGAGCGTTAACTCTTGTTTCATGCCGAAACCAAACATCCGAGACCCTGACAGGCCTTCAAAGCTAGAGCCTGCAGGCCATCAACCCTCAATACTGAGATCCGACATCGTACAAGGCGTGAACATAAGGGCCATGGTAAATATTGAGGTTGTCTCTTAGGGTTCAGCTGTTCAGTCTAATTAGTACGGCCTTTTGTTAGGTGAATGCTGTCTCCGACTTCTCCAAGCCGAAGACCATGTTCTCCATCGTCCTGAAGCAGATCTTCAACTACATGCAGCACCTGAACTCCATTTAGTGATTGGGGTCTAGTTAGGGTTTAGGGATTGGGCTCAGGAGTTTAGGGCTTAGTGGTCAGGCAGGCATTAGCAGTCGAGTACCTGTTGTTTTTTTTGCAGGCTTTCTTTGAGATGCCCTGAAGGGTCCAAGGCTTAGCCCTAAACCCTCAATCCTAAACCCTAAGCTAGGCCCTAAACCCTAAACCCTCAACCCCAAATGCTAAACCCTCAACCCTCAACCCTAAACCCTAAATCCTGCAAGGGTACGAGCAACCCCAAGTCTCACAGTCACCGGCGAAGCCTCGTGATCCTGCAGGGAGTTCGGTCTGTAGTATAGGGGCCTAAATAACTACGGTTTAGGGTTTAGGGTTTAGGTTTTTGGGGTTTAGGGTTTAGGATTGGGGGGGCTCCTTATTATAATGATAGCATCATAATGTACCCCAAGACCCAAATCTAATTATATGCCCCTCTATTAGATGTGTAGGGGTCTGTAACGCCTGGCATTCACACGAACGCCTCTGTCCTCGACATCCTAGATGCTTTCGTATACCCTCAATCCCGAAATCAAGTTCTCAATTCTCACCCTGCCTCCTAAACACCGGAACCCTAGAATTGCCCTAAGCCCTCTGTAGAGTCCCTAGCCCTAAACCCTTGATCCAAAACCCTGGCCAAGCTCAAACCCCAGGCCCGAACTCCAGGTCCTCTAAGCACCAAAGCGCAAGCAAGCAACCCTAAACCGTATCCTAAATCCTAAACCCCAAGCCCCTAGTATAGGTAGTTATCTAGGCCCCTATACTACAAACCTAGTTGGCCCACCAAAGATTTTATTCCATTCCACCCTTTTCGAGTCCTATAAACCACGAATCAAACCTTGGAAGACCTGTATTAGCCTACCCTGTAAAACCCCATCAAGTGTGCAAGGACGGACAGAGGTCCTGTTCCGCTGTTGGACGTCTTCCTTCCAGCTTCAAAAAGTTTCACAAAAGCCCCGCCCCCAAATCCCAAAACCGCCCAGCTTCAGCAGAACCCTTGTAGACCTTTGTACTTACTAACGGATCCTTATGCAAAGCAACTGCTACAAAGAAAGGAACCTCAAAGGACGCCTTGTTCTATTTGTGCAAAGGCCGCACATTCAAGCCCAGACAGTCTTGCCAAACCCTCATAAGACCCAAGAGCAGCGTCAGAATCACGGTAAAACCATAGAAGTCTTGATAGAGAGCCCCGGCGGCCCCAAAACCACGCTCGAGGATGGCCGCAGCGTGCTTCGGAACGTGCTCTCCTGCCGCACTGTTCCGGGCATTTCCTGAGTTTGTGAGGTTTCTGTGCTTACCTTTGGTTAGTAGGGAATGGAAGAATGGTAGTAAGAGTAGTTGTAGTTGTACCCCATTCCTCAACCAAAGGTAAGTTTTCTGAGGGCTTTCTGCGGCTCTTGTTGGGTTCTTTTAGTTGATGCGTTCTTTTCTCATAGGAGGCCCAGAGGGGTTTTTCAGCCAGCGGGGTCCCATAATAGGGTTCATATTAAGGGTTTAGGGTTTAGGGTTTAGGGTTTAGGGTTTAGGGTCCCTACTCCAAGAATCTTAAACCACCCTTTTGGCCTCCCGTCATTTTCAGAGTTTTTGGAAAGTGTTTTACAAGGGAGATGATGTAAGGAGTGACGGGGCGCGGATAAGGGTTCCATCAGGTGTTTAGACTAGCAGGTTTGCTCGGGGTTTTCTAGGGGTTGTCGAGACATGTAAAGTTGTGAAGGATATTCATACTTCTTTAAACAGGATGTTATATGGACTCTGTACGGTTGAATGACTGTTGTTGGTTGATCTTTGGGGTTCTAAACTTCAAATTCAAGCATCCAATATGGTTCGAAAGTGCCCCAACAGGCGTGCAGGAAGATGAATTTCATGGTCACCTGCTTTTGGATAGAGATCATGGATTGCAATGCGGCGTGCTTGAGGAGAATGAACTTCTTCCAAAGGCACTGTCGCAACTTCAACGTCCCCAACTCACCGGGAATAGATGCGGTTTAAGGTTTAGGGTTTAGGGTTTGGGGTTTAGGGGATGTACCCTAAACCCTAAATCCTTCATACTCGACCCCACGGCTTAGCGGGTCTAGACCGTAACTCGCGAACCCAAAACTCTCAGAACGAAACCCCAAACGCGAAAGCCGAAACCCTCATTTGAGTTTCGCGTTTAGGTTTAGGGTTATAATGCCCTTGTCGAACCGCTGAAGATCTCGGAGAAAACTTTATATAACCCTTCTAGATCCCGCAATGAACCCAAACCCCCTTAAACCCCACACCCTAAACTAAACCCTAAACCCCTACGCCTTAAACCCTGTTGCTCAGTTGGAAACCACGGTCTCTACGGGGGCTCGAGCATGGTGGACATTCTGCAGATTGTCCAGGACCTCCCTTAAACGCTTCCTCTTCAGGCTGAATACGGGATTCTATGGGGACCTCCCCAAACCCAAGATTTTAGCATTCAGGGTTTCGGCTTAGGGTGTAACCACAGTTCAAGGTTTCGGATTTCGGATTTGGAGGATTTCTGAGCAGAATAGAATAAAGCTGTGCGCAGAAAACAGCCAGACCGTATTCTAGTCGTTACGGCCCCTATGGTGCGAAGAGGGCAGTGTTAAATGTTTGCAACCTCATGAACCAGCAAGCCTGTTTGCAAAAAGACGAAGGCATTACCATGATTTTTCTTGTCATTATGATTGTTACTGTATGCACTGTTCTGACCAATGACTACTGAATGCAGTTGTATTTTTATCAGTTACAATGTTGCAGTCCGCCTGCTTTGGCGTCGGCTCCTGGCAGTTACTTGCAGGTTCATGGGTAGTTTTAAGTGGGGATATAAGTAAGGTAACTATGACTATAACTCCTATTAGCCGGCTTATAACCCCACTTATAACCACCCATGAACCTCCAAGTAGGGGAAATTTTGCTTCGGCTTTCAGTTCTAATTTAGAAGGCATTAACTTAAGGATACATCTAGGAGCTCGGCAAACGTTGAGTATCGCTAGGGCTCTCGGTTTGAGGCTTTGGGGACTCTTCTAGGGGCCTCAGTGGTCAGAATGGGGTTTTGAGTTGTGTAGGGTTTAGGATTTAGGGGTTTAGGGTTTAGGGTTTTGGGGTGTAGTATAGTCTGATTGAGGAGCCGGAAGGTCGGTTATTTACGATGATACTGTTGGGGTTTAGGATCTCGGGTTTAGTTACTCATAGTCAATGAGTAAGCGTAGTCAAGGCTCTGCCCTCTCGACCCCAAGCCCAAACGTCCAAATCCTTAAATCCACAGCCGTAGTCTTTGAAAGTAGCGGTGCAGTAATTCGGTTTAGGGTTAGGGTTCGGGTTTAGCGTCTAGATACAGGCTAACATGCCAAAACCCTAGAGCCAACACCTGCTCAAAAAGCAGAAATCTACTCAGACCGAAAGCCTGCAAAGCGGGGCACCTTAAAGCCTAAACTGGAAGCTTGAAACACCAAACCTAAAACCTAAACCCAAAAACCCGAAACCCTAAACCCGAAACCTGAGGCCTTGAAGCAGGGGCCCGTGAACCCGACGTGTTGGGAGCCGCAGCACTTCGAGACCTGAAACGTACTTCTGGGTTAGGGACTATGCTGCATAGCTTTGGTAGTAGTAGGGTTTAGGGTTTAGGGTATAGGGTTCAGGGGTTTTGCGGCGTAGATTTTAGGAGTAAAGGGGTTCATAGCGACTCCCGCACCCTCTAATCTAACTCCTTCAATCTTTAGTCGTCTTGAAGGTACGGCAGGTCTCGTGCTAGACCTTTAGCCCTGAGCTCCTCGACGACCCTTGCTTCAACATGCTACACTCACCCTATGCGAACCCTCCATCCGCCACGAACAGGACCCTAAAAGGGACCCTAACAGGAACCCTAAAAGGAACCACAAGGGACCCTAAAGGAAGCCGAAAAGGCACCCTAAAAGGAACCCTTAGGGAGGGACCCTAAAAGGAACCCTTAAAGGAACCCCTAAAAGAGGAACCCCGTAAAGGAACCCAAAAAGGAACCCTGAAAGGAACCCTAAAAGGAACCCTAAAAGGAACCCCAAAAGGAACCCTTAAAATAAGCCTACAAGGACTACTTGGGCCTCTCTTCATCCGCCTGGGTGCCTTTGTCTGGGCCTTGTCTCATCCAGCAACTGGGTCGCACCTGGCTGGGTGCTTGAACTAAGGCTCCCTGTAAAGGGTACCTATCCCTGGAGGTTCATGGGTACTTCTAAGTGGGGTTATAAGTCCCCTATAACTACCCATGAACCTCCTAGTAGGGTTTAGGGTTTAAGGGTCTGTAACGGGGTTTCGTAAGGATGGCTTTAAGGTACTCAGACATCGACCATCATGTTGACAAATACCAACATCAGGCTCCTACTGGTACCTCCTAAGGGCACCCCACCGCTCTCGACATGTCTCGCCCCCATCTGGGTTTTGCACAACATACCCTAAAACCCATACCCTAAAACCCTGTTCAAAGAGTCGAAATGCCGCTAAACCCTGAGCCCTAAACAACCCTCCACCATAGTTCCGGGGCCCCTTGCGGCGAATCTGCCAGGGTTCAGAAAGGAGATTTGGGGTTCAGGGGTTTCACGCTTATGAAAATGACACAAACGCTTCGGTGAACACTAAATGTGGCAGGTGGTATACAATACAAACGGCTTCAAGGTCAGCCATGTACAGAGCATTGCAGAAGACGTCCTCCCAACTGAACACAGTAGACATACTTGCATTTATGACTATGATGTAAGATCCCCAGAACCCCTCCGTCGCATAGCTGGGTCGAGCCTGTTCACTACAGTCACGGGTTCTCTCCTGTAAAAAGACGTAGGAGAGACTGACATAAAATACCTCCTTCTTTAGATTCTGTAACACTTTTATGAAAATCCTGACAAATCGATCATAAAACCCTAGAAGATGCTGGGAAAGATCCGGAAACAAAGCTGACTGAGGTATGCCCTACCAACGTGGCACATACATCAGGCAAGGTCTTCTTTCCTTGTTTTGCCTTCACCAGGACTTCTGTCCTTGGAGGTCCATGGGTAAGTGTAACTGGGGTTATAAGTAGGGTAGCTATACTTATAAGCCCTATTCGGGGACTTATAACCTTACTTATAGCTACCCATGAACCTCCAAGTGGAGGGTTCTAGACGGGCTCTGCGAGGTTTTTTCTGCGAATTGGGAGGCTCTTGTCCGGTGCTCCTAAGGAGTTAGGCATCACCCAAAGCCGCAAACTCGAAGCTCTAAGCTCGAGGTCCTGAACCCCAAAACCTGGGCCCTTAAGGGTTGGGCTCAGGGTACCCAGGGTTTGGCGAGAGACGCTGCAACCCTACAGAACCTATAAATCTGCTAGAGGATCAGTGGGCGTGATTTGGGGTTTAGGGTTTGGAGTTTCGGGTGTTGGGCTTAGGACTTCGGATTTAGGGTGAACAGCGCAGGGTTTCGGGAGGCACCTTATACTTGTCATAAGCAAGCATGGCTATGGTTACCTTACTTGCGACCCTTAAGGCTGTCGCATCCCGAAGAGTCCAAAGAAAAGTCGGACGTTACAAGAACCCGTCTAATATGGGGTCCTTAATACTTAGAATAGGGTTTTGGGGCATACTTACCTATAACTATATCTAATCAGGAACCCTAGGAATATTGTTGGTAAGCTTTTAGGCCCTTATATTAAGTCCCTACACGGAGCACCAAAGCCCAAACCCCAGAAATGGGTTTAGAGTAGAGTGTATGATTTGGGGTTTAGGGGATAAGTTCCCTGAGCGGAGCACCAAAGCCCAACCCGCAAAACTGGAAATCGGTGGAGCCCTACAGAATCTTACAAACATCGTAACAGGAACGCTGAACTCTAAATCCCAAAGCGCCCAAAGCCGTACAGGTCCATCAGCTCCTATACGCAACCCGGGCACATGACGCATACGACACTCTAAATCCTGCAGAAGCCCATAAGGAACCCTTTCAAGAATAAAGCTAAACAACCGGCTCTCCGTATTTTAAACCCTTAAAGCACTAGTACACTACTACCAGCCCTGCATCCGGCGAGCTCTAGAAACTCCTAAACCCCCAGCAGAAACACTAAAGGGACTGCAGCGGCCTTGTTTGCGAAAAAGCCAATGAGTCATAAGACCTTGAACCCTAACCCCAAGCCCTAAACCCAAACTCTAAACCCTAAACCCTGTCCCTAAATCCTACACAAAACCCAACGTCTTTTGATAAACCATCATGGATACGTTTGAAGGAACCACTGAAGGACCCAACCTTAAACCCTAAACCCTGCAGATCTTGACCACATATTCCTTAGTTGTCGTATTCCTTGTCGGAGCCGATACACCGACCCAACCCTAAACCGAAACCTCAAACCTCCACCCTAAAACCCAAATCAAATCCCAAGACCTCAACCTGCCAAGACGGACATGAAAACAAATTGGGCCGTTGTCAACATCATGGTCCCTCTTTGGGGTACCCTAAATAATCGGTGCCGTATTATAATAACGAGCCAAAAAGGGACCCTCATTTCGACAACCACCCAATTGAATGTTTTCACAAAAATGTATCCCAGCCCAGCCCAGCCGGGATGCGATTGCAGCAGTGGGGCGACGTGGGAGTTTCCGAAACTTGGGGGGTACCTTACTTCGGGGTCCTCATAATAAGGATCCTACCATTTAGGGTACGATATGAGGGTCCCACATTTTCGGAAACTCCCATGTATTTGCAGGGTTTAGGGGTTTAGGGTTTAGGATTTAGGGTTTAGGGGTTTAGGGTTTAGGATTTAGGGTTTAGGGTTACAAGCCCTCCACAGCGAGTCGTTTCGACAAATGCGCAATCTTTCCAGACACGCCGAAAATTTCATGACCCTTTCTTGGGGGAAGTTGCAACCCAGCATCCTAGCCGTGGATACGCCGCTCTCTCACACCCCTGGGTGTTTTCCCCGAGACGCTCACAACCCTATTCCCCAAACCCGCTAAACCCCAAGCCTCGAACCCTAAACCCGCAAGCAGTCTAAACGACCTTTAGATCCTGAAAGGATCCCTGATTCGTCATGGAACTCCTTCACATAACCCTCGGAACCTTCACCCGCACATCTTGAACCTCAGATTCCCCTTCATCCTCTTTTTCGGAACCCTTGTAAATTTATACGCATATAATCAACCCTAAACCCCAGAACCTCAAACCCCAACTCCAAAACCCACAGCCCGAACGTCAGATAACCCCAAACCCCAGAACCCTAAACCCCAAAACCCAGAGACCCAAAAATATAAAGGTCCCTATACTAAACCCTTATAGTAGCCCTTAATCCGTTAAAAGAGCCCACTAAACCGCTATGGTAGCCCTTATAGTATCCCTTGAAGGAGCCCTAAACTAAGTAAGCCGTCAGATCCTGTCTTTGGTTCCTTATAACCCTAGCCCCTTCGAGCCCTAAACCTAAACCCTAAACCCGAAACCCCAAGACCCAAAATGCTAAACACCCAAAACCCAAAATACTAAAAACCCAAAACCCAACATACTAAAAACACCCAAAACCCAATATGCTAAAAACCCTAACTAAGCCCTCATCAGATCTGGTCTTTGGTTCCTTATAACCCCAACCCTACACCCAAACCCCCAAAACCCAAAATACTTATAACCCAAACCCCCACGACCCAAAATATTAAAAGCCTTAAACCCTAATCCGACACCCCAAAACCCCAAAACCCGAAATGCTAAAACCCCTTAAACCTCCCCATCAGATCTTGTCTCTGGTGGGCATCTTCTGGTTCCCGGCCACCGCGGCTCGGAGTTCTCGGAGGGGTCCCGGCGGGAGTTCCCTTAAAGGGGACTTTTGGAGGTTCATGGGTAGTTAGTAAGTGGTTCCTTTAAGGGTCCCTTTAAAGGGATCTGTAGGGATTCTTTCAGGGTATAGGTTTCGGGCCTACTTGGAGGTTCATGTCATGGGTAGTTATAAGTGGGGCTATAAGTATAAGGTAGCTATACTTATACCTCCGGTTAGGGGGCTTTTGACTCCACTTCTAACTACCCATGCCCATGAACCTCCAAGTAGGCTTCCTTGAGGGGTTTGGGGTTTAGGGTTTAAGGGCTGTTGTAAGGGGCTCCTTTAAGGGTTCCATATAGTACGGCCAGAGAACCTGAGGGTTGTTTTGGGGCTCTAGGTTTCTATTTTTCGGGGTGTGACCCCGAAGGCAAGTTCCCGCTCCGATATCTTTCTTGGGCATTGCTGAACCCAGATCAAGAGGCCGCAGGATGTCTACCAGTATCTTCCAAGCTAGTTTTTGACGTGCTGGAATTTCAGAGACTCCACCCCTACCGTGGCGGTGAAATCAAGGCGGACGGGTTTTGGAAAATCAAGGGCCGTGTGCACCTGCCCGGTGTCTGATGGGCAGGTGCTCCAGCTCGCGGCCCCTGGCCGCCACGGGTTAGAGGCCGACACCTGGCGTACGTATTTCCAGTGACCACCAACTGTGAAATCCATGTCCTCAAATTGACTTGGTCCGACGCCATAGACGTGGTCGACGTCCACGTTCTTCGGTCCAACAAGCTCCTCCCACTGGACAGTTCGTTACCGGAGCCGCCCAGCCTTACCTTTGCGTATTACCTCTTGGCGGTGATCAGCTACGCGGCGAGAGCTCCCAATCCAACTCCCATAGAGGGTTCTTGTCGCTGGCAGCTAAGTTGTTTCTTCCCGTGCAGCATCAATGAACCGAGGCGTAACTTCGGGGGTTCAGAAAGCATGAGACCCAATCATCAGCGAAAAGTAGCAGGGTTACCCCCAAGGACAGTATCACCAGTTTGAAAAAGCCCACCCCGCATAAAAAAACGCCTTCACAGGTCGTAGGTCACATCCAGCAACAACAGCACCAAATTCGACCCTTAACCTTGCCGTGTTCCCCTACCAGACCCGAGTGTTCGGGCCTGAATAATTATCTATGCTCATTTTGGGAGTTCCTTATTATGATTATTATGATTTCAGTATAATATTAACCAAAACCCTATTCTAATTATTAAGGCCCCTACGTTAGGGTTCTCTCTTCTTCATGAAGAAACCCACCCAAGAGTCCTTTCTACCGCCCCCTCGAAGCCTCATAGCTTCTCAAAAAACCTGATAGAACCCTTTAACCCTAAACCCTAAGCTTTAAACCTAAAAGCCTGAACCCTAAACCCCAAACCTTAAACGCTAAACCCTAAAACTTAAACCCTCAACCCTGAACCTAAAATCTAAGCCCTAAACCCTAAACCCCAGACCCCAGCATCCCTGGCCCTAATGCAGCCTGAGGTCGTTCTCTCAATCCTGGGGTTTTACTGCATCCGCCTCGTCAGGACGGCAGGGGGTTCGGTCGGAGGAGGATTTGGAGTTGTGGGGGTGTTGTGGCTTAGGATTAGGGTTGAGGCTGCTACTTACTACTAGTAACAGTACCGTCATCGCATTGTATTCCTAGCATTGTGGTTGTTATGATTATTACCACGGCGCTTAGTATTCTCATCATTGCTAGGCTTAAAGCTGTCTTGCAGGTGTTTGCAACATTTCTTTCCGGGGCTGTGCCGGATCCTGAGACTTGGCAGGTCGGTTATGGTTGAGTTTCGAGGCAGCGTAGGCTAGAGAAAAAAGAGCACTTACAGGAACCCCTTAAAAGGAATCCTTAAAGGCACTTTTACTCGGAATTCTTCAACAGAACAGAAGTCTTTAAGATAGGAATCCCTTAACAGAGCCGAAGTCTTTAAAGGAACCCAGTGAGAAGCTGCCCCGCTGTGCCATACTGGCTTGTTGCCTTCTGGATCTTCCCGGGTTCAGGGTTATGGGATAGGGTTGAGGGTTTTGGGGTTTCGGGTTGAGGGATTTTGGGTTTAGGGCTTAAGGCTTAGGGCGTAAGGCTTAGGGTTTATAACCGTTCGGAAGAAAGTTGAAGTGCCTCCAAACCTCCAGCCGTTCTTAGGACTCCCTCCATGAAGACTTTTCAGGCTTGCTTGGAGGTTCCTGGGTAATTACAGCTGTTTTTCGAGTATGGCAACGATGATTATAACTCCTATTCGGAGACCTAATTTTTACCTCACTTATCACTACACAGGAACCGCCAAGTAGGCACTAAACCCTATACCTTATAGAATCCCTATAGATCCGTTTAAAGAGGCCTTAAAGGAGCCCTACTTATCACTACCCATAAACCTCCAAGCAACCCTGAAACCCTATAGTACCCTTAACGGGAACCCTATTATAGAACCCTATAGTACCCTTAAAGGGAACCCCATTGTAGAGCTCTATAGTACCCTTTAAGAGGAACCCTATTATAGAACCCTATGGTACCCTTTAAAAAGGAGCCCTAACCCTATAGTAGGGCTTAGGGTTTAGGGTTCAGGCCCCTGGGGCTTAGCCTTGAGGATCTAAGGCTCTCAGGGGCTCAAGATGAGTGGGGGGCCTTAAGTAGTTAGAATAGGGATCTTTGTTTAAAGGGCCCCTTCAAAGGGATCTATAGTATAGGTTCTAGTAGGGATCTATGTTATAGAGGGCTTGAATGATTAGAATAGGGTTTTGCGGCCCGTTTTACTACCACCAGGTTAAGGAACCTCCAAAATAGTGTAGGTAATTATGAAGGCCCATGCAGGAGGATCTATTTCGGGTTCCGGGCTTCGGGCTTTGAGTTTAGTTCCGTCAATAAACGCCACCCTGTTTATGGTCCCTAAACCCTAAACCCTAAACTCTAATCCTTAAACCCTAAACCCTAAACTCTAAACCCTAAACCCTAAACTCTAAACCCTAAACTCTAATCCCTAAACCCTAAACTCTAATCCCTAAACCCTAAACTCTAAACCCTAAACCCTAAACTCTGAACCCTAAACCCTAAACTCTAAACGGTTGTTGGGCAGCGTCGATGCGAGAGGATGGCTATGGGCCTCAAGGGGCCCGACATCCACCGGCTGAAGACGTGGCTGGCCTTCCCGGGCCTGTTTAGAGGGTTAGGGTTTAGGGTTTTTGGTTTAGGGCTTAGGGCTTAGGGTTTAGGGTTTAGGGTTCAGAAACTGGGGTTTAGGGCTTCAGGGTCTTAAGTTTCATGATTTTTAAAGGGTTTCCGGGTTTAGGGCTTCTTGATTTCAAGCAGAATGATCGAGCATCGATCAGGGATCCTTCAGGCAGTAAGGTAGGGGGCTGAACAATTACAATAGGGTCTTGGGGTACATTATGCTATAAATACAAGAAGGAACCCCCAAAATAGTATTGGTAATTATGAAGGCCCCCTAAAGTAATGGACAGAGAGCTGCTAGCAGCACCAGCAAACCGGAGAGTTGTACCTCAGCCCACGTCCGGAACACTGGGTTTCAGTTTTCAAAGGAGGGACCCTTAATGGGGACCCTTACCCTATAATGGGCTATATAATGGGTATATAATGGCTATATTAAGGCTATATACCTAGGGGTCCTTGTTAAGGGTCCCTCCTTTTACCCTTGGATATTCCAGGTCCGAAACTTTCACCCGTTTCCATCCGCAAACCCTAAACCCTGAAACCCAATACCCTAACACCTTAAAGCCCAATACCCTAAACCAAAAAACCCAAAACCCTAACACCTTACACCCCAATACTCCAAACCCTAAATTCCCAAACCCTATAAAATCCTAGGCCTTAAACCCCAAACCCCTAAAAACCCTACAGATCCCTTGAAGGAGCCCGTAAGGGAATCTTAAGGGCACCCCTACGCCCTAAACCCAAAAAGCCCGACCAGGTCATCAACGTTTTCTTGTGTGTCACGCGTGTGAACCAGCTGCTCATGGTGACGTTCGGCTGCCAGACCTACGATACTTCAAGGCACGGTTCAGGGCGTAGGGGTTACAGTTGAGGGTCTAGGTGTAGGGGAGTAGGGAGTGTTTGGGGCTTCGGGTTGAGGTCTTAGGAAGGGATTGTGTTTTTAGGAGGATAAGTGTTTTTTTATGAAGATTTCAACAAATCAGGGGTGCTGATATAGGACGGGTCCTTAGTTTTAGACCTTTCCGAAGTTGAATGAGCGATCGTTACTTTTGCGAAAGCACAGGCAAGGGCGTTCGTTTCGGTTCGCTTGGAGGTTCATGGGTAATTAAAAGTCGGGAAAGAAGTAGCACGTATATCTACTCCTGAACCTCCAAGTGGGGCTTGCAAGCTTCGCCCTGGGCCAACGGCAAGCAAAAAGCAGTGGCTCCCTTCGCAGCCAAAGGCGGTTCAGGGTTTCATGGTTTCGGAATCAGGGTTTCGTGTTAGGGTCTAGGGTTGAGGGTTTCATGGTTTAGGAATTAGGGTTTCGTGTCAAGGTCTAGGGTTTAGTGCTCGAGTAGAAGCAACCAGAGCTCATTGAATGCCCGCGGAGGATACCCTAATGCCGCGTGACGCGGTTTGGTTGAAATGTGCACGGTGCTGTGGCGAGAGCAGGATATTGGCAGGCGGACCCGTAATGGGAAGACGGTACGGTGGTGAGAGTGCGATTCATCAAGTTCGGGAGCTCCAAAGCACTGGACTGCATCCCCTTATGACTCATGACGAGGGCCGGGGTTTAAGGCTTAGGGTTTGATCACGGCTTAGCCTGCCGATGCTTAGGGCGTCAAAGCTCTTGAGTGCCAGGAACTAGGGTTTAGGGTTTCCGGTGTGAACCCTACAAGAACAAATCGACCCTAAACCTGAAAAAACAGCCCTAAGCCCCCCCCCCCCCCCCCCCCCAAAACCGTACAATCCTAAACCCTACCGCGTGAACCCCGAATCGCAGCCTTCCTCAAGACGCGAGGGTGCTCTGCTTTGCGTTTTACACGGTTCCCAGTGGCCCTAATTGCTTCAAGGGCTTCAAAAAGGCCCGATGAGGATCCCTATATACAAGGGGTTGTCTTTGGGACAATCCCAGCCGCTTGCACCATTATCTGACATTGCAGGGCCTTCAGGTTTCAGGTCATGGGCCCAGAAATCACTCGTACTGGAAAGCGTCATAAGGTCATCCTGAAGCCTATAATGACATTTACCAGTAAAAGCCCAAAACCCGAATCCAATCGCTGCTTCCCCAAATTCCACAAGGGTTCAGAATTCCCTGCAGAGGTCGTGATGGATCTAAATGCGAAGACCCGAACCCTCAACACTTATACAACGGTTTAGGGTTGAGGGCTTCGGGGTCACAGAACCAAATATAGAACAACAAACACGAGCCCCAAGGAATTGTTCCAGTAACTACGCAGGCCTCCATATCAGCCATTCCTGAGTTAATGTTTCCTTGGCAGCAGTTCCCTACCTTTGTTCTTGCCTTTTTGGAGTTGTAGGGTTTAGAGCATAGACCTTAAGTTCTACCTCACCTTTTGTAACTTGTAACTTAAACGGAAGGTAGGTGACGGCACGATATGTGCGCTTCAGGCGTGCCCGTAGGTCCCGCAGCTTGCACTTGAGTGCCGTGTTTATTAAATTAAGATGTTTCTACAGTCCCACTGCCCTAAAGCGCTAAACCTTGAAACCCCAAACACAAGGCTGAACCTTCAACCGTGAAGAGTTCAAACCTTGGACCTGCAACAGGCTGAAGTGATGGGGAACTTTTTTGACTATAGAACAGTGATGATGGAACCTCTATTATAGAACCCTTGTTGCAGAACCCTCATATCAGGGCCCTCGGTATAGAACCCAATCTCACAAAAGGCTGAATCTGAATAAAACCCTCATTATGCAAGCCTTTTTGAACCGCCAGAGGCTGAATTTGAACACCCAGATCAATTGCTGGTCCGACGACACTGAACTGCAATGATTTCATTTTCGGTTTTCGGGTTTAGGGTTTAAAAGCTAAGGGGTTTGGGGTTCGGTTCAGCGCTTGGCGGGGTTTAGGGTTTAGGGGTTTCGGGTTTAGGAGACTTCTGTGTAGGACCGTGTGAAGTTTTTATGATTCGAAAGGGTTCTATAACTTGGGGTTGCCCTCCAGAGGTTGACCGAAGTGGTTCCGTTGCGCCTAAACCCTCAGCCCTTAACCCTTGCTCTCGCTTGGACTGGAATGCCTGTGTCAGCAGATTGCCGAGAACAGCTGCTTGACGAGGGTGTGGAGAGATGGCCGCCGGAGACCGTTCGTACATACATTATATACATACATTACATGCATCACATGCATTATATGCATCGCATGCATTACATGCATGCATACATGCATACATACATACATGCATGCATACATGCATACATTGCATACATTGCATACATTGCATACATTGCGTGCATTGCATACATTGCGTGCATGCATACATACATGCATACATACGTTACATACAGACATACATTCGTACATACAGACATACGTGCAGAATCCAGCACCACCCCCAAACCTAAAGTCCTTGCTCCCGAACCTGAAACCCAAAGCCCGTAACTGATTTTAAGATAAAATCCTGAACTCAACGCCTTATTCGAGCGTAATCCCCCCAAACTCCAAACCCAACACCCCAAGCACACAAGTTTCCAGGAGCATGTCTTATGGCAGCTTCTATCATGGAGCGGCAACTTGTCTCTGTTGGAGTCCGAAGGTTTGAGGCTTAGGGACCCTCATCCTTAAACCCTTAGGCCGTTAAACCTTAAACCCGAGATCTTAAATCCTAAACGCTTAGGGTTCAAAGCTTGATAAGTTTAGGGTTATGAGCTTCGGGCTCGGGGGGACTTCGGGCTTCGGTTGCATCTCGACAGGAAAGTATCTTCCGCGAGTTTAGGGCTTAATATAGGGCCGTAATGACTACCTGTACTACTTTGGGGGTTTCTTACCATAATTATAGTATAATGGGCCCCCAAACCCTTTCCTAATTATTCAGGCCCCTAAATTAGGGCTTAGATTTTCGGCCTCTTGTTTCTTCTAAGGGTTTATAGGGCTCAGGGATATGCCCAAGGGTTTTTCTGCTTGCGGATGTGGAAGCGGCAGCCTTGCAACCAACATAAGGTTTCTAGGGTTTAGGGGTTTAGGGGTTCAGGGTTTAGGGGTTCAGGGTTTAGGGGTTCAGGGTTTAGGGGTTTAGGGTTTAGGGTTTAGGGTTAGGGGTTTAGGGTCTAGGGCTTAGCCCGTAACCCGAAGCAATAAGCCCGACTCCAAAGCCCCGAATCCAGCAAGAGTGCTGATACTCCATGTGATAAGCCGAGCCCGAAGCCGAAAGCATACGCACGACACCCTCTGTTGGGACTTGGCTGCGAATCTGCGATCGCTTTGTGTTTGCGTGCTCCCAGACCAAGACGGAGAGCTCCGTCTGGCGCAAGAGGGTCGGGCCCCCCCCGCTACGATGATGATATGGGTGGTTGTCAAAATTATGGCCTTTTTTGGGTCCTTATTACAATACGGCACCTAATATTTAGGGTACCCCAAAAGGGGCCAGAATTTTGACAACCACCCATATGCTGCTGGCACCCAAAGCTAGACTTCTTCATGAGGCCACGCAGCAGAAGTTCAGGACTTTAATTTGCGAGCAGTTCTGGGATGATACATTCCGCGTGCCCGAATGTGCGGTCAGCGAAGCGCATCGTTCTTTCATATACCGTGAAATGAACATTGAGGCCATGAGAGGAAGCGTTGCATTGCAGATAAGTTGGCAGCTCGAGGAAAGCATGTCAAGAGCAAGCCCTAAGCCACAAACCGAACCCGTAAACCCTAAACCCTATTGCTAAAGATAAAGCCTGAAGAGTCGCGTATCAAGTTCGCCTTGTTTTGCGTCAAAACGGTCTTGTTTGATGTCGCGGCTCACACATTGCAAAGTCTCGGCCAAGTCACGGTCACTGTGAGGCGGCTACGAAAGAGGATACAGTTTGAGGCTATAGGGTTCACGGTCGGACTGACTGTTTACTTGCGGTTCCGGTGCTAGGGTTAACAGTAAATCCGATCTTATTAAAATCTTAAACCCTAAGCCTTAAATCTTCACTTCGTGAGAGCCCCGTGAGAGTTAGCGCTTAATCCCCAAATCCCAAACCCTCAACCCTAGACCCTAAACCCTGAACAGTAGACCGTAAAGCATAAATCCTGAACCCTAGACCCTAAACCTTAGCCCTAATCCCTACTAAACCGTAAACCGTAAACCCTAGACCCTAGCCTCTAAACCTTGAACCTTAAACCCTGAAGCCTAGACCCTGAACCCTATAAAGCCTAGACCCTAAACCCTAAACCTTGAACCCTGAATCCTAAACCCTTCCTAAACCGTCAACCCTAGGCGTACCACCTGTATCCGTTTTATAGTGACCGTCACTCGGCCTAGACTGTGCAATGTGTGAGCCGAGACATCCCAAAAGGCCATTCTGATGCAAAAGCAGGCCAAGTTGATCTCAGACCCGCCTGAAGCACCACACCCCAAAAATCATAAGATCCAAGGTTCGACGGTCCGTAAGTCCTAAAGCCTCGGAGTTCTAAAGCACCCCCAGCCCCCACGATCATTCAATGCGAGCTTGTACATGGTTTCTGACTGCAGCGTGTTTATAGGAATCGATAAGGGTTTGATATAGAGTTCATGTAGGAGCGTCGGAAGGTTGATGTTCTCCGTAGCGTGACCCAAGCCCTACAAGCCCCAATATTTAGTGAGCTCGTTTTGGGGTGGGAGTCGGGTTTGCAAGGTTGTTTTCAAGGCCTTGGAGGGCTTCGCACAGCTTTGTGGGTCTGAGGATGTTGGGGTATATCAAACAGGAGATATATATATATATACATATATATATATATATATATATATCATGGGACAAAAGGGATAGTACACGGCTTTCTAGGGATTTCTTGAGGCCTGCATTGGCTGTGGAAGAATTGAGTAATCGGGTCGCGTTATCGTTTCGATCTAGCTATACTAGAATATGCACCAAGACACTGTTCTATTTCCCATTGCTACGACCCCTATATTACATGGATTTAGGTTTCACTGGCTTCAGGGTTTTCAGGTACAGAATGCTTGACTTCTCAGGTTTTTGTTTGGGGTGGTTTAGGGCAGTTTCACGCTTGAGTTTCATTACGTACAAGACGTTCTTGTTTGTATGACTTTGGGTTGAGGGCTTTGAGGGTTTTAGGGTGGTTATGACCTTTCGTTATCCGCGCGCAACGTGCGACGGCGCCGTGCCCCCGTGCACAAAAGGATGACCGTGTTCCCGATCTGAGACCCAAGTTTGACGTGCGCCGGTCAGAAAGCCCAAGCATGAACAACTGAATGCCCCACGCCCTGGCGCCTGCACCTGTTCACTTGCGGTCTAGGGTAGCATAGCACAACCAGGATGGAGAAGAAACTTGCGACAAGCAGAACTAAGGCATTGTCATTTTCTCGATCGGCGGGCCGTTCTTTCTCTATCGCCACTGGGACTGCTTGATATTTTCCGGTGGCGGTTTAGGGTTTACGGATTAGGGGCTGGATCGGGTTTACGATTTCGGTTTACCTTGAGCCATCATCGATAGACCCCGCATGCCCATTTCAGAACTTCAGATCTGCACCTGCACCCTAGATAAAACGTTGCTTGACCCGGTTTCGGAGTGTTGGAAACAGCCTCTATAGTCTTGCCAGTCCAGACAAGGCCATATGAACAAGACTTTAAAAGACAAGAATCTCCCAGCGACGGCCTAGCCCGGAACGCCGTGCTCTCGCAGTGCCTGCAGCCTGACACCCTCTGAACCCTAAACCCTAAACCCCAGGGTTTAGGGTTTACGTTTAAGGATCATGGAGCCAAGAAAACCGTTAAAGCTCCAAGCTGCAGCGCAGCATAGCGCCTCGAAACAACAAGTAGTAAAGTAGGTAACCTTGAACTTTTTTGGGCACTTCACCTTTTTTTGGGTACTATACTCCTTTAAGTAATTTCAAAGGTTCACCTTTAGATCCCCTGGGAGACTGGACAAGTAAGAGCAGTGTTGAACCCGCCAAGACCTGGTTCGAAGCCCGGTTGAAGTCTTTAAGGTCCCTGCAGCCATATGGGTGGTGGTCAAGATTAGGGTCCCTTTTTGGGTCCCTATCATAGTACGGCACCTAATATTTAGGGTACCCCAAAAGGGACCATAATTTTGACAACCACCCATATGGGAGTTTCCGAAAATTAGGCGTACCTTATTTTGGGGTCCTTGTGGTAGGATCCTAGGAGTCAGGGTACTGAATCAGGGTCCCCTATTTTCGGAAACTCCCATATCGACCCCTACAACAAGGGGCTGAAACCTTAAAACCCGGAGCCAACAACCCCAAAACCCCATACCTTCACAAAAGCCGACACCCATCCAGGCTCCTGTAAAGCCTCGCATGAAGCTTAACAAAACCCTGACTTACAGACTTCGTATAGAAGCCCTTATAGGAACCCTGACGGATCCGTTATGCATGTTTCTAAACCCTAAACCCTAGCAGCCCGGAGTTATTATAGGGGCCTTGATAACGACCTATACGATTTTGGGGGTTCCTTATTATAATCATAGTATAATGGGACTCAGAACCCTATTCTAATCTTTAAGGACCATATATGACTCTCTTCAAAAGCCCTAGGATAGCCTAAAGCGTTACCATTTTCCTTAGGGTTTATTAAAGATATACTTTAAAGGAGCCTAAAACCCTATTCGACTTATTAAGGCCCCTATACAACAGCTCCCAAATCAAACCCCTCTACATCCCTTTAACGGGACCCTTTAAAGGGAACCCCATTCCAATTATTAAGGCCCGCAATATATATCCTGCTACAGAACCCTGTAAGGATGCCTTTCAAAAGGAATCCCCATGAAACCCTATTCTAACTGTTAAGGGCACTGTTTATCATAGAGCCCAGCCCTTCTAGATGCCTTTTAAAGGTACCCTTAGTCTAACTATCAAGGCCCCTTTTTGAAACCTTCGTCCTGACCTTAAGGGCTCCTTCGAAGCTTCGAGAAGCAAGATCTCCTCCTGAATTCTCGGGTGTGGCCTGGACATGCAAAGGGTTTGGGGTTTAGGGTTTAGGGTTTGGGGTTTGGTAGGGTATAGGGTTTAGGGTTTGGGTACAGGGTTTAGGGTTTAGGGTGTGGGGGGTGGGGTTTAGGGTTTAGGGTTTGGGTGTTTTAGGAATTTTCTAGGAGGTTCTGCAGGCTTGAAGTAGATTTCACAGGAGTTGAGACGCGACTATGGCTAGGTTTAGGGTTTGGTCGGAGCGACAGAAGGCCGTCTAGCATGAATGTGATGTTCGTAGAATACCACAAACCAGCACGTAGCATGGTATAATCGAGTGCAGCAATGCTGGAGTCGCGTGAAGGATGCGAAAACACCTAAACCCCGAGCCGTGTAAGATATGGGTGGTTGTCAATATTAATTAGGGTCCCTTTTTGGGTACCGTATTATGATACGGCAGCTACTATTTAGGGTACCCAATAAGGGACCCTACTTTTGACAACCACCCATATATCTTCAGCCAGCAGAGGCAACCTCAAGCCCTAGAGTCTCTAGCGAAAGAGTTCCTACACCCTGTTGGTTATCCCCACGTGCTAGAACCGTCTTTCAGTGCCGATGAGCGTTGCAAGAAGGAAGCGACATCTCGGGTGCAGATTCGAGGATTTGATGTTGAATGCTGAGAGGTTCATTCTTTTTTTTGAGGCCTTCGGGGTTGACATCTTTTAGCATGCACGGGTTCATGGTTTTTGGGATTTCATGGTTTTCAGGATTGACGTGTAATTTGAAACGCTGCGCGTCGTCCGCCTCGGCCCGGCTGTACGCGCATGCGGCGAGTGGCTACTATCTGCAGCAAGCTCTTGTAGGAAAAAAGTAACAGTTGGAATCGCAGTTATAGTAAAAGTAATGTTCATAGCAACACGAAGCAGGATGATTGTGAGTAGTATTAGTAGTGGTAGTATCAGTACGAATTTTGGTGTCGTCATTCCGAAACACTGGATACCAAGACTCTCGCAAGCGGCGGGATGCCTTAAGTATGGGCCGTTGAGGCTGTGGATTTCGTGGGCGTCTTGGATTAGGGTAGCATCACAGCCTTTTCAACCACGTTACTCCACGAAAGGGCGTCTAAAACAAGCCTGAGACGCACATAAAGATGCTACATTGCAGTCCCGTGTCGTCGAAAACTCCGAAAGCTCGCACCTGTCAGCGAGCGGAGGGAAAGGGGAGTGGGGGGGGCGGGAGGGGGGGGGGGGGGGGGGGGGGGGGGGGGGGGGGGGGGGGGGGGGGGGGGGGGGGGGGGGGGGGGGGGGGGTGAGATGTAACCTGGACGTGTATCCCCTCGCTAGGCGTACAGGAACACAGGCACTCAGGTGTCTCTTTTGCTACAGGCGCACAGCTGTAGTCCACTGCACTAGAACCTTGAGCAACAGGCATGGATACATGCAAGCAAGTGATACGTGAAACAGACAGGCACCTGGATGTGTAACATTCAGTGTTTCAACCAGGCACAAATTTAAAACACGTAGAGCTGCATGGCCGTGGAGTCGGCATTCAACTAGCCTGTTATTGCTCTCGGTCGAATTAGCGGAGTATTGATCTACATCTGCGACTTGAAGAGAATCTATACATCTCTCACCTGAAGACAGCTTCAATGAAAAGAGCAGAACACGCACGAAAACGCAAACGGATCTTCAACTGAAAACTTTTGCTTGAAAGTTGCCCACTTGTGGTTCAGTTCCCTCTCCAGGCGGAAAGCATACTGTAACATAAAGGTGTAAAACTTGGCTCTACTTGATGCCAGCATGACATCTTGCGGCAAGGCAAATGGTATAAGGGCATTGGAAGTATCTTATCCTGAGATAAGTATCTTCTTTCCTGACAAGGTCTTTAGGAAGTCCCTTTTCCTGAGAAAAGCATCTTCCTTAGAAGCGGCGAATGCTCAAAATGGATACCTTCTTCTGAAAGCAGCATTCCGTGAAACACTCACTCAACTTCTTCCAACGGACCTTGTTGATTGATCCTTTGGTTGTACTGCCTCAATTGACGAACAACAAAAGGACTGTCGTCAGGATGAGGAATGCGGAGGTGAGGGTAGTACCATCTCTCCAAGCGCCAGTAATGGAGTTGGAAACGAAATGGAAATAACTCACCACTGCCAGTACGACTCCAGGATGCTGGGCCAGGACCAACGTCTTCGTCAGGAACGTCAACGTCTTCATCCTCGCCCAGGTCCGAACCTAGTCAGTTTTTGCCCTTGGCTTTGCCTTTGGACTTGTCCTTGGACTTGCCCTTGGACTTGCCCTTGTCAGCGTCCTTGCCTTTTCCTTTGGAGGACTTGCCTCCTTTGCCGTCTTCTTTGCCACCAGGAGGTTGTGCGGGTTCTTGAGGACGTTGAGAACCAGAAGCTTTAGCACCAGAAGCTGCCTCTCCCTGAGAAGAGCTTGCTCCCTGTGGTGCGGCTGCAGGACCAGTAGAACCAGAACCACGCGCCTTGTTCAGCTTCTGTCTCTCTTTTCTTCTGTCCGCGGCTTCCTTCACGGTGTCGGGATTGCGGTTGAGCGCTCTCATCCTGCCTCCAGAGTACTGGTTCGCGTGAACCTCGATGAGGAGCGGAGTGTGAGCGTCATAGTCCCGATCGTTGAGAAGGTACGCGGCGCTGGTGGAGTTTAACAGCCACTCAGAGACATGGATGTCGAACTCAGTCTTTGAAGACGGAAACTCCGCCCATTGATCGTCCGACATGCTGTGTCCCCATTCCATGACTGTAGCCATAACAGGATCCAAACCAGGAAAAGTATTCCAGTCTGGTTGCTTAGCTTCCTTGTATGGCATTCCCAGCGTGTCCTCATACTGTTTCAGAAGCCACATGGCGTTTGCTGACACATGTCTCGCACGAGGCGAACAGAAGTGTGGGCACTTTGGGCTTTCTGACCAAGCCTCCAAGAAGTAGTCGAGAAGGCTTTGGTACATCCCGCCACGAATATCCATCGACTCCTGCTTTCTGCCGGTGGCCCGGTAGAGGGCCATGTTGGCGTCGCCACCGATGAGGTCGACTTGGTAGTGCAAGCAGTCGATGAACATGTTGCCCAACACTTCATGAGCCAACGCCACCTTGTCTGCCGCCGCGTCGTTGTGGAGGTGGAAGACACAAACTCTCAGCCGGTCGGATCCAGCTCGCTCCAAGACCTTGGTCAGTGACTCATCTGGAACATCACCACGACTGCCCTGGAGACCGGTCGGTAACGTCATGCCATACACGATTTCCGCGACCATATAGGTTATTGGAAGGGACTCGTGGGCATATCCACTGAGAGTGGAGCCGGCAAGACGGGTGATCGAAGATCCGACACCATTTGTACGACTTCCCACCATCAGGTCCTTGGACTCGTTACGAAGGAATTGCCAACCGCGTGACTTGAGGAAGGCCTCTTCGGAGTCATCGATCTTAGCCGCTTCGCAGAGCATGAACAAATGCGTCTTCGACTGTGCAATCGATTTTATCAAGGCTCCTTTAGATGGTGTAGCATCGTCCCAGTCAATGTGATTAGCAACGGAGCTAGGAGCGGTACGCTTTCTTCCCCTGCTCATGTTGCCGAGATTGAGGATGAGCGCGGCATACTTGGTCTTGCTGGTGAAGATAGGGACATTGGAGTCCTCTGCCAGACCAAAACGATGAATATAAGGATTCGGCGTCTTCTCAAGAGAGAGGTCCCCGATCTCCTCTTCATCGACTCCGGTGCTCAAGAAGTAGTGAAGCATAGCATTCAAAAGTTCTTCTCGAGTTGCCGGATTGCCGCTTGCATCCAGGGACTTCAGCTTATCAAGAAGTGCTTCCATAACATCCAGTGCTGATTCTCGGATGTCAGAGGCCTTGCCCATGAGCTTGTCGTCCAAGGTGCTACGAACGTCCCCAGAACGAAAAACAACGTCCTTTTTGTCGGGACGACGCTCATAGATGGGATCCATCTTGTTGAGTTGGTCGAATAGATCCACCATAGAGAGAGAGTATTTCTGTCCCTTGTGGTTCGGAACATTTACCCTCCAACTCATATGCTGCACCTTGTAGGCGAGAACGGGCTCGTAATCAGGATCACGAAGTCCTGTATGATACAAGCCTGAATAGCCATATCCATGCAGCTGCTTGCAGAGCATCCGCATAGGGCTTTGTCGTTCGATTTCGGTGAGCTGATTAAGGAAATGTTTGAACTCTTCGAGATCAACGAGCTCGATCTTTTCCTTTGCCTTGCCCATTTTGTCGAACGCGTTCTCATTCTGGTCCTCTGCATCCTTCGCGGCCTGGTAGTACTCAGGATCCGGAACAGTCTTGCATTTCCCCCAGATGCCTTGATCGTGAAGTTCACTTTCATCATCCTTCTCGGGAGAAATGTCTGGCATGGATTCCTCACCCTGTGGTGAGCCTTCCTCAGCCATTTCAATGTTCTCGGACTTACCTCCTTCCTGACCCATGTGCACATCAGGTTCGACCTTCACCTCGGATGCCTCTCCCTGTGGAGAGCTTTCCGTGGCTTCGGTCTCCATTGACTCGACAGTAGCCCCAGGTACCTCTCCCTGTGGAGAGCTTCCTGGAGCATCAGTCTCCATTGGCACATCGGTCGGCTCGGTCTTAACCGGATCAACCTTCTTGCCCTGTGGCAAGTCCGTGGATCCAGACGACGGTTCGGAGGTATCCATCTGAGTAGCCGCGGGAGGCTCTTCGATCTCCTCGATCTGTGGACATGGGAGTCGCTCGATGAACTCCTCAATCATAATGTCGTCATATGGTCGGGTGAGGAGCTCATTCAGCTCAGACTCCTTCTTCGCCTTCAAGTCTTCGTACGCCACTAAATCAGCTTTTGCCTTGCGGGCGAAAGCCGACTTGAAATCGCGCTGGTCAGACTCAGCGAAGACTTTCTCCAGAACCGCCAGGAGGTAGCTGCCGTTGAACGGCTGCTTCAGGGTACTGTCATAGAGACAATAGCCCTCAGGGTACTGTCATAGAGACAATAGCCCTCAGGGGTTCGCACCGTGTATTTACGGCGAACCTCCAGATCACCGGCGTGGCGCTGGATGTAGGAGAAGAAGTCCACTCCATAAGCCTCATTGATGACGCGGACGAGCATCTGGAAATCCTCTCGCACATAGCCAACCTCTTCATACACATACCTTTCCCTGAGGAAAGCCTTGTGTGCGGCGAGCTTGCGAGAGTAGTCGGGATCCTCTGTCCTTGGCATCTTTGCACGAGAGTCATTGTCCCGAGGGCGATCGAATCCAATGTTACCCAAGTTGGGCCTGAATTCGTTCGACGCGGCAACGGAGACATCGTCCAGCATCTGGGCAAGACCGCCAGGATGACGCTTAAAGTTCATCCAAGGTGACGTGTAACCGTTGGAGTAAACCTTCGGTTTCTTGTCCAGCTCCACGAGGTAGTTCCCCTGCAACTTCCCCATCTCGAAGGCCTTGAGGAAGAAGTGCAGGGAGTACCCCGAAAGAGGATGCTGCAACCACGATGCCCAATCGTATTCACCACCCAAAGACTCTCTCATAGAAGTAGTCAAAGTGTGCCAGGGGGTGACCTGAACGAGGGCATCGCCATAGGTGCTAAGCATCGGCTGGCCAGAGGAGTCCACCAGGTGCAACTTGCCGTGCGCGAAGAGATGCCATGGATTCGTCCTGGCCTTGCGGAGAACCTCGTTGAGCTCCTCCTGCTGCTGGGACTTATGCGCATCAATCTTGCCGTGGACGGTGTCCCCAGACTGATACGCATACTTGGTGTCTCCTTCGGAGGCTGTGGCTTGCCGCTCCCGCTCTGCCTTAAGCTCATTGTCACGAATAAGCTTCTGGAGAGCTGCCGCGTCCAATGTGGGTACCTTCTCCTGAGAGAAGCTTCCCGGTGACGCTTGGCCTGCATCCTGAGATGTCTTTGGCCGCTTCTTGGGAGCTGGCTTCGAAGGCATTGGATCCGAGCTGCTACCCGGTACCCCTCCCTGTGGAGGGCCTCCGGAAGCAGATGCGGAAGCAGACGCTGAGGTTCCCTCTTCCTGAGAAGAGCCTACCCCTGCGCTTTGCTGCTTCCTCTCGTGGCGAATGCCACCCGGATCTTGCTCGTGAGGAGGACGGTAGTGATGTGTGAGATACATCGCCGGAATGTCCTGGTACGAGAGCACCACGCCATTGTCTGTAAGGAACAGATTGTGGCCGTGACTCAGGTAGCACTCGTAATCGAGCTTGGCGTAGAAGACGTAGGTACCGTACTTAATGACGGTCCCAGGCCCAGGAGAAACCACTCCACCCGCATAAACGAGGTGGATGGCCTTCCTGTGCCGCTGCCACGCCGCCTTCGTCGCCTCCAGCTTTAAGCCGTTTTCCCGGATGCTCTCGTAGTTGGAGTTATCCGAGGCGTGGAAAATCGTTCCAAGCTGGCGACATCGCTCCAAAGTGAGCCTTTCCCCGAGAGCAACATCAGAGACCCGCTCGGGCATCCGTGAGTGACCCTGGACGGCGGAGACCCCGAGAGAAGTCGAAGTCAAAGAACCGCTCGAACTGCAGAGCCACTGGGGCCACCCAGATGTTGAAGCGACCCTTCGAGTTCGCCATCAAGAAGGCGAAGAACTTCTTGGGCTCCCACTCGAAAGGCCTGATGGGGTGCTTCATCATCGTCTCCAACGGGATCTCCATGTATCGACCCGGCGTGACCCTCGTGTCGTGCCTGGTCAATGATGACAGCTGTTTGGATGACTTCACCGCCCATCCACCGTGATTGTGGCGCATCTGGTGAATGTTGAAGATTTCACGATCGAGCTCGGTGAGCTCGTCGCCGGTAAGACATCCAAGAAAGCACCGGAGGAAGTCGAACTTCCACGTGAGGTGCCGCTGCAACACATGGGTCCCAGGGTGAGTTTCCTCGTACAGCAGGACGTGTGACAGAAAGGCCAACTGTCCTTCCAGAATGTTCACCGCGGCCATCTCCCCCTGAGGGAAGTACGCCGTGGTGTCCTGCTGACGGAAAAACCGTGGAACACCTTCTGGGATGATCCTGAGGGAGGCCACCGGAGCACTCGCAGGATAGGCTCGACGATCCCTTGTAGGATAGCTGGCATTACCGTCGCCATCTCCAACTGTTCGGAGTACACGACGGTTTGCCCAGGACGCGCTCTGTTGGTACAAGGACAGGTCGGGGACACCAGTGCGGACGTCAATCTTGAAGTTGCATCCCGTTGTCGGTGTCCAGTAGACCTGGAATGGTGCCTCCTCATGAGAGGAGCGTCCAGTGTCCATCGAGGGTCCTGCCGCAGCCATGCTGGTAACAGAAGAAGAGGAAGTTGTGGGCTACTTTCTCACTTGAGTTTTGAACCAGCTGATTTGAGCAATGCAGGCACAAATTTAAAAAGAGACCAACAACTCTTCATGAAGCACATGCATTGAATTGCTCCGACAGCTCACACATGAAGCAGACATGACTCACAAACGCTCCTGCATGAACATGACATGTTGCACTGCACTCAAAACCGCGTACTCCTTACGGAGCCAGGCGTTCAAGAAGGCCTTGTGCTCAATCATGGAACGAAAAGGAGGATGTGAATCAATTTCCTTCAACCACCCAGTTTGAACAGAACTCAGGAGGTTTCTAGGATTAGCGCTTCGTTTCGTGAGACAGTCAGAAAGACAGTGTTCGGTTCGAACGTGAGAAAGATCAGCAATAGCACCTGAACACGCTTCCTTTCTCAGCATTTGAATCATGTGAATGGTTTCCTGTTGTTCGGGTGAGTGAGTAGTAGAAGCGGTAGACACGAGATTGTTAGCATCGGTGCGAATGTGAATCTCGGCATCCAGACCACTAATGTCCTTCCACAAAACACGAAGCATTTGACAGGTACCAAAACACTTCATCAAGGCGTAAAGCTCAGCGACAGTGGTACTGAGGGTCGTTCTCTTAATCTTGGTTGATTCGAAGAAGACCAATGAGCCTCGGGTGTCTCTTCGATTCTTGACCCTTTCATCTGCGATGAAGATAGTCATCGCCCTCTGTGAGGACTTGTCGCTGTTGTTACGGAAAGCTGCGTCAGGAATTCCAAGAATCCTCGGTGATCCCTTCACTGGCCACACCCGCAACTCAACTTCCTCACTGCGTATCTGTCGACACAACTTGTTCAACTCCTTGCAGTGACCAATAGTCGGAGCAGCGGATGCTGATGCCAGACGAGAGAACTGGTAACATGCCTGAAATTGCGTCCTCGACTGAAGCCAGTTGATGCTACCAAGCAAAGAGCGATAGGAAGTGTGAAGAGATTTATCACACGCATCTGCATCCTTAAGATGCTTTGGTATGACAATCTCCTCAAGCTCTGAAACACACAGCTTTTGATCGATCGAGATATACTTCTTCTTCCCTTGTGCATCAAGAACCCAACGAACACGCTGTCCCGTGAACGTAAGGTCATTCTTGTCCTCATGGCCGACAGTGAAGTGTTCCTTGATCTTCTTTAGGAACCAAGTGAGGAACTCAGGGGTTCCACTTATGATGAGATCATCAACATGAAGACTCATCACTCCAACTGTCCTGCGACCTTTGCTGGGACTTCCATGCACAGGGTCAACAAAGTGTTCAAGAAGCTGATCAACCAACTCGGGGGAGAGCTCTGATAAGCTCTCGACCTTGTATGAAGCCTTCTCTGGAAGGAACAAGGAGACTAGGACCTCAGCTTCTTCTTCAAGGAAGCAGGTCTTATCGCCCTTGTCCAACCTCAGGTCATGGGCCCTTTCGACAATCCACCATGTTCCTTTACGGAGGATCATGGAAACTCGATAAGGGTAGTCCTTGACCTGATAGACAGGTGCAGGAGTACGAAGAGCCTTGGCCCTGTGAGAAACGAGAGCATGCCCGTTCTCATAAGGGAACCAACCTCTTTTCTTACAAGCAACACTGCCCAAGAATCCGAGAAGCTTATCATCAGTCACAGGCCTCCAAGCATAGTCAACCATCTTCTTGGTATCGGTGTTAAAGCACTGAGCGATATCGGGACATGAAAGATAGGATCTCTCCTCCGCACGGTCGGAGGAAGAACGGTTTCCTTCATCGTATGCGTAGCATGTCATGGCATGAAGGGCAACCTCCTTGAGGTAGGCAGGTTCCACCTCAAGAGAGGTGCTTCCTGCTTCAGGTTCCTCCTCCTGAGAGGAGCTTCCTGCCGCAAGGTGGCTCTTGCCCTTCTTGCCTTCTATGCCGTCGTATGCGACATAAGTGCATCGGTCAGCTCTGGTCGGTTCCATGCCTACAGACCTGAGGAATTTGTCCAAACGATTCCACCATCTTCTCGGTGCATCGTTCAGACCATAGACTGGTCTGAGACAAAGGCCAACCATCCAGGTAGGCAAACCGATGTCAGGAGGCAACTGAACCACAACCATGCGAGATGACAGATTGTAGTGTTCCCCCTGAAGGAAAGCGGTCTTAAGATCCAAATGAAAAAGATCCCAATAGTGATTGGCAGCGCACTGCGCAACCAAACGGAAACCATACCGAGTAGCCGTAGGGCTGTCCGTTTGTTGATCCCAGGCAAACTTGTCCTGAAACCCACGACAAACCCATCGGGCTTTGAACTTGGAAAAGTAACCGTTCTTGTCAACCTTCACAGTAAGGACCCAACGTCCGGTAAGAAAATTGACATCGTTTTTAAGCTTGCGACGGTCCGTCAGCCGAATTGCATCATTGTCCAAGTAACTCTTGAACTCCTCAAGTTTAGCCTTCCGAATTTCGGCGGCATACTTGCGCTGCATCTCCGGCGTGAGGGTACCTGCCTTGATTTTATCTTGTTTAGTCAACCACGACGCAAAACCATCACCATCCAACGGAACAAAGGACGGAACCTTGAAGTCCGACGGAAGGCGAATCAAAACGTCGTCGTCTCCAACAGCCAAAGCAAGCAAGCTTTCATCACGATAGTCAACCGTGGCATCCGAATCAGTATCCTCACCAGCTTCCGGCACCGGCGGTTCCGGGGTGGGTTCCGGGAGTGGGGTTTGCTGGATAGGAAATTCCCCCTCAGTCACCGGCAAACCAGGAACAGGAGCCGGATCAGAAGAAGAGGAAGCAGGCTCGTGAAAACCTGGAAAGTCACCCGACGGATCGGGATCCTTCTTTCCCGCAGACTGCCCAGGCAACAACACAACCGGAGGTCCCACAACAGTACGTGACTTGGCCTTAGACACATCTTCAGGATGTGTGCCTCTGGCACGTGTCTGAGACACATTGCGAGGCGACGGCGGTCGCATACTCTGTGGCACCGGAAAGTGAGGATGCGGCGGAATTGGAACAGGAACAATAGGTGAAGGTGGTGCCGGCCACGGCATCGGTGGACTAAGAACCTGATCCGGGTTCGCAAACTGAGGCGGAGCCCCAGGAGAATCGGGAGGACCTCCAGGAGGAGGCGACTCCTCGTGAAACTCCATCGGAAGAGGAGGCTCTTCCGGTGACGGACCATAACCAGGTCCCGGTCCCTGAGGACCGCCTCCTGGCGGATGTCCATCACCGTCCGGATCGTGATCCAGGTCGGAATCATCATCTCCCCCTGGTACCGGTACATGAGTACCGCCTCCAGGAGGTTGTGACGGAGGGTCACCACCGACATGCAACTCAACAGGATTATCATCTAAATCCTGCTCTGGATGCTGTAGTGGCATTTCCTCATCGTCCACAGGCATATCACCGTGTGGATCATCATATCCTGGATAGTCCACATCGTCGTCTGTGGCTGGCGGTTGCGGTGCAACCGGGGCCGGCGCTGGCTGGTCCGTGAAGTCCAAGCCAACATCAGGCCCGCGTCTGGAATTGTTGTTCTGTGACTCATTCCAGAACACTATCATGGACCAGTGCGTTGATTGCATATCCTTAAGGCAAGGAAGCAACTGTGCCATCGTCACGAAAAACACATGGTTCATATCACCCTTCTGCCACAAAATGACAACAGCATCAGGATGACGATGAACCAAAGGGAGTGTTTTCCCTTGAGTCCCCCTGTAAACGTTACAGTACTCAAACTCCAGATACGGCAGAGTTAGCACGCGCACATTCTTAATCATTGGCCGCAAGGCGACCGCGTCAGACGATGTGGTCGTGTGAACTTCCAACTCAGTACCTGGAAGGAGACTGTCAACATATGACAGAGTCTGGACCAAAGACGATGTAACAAACCGCTGCGGCGCAACAAACCTCAGAGGTGTCGGAAGCTTCCCTTTGTCATTGTTTGAGAGTAATGAGTACTCTGCTTCTGACGGAAGAACCGGTAAAGCCTCTGAATTGCGGTCTGATCGCAAACACAACGCACACAGTGTTCCATCATCAAAATCCTCAAAGATATCTTCGAACAAGTAACATTGTCGGAGATCTGATCGTTCATCACCCACAAGACACTGCGAAAGCAGCACAGCAAACCTTGGATCAAGTGCGTTAGCAGAGTCATAGCCTTCTTCCAACGACTCCAAACGGCCAAATGATCCATCAGGCAGATTAGTGAGAAAAGAAAGCTCACCATGCTGACGCTTACCGTGGTCATCTCCCCCTGAAGGAAGTACACCACGGTTCTTGAAAGTGTGGAATGAAAGTCCTCTCCTCCACTTCAGCGAGCGACTACTCTGCGAAAGCCAAAACCCACAATGAGAAGGATACATGATGGTCACGAAGTATCCATCACCTTTGTCATCTTGCCAACGGCAGACTTCGGCACAAAAGTGCCAGAAGGCATTGGTGGCCTTCCTGGTCCAACCATCAGGGATGACAGGATGAATAAAAATGTGATTAGGCTCTGCCTTCAAGATCACTCGCCAAGCGGCCTCAATCGAAGATTGGATAGACTTGGCGTTCCATTCACCAAACAACACAGGTTCACTCGCATCAAGTCCAGAATGGACTGTGCACGCAGTAAGCCCGGTGAGGCGAGGTGTGATCTCAACGAAATCGCTCTTGCCTGAAGTGAGAGTGTGGTAACAGATCTCATGCTCATAGCAGAACCCAGAACCGGCACGATCAAGAATATCGTCGCCGATGCGGTCGAGTGCCTCTTCCTGAGAAGAGCGTCTCGGGACCTCATCTTTCTTCAGAGGAATGGCCACATCATGCCACGGATCTCCATCACGCCTGACCTTCGACTGATTAACCCGAAGAACGGCACGATGAACTTCAACCAACACCATGGCACCTTCCTGTGACACAACTATGCCTCTGACCCAGGTTCCTTCAGACTTCTTCTTCGACTCATCCTTATGCCAAACAAACACGCGGTCACCCTTCGAGTAAGGACCATCAGACGGCATGACTCTCCGTGCAAGGTCCTTCCGAAGGTCAAGTGATTGTCTAGCCTCTTGATGAGCCCGCATGGCAATCCTCTGGAGTTCCAGAGTGGTTCGATCCTCCTCGGCAGGTTCAGCAGAGAGCTGTTCAGGAGAACTGTTCTCGACATCAAACAAGTCTGGTGGCCGTCTTCCTGTAGCTATCTCCAAAGGAGAATAGCCTGAGACGGTAAGCTGGCAATTTCTTGCCCAGGCCACCTTCTTGACTGCTTGACGAACAGTCACCTTCTCTGCATAACCCTCATCAGCTAAGGCCTTGGCCATGATTGCCCAGGTGCGCTTGAAAAGACGCACTGCGGTCTCAGCTCGATTAGGCCAAGGAGTCCGTGGTCCACATGGATACGGAGTAATGCCATGGAACTTGTAGTAAGACATGAACTGTGGCGTGAAAAATGCTTGATCTCCTACGATTCCCTTAGGAACGCAGTTGTTCTCCTCTGTCCATTGTCTAAAAGCTCCCAGAGTCTCTGGCGCTTCCAGGCTTGTAAGAGCCGTAGCCCACAGAAGATTTGAAGCACCATCAATGATGACCAAAGCCAAGTAGGCTTTAGTACCGAACTTGATTTCTTCATGATCAACAAAAATGAGATCACCGAAGGATGATGCTCTTAACCCTGCGATTCTGGCTCGCGGAGGCGTAGGCACCGAGGTGCTGCAAACACGACAGCCTTTGACAATGCGGTCGTACTTGTCATAGATCTCTCCTGGCAGACCAAGCATGCTGGTCCTGCGTCGAAACTGAGCAGGACTCATGTGGTAATGCTTCACATGCAACTTGTAAAGCTCAACATCATTGTTCAGCTTTTCCAACATGCGCTGATACTGCGGAGAAGCCCTTGAGACCTCGTGGCCTGGCAACGGAAGCGCGATCCTCCTAGGTTCTAGCGACTGTGGCTCTGGGGCCTTCGGAGGACTCGGAGGAAGCAAATCTGCATCCCCCGGTTCGGAAGGTTCGTACTCTTGAAGATCCGGATCATCCTCAGGAGCAAGAGGAGGAGGAGCCGGTTCCTCGGGTGCCTTTCCCTGTGGAAAGCTTCCCTTGGCTCGAATCCTTCTCTTTGCCGGTGCCTTTCCCTGAGGAAAGCTTCCGGATGCTCCTGTGTTCTTCGAGCTGTCTTCAGGCTTACCTGCGCTAACCATGTCCTCTGGAGATCCTACCTTTCCACGGGTTGGATCCTTGGACTTGGCTGGCACCGAGGTTCTACTCTCGATGCCACCAGGCAGAATCTTGAAAATGGTCTTGCCTTTCCAAGAGTCAGTAGTTCTTGTTGAAGAAAGCTCAGAAGAACGCCAGTCATCTTCTTGAGTAACGCTCTTTCCCTTGGAGAACTCCATGATCGTCTTGCGCTTGGTGTCCAGATACTCCAACGGAATTGGCACATAACCCGCCTTGGGTTCGTACTTGACTCTTCTCATCTTCTTGTGGATGCGAATCATTTCCATGTCGGCTTCGTTGATCACCCATTCATCATCAGTCGCCAACACGAGATTGTCAGGTACCTGTTCATGAGAACAGCATCCCTCGGTCTTCTGATGGAAGCCGTACTCGTAGTGGGAGAAGTAGGTGAGGAAGCTCGACTTCTTATGCTTGCTGAAACGCACATTCCACATCAGCTGACTGAGTTCAAGAAGATCAAGTACCAAGTGTGAGCTGGGTGCAACCTTCAGCCTCACATCCTTGATTCCCAGCACAGGGCTGCTGAGTAAGGCCTTTTCCGGATGGAGCTCGAACTGGAAACGAAGATTGCGCATCTGAGGTAAGGACATGAGAATGGGAACATGCCCTTGTTCCACAATGTCGAACTCTGTGGATTGAACTGCAAAGTCCCGGTCGTACATGCAAATGACCAACTTCTGGTTGCATTTGGTAGACTCGGAATTGGCAAAGGTGAACTGAGAAGTGGTCTCAGCAATGGTGTACCATATGCCACAGTTCTGGTTCTTGTCACAGAACTCCATGAGGTCCTGTGCGGCCACTCTCGAAGCCATTGCTCTCGTGCATCCCAGGTCCAACACCATCGCGGTCGGCGTCAAGGGCTGAGAGATGAAGGCTTCCTCGATCTCATTGATCTTCTCTTCGGTGGCCATGAAAGAAAAGTTCGGAGTGTTGAGATGTTCAACGAAGAAGGTTGTGGCGGCTGTGGTGCCGCTCGGGGCAGCATCAGCAAGCTGGCTCTGTCCGTCTTTTCCGGACTTTCCATCTTTTCCATCCTTGCCAAACTTGCTCTTTCCTTTGCCCTTCTTTCCTTTCTTTCCTTTTCCTTTGGCTGCATAGGATTCCTCAGACTCATACCAGGACCAGTCATCCCAGGACTGATCGCTCCACTGGTAATCTTGCCATTGTCCTTCTGCTTGCCATGCTTCTGATTCTTCGGCAAGATGTGACCTGCCTTTCTTCCTTTTGAAGAAGCGCCTTCCTTTGGATCCTTTGCCACCTTTTCCTTTGCCTTTACGGTGGCCCTTGAATCCGCGCCTCATCTTGCGGCCTTGGAAGCGCCGCTGGAACCATGAATAGTTCTCGTCGTCGTAGACCCAGAAGGCGTCCTCATCCGCTTCGAGGAAACCTTCGGTGCCATCTTCCTCGTCCTCGACCCAGTAGCCTTCATGATCGTTCAAATATCCTTCATCGATCACAAGGAAGGTCTTGCGGCCACCGTGGCCGGAAGGAGCGAGGAGTGGATTGTCGACGGTAGTCTTGGTCGTACAGAAGATCTCCAGGTAGACTTCGCGAAGCTCGGCCGTGTTGTAGTCAGCCAGGACTCGGTTCCGATGCGCCATCAGTGATGTCAACACCTGACGCTGATCCTGTGTCAGATCAGACAGGGACACAAAGATCAAAGCGACCAGGTTGGGCGTGATCGGAATGGTCCGAGCATGCTGCTCTCTGAGCCGTTCGTTGGCTCTCTCCATTGCCTGAGCTGGCGTAAGGTTTTCTTGTTCTTCTGGAGGAAGTCCTACTATGAAAGCTCTGACCTCTGCATTGTTCGGGTCCTCGATCGGCAGATAGGTATCGTTCCACGCTTCTTGCATTCTCTGAACAGAGAGTTGAAACCTGGTAATCCAACGAAGCATGTCTCCGTTCCCACGGTGCATGTTCATGAACTGCTGGAAGCGATAGAGAAAAACATTCGCTGCTCCCTTCACGAAAAGCGGCCGCAGGAAACTCTTGAAGTACTTCACTCCGTTGTTCGGGTCCTTCAGGCGATCTCTGTCGAGAAGTCTCTTGTGGATTGCTGCTTCACCTTCTAGCCGATTTCTCAAAGCTGGTCCACGCTTATCATTGTCTAGCTCAGTAATGTCACACCAGTCATCGATCGCATCTTCATAGGCAAACCAACTGCTTCTACCATCATAAGATGGAGGTACTTTGGTGGTCACCTGCTGGAAAGCTGAAAGACGGTGTAATTCATTGAGATGACGATGATTAGTCGCGAAAGATTCATTTCCGTGGAGGAGGTAGTCATCATCTCCTCCTTCATGCTCAAAGATAGTCGCAGAGTGGCTAGCCATTGCGCTGTTCTTGGATCGAGCCCCGGGAGAAACCTCTTCCGGTTATCTTCACCTGAGTGAAGTGTGCCGGAGAGACTCCGGTCACCTTCACCTGAGTGAAGCACACCGGGTATTCCGGTTGCCTCCACCTGTGTAGAGAGTACCGAACGGGTACCTCCACAAGTGTGAAGCTTCCCGTTTCCCGGGAGCTCCGCTACCACGTTGAGATGTAACCTGGACGTGTATCCCCTCGCTAGGCGTACAGGAACACAGGCACTCAGGTGTCTCTTTTGCTACAGGCGCACAGCTGTAGTCCACTGCACTAGAACCTTGAGCAACAGGCATGGATACATGCAAGTGATACGTGAAACAGACAGGCACCTGGATGTGTAACATTCAGTGTTTCAAGGGGGGAGGGGGGGAGGGGGGAGGGGGGCAGGGGGGGGAGGAGGGGAGGGGGGAGGGGGGCAGGGGGGGGAGGAGGGGAGGGGAGGGGATGGGAGGAAAATTGGGTGAGAATCCGAATAGGAACCTCTGACCGCTTCGGCCGGGGCCGAGGCGAATTAGTGTTGAAGACGACGAGGCTGGTCCAGCAAACCTCGCGTACGCAGTGGAACCACCCCTTGGTGAAGGTTTTGAGGTGCAGGGTGGCTTTGGAGCCTTATGGTAACGATCTTAGCTTGGCAGATGGAAAGAGTTTAGGGTGTAGGCTGTAGGCTTTATGTGTTGAGATCTGTGGGGTGGAGTTTCGGCTGGATAGGTAGCCTGTAACCTGTCTGGATATGTATCACTCTAGGTTAGCCGCTTGTGGGCCAGAGAGCTCTGAGAACTGAGTTAGCATATCCCTCATCCTCACCCCTAAAACCCTCAACCCTAAAGCGCAACACCGAACCCATGCCCGTACACAGATCAGACTGTGTGGGGTGGAGGCCGGGGCTTTGAACCCGCGACCCAAAACCCGAAAGCTGCAGACTAAGAACCCCTGGGCTCTAAAACACTAAACCCCGAAACCCGGAGGTCCAAGACCCTAAATACGGCCAGTGTTCAAGCTTTACACCATACCTAACCCCAAACTAGCCTACCTGTTCAAGAACATAGTAAAGGACGCTGTAATAAGGAACCTCAGAAAAGGTAGGTTGTTTAGGGTCCACCATAGGTCCTAGGCCCCATAAGTCCTAAGGTTGACGATATATATATATATATATATATATGTATATATGTGTGTATGTTTATATATATATATATACACATACATATATATACATGGTACGCCACGCTGCATTAGCCCTTGTGATATACCATAGTTTCGTATAGTTTTGAGTCCTTAAAGTCATACAGGATTTGCAATATCATCCACCGAAGGCCCCAAGACCTTCGGTCCCCGGGCGAAGGTCGAAAACCTACGGCTTCCTCTACGCGGGGTTTGACAACAAGCGCCTTGTCCTTTCCCTGGGTTCTGGTTAACGGGTTTATTTTAAGTTATACCATAATGGGGATCTATAGTAATGAATACGGTTATGGTGCTTATAGTACATTAAATCCCGTTGCCCTTTCCGTGTCCCAAAAGCCCAATGCCCTGCGTCTGGTACCGCTTCCAAGAAAAGTGAGGAAAGACTACAATGACTGTTTTCCTCAAACGCGAAACTGAAGTCGTTACAACTTGCAGGAAAACGGGCGGGTTGCAAAAACACGAGCCTGGCAAGCGAGGTATGGGCCATGTTACAGAATGAAAGTCAAGGGTTCAGGGTCTAAGGAATGATGACCGCACTATTTTATATGGAGAGGCAGCAAGCGGCTGGTTTATGTTTTGGGTCTTAGGGTTCAGGGTGAAATGTACCGATATGGGCAGTTCAAACTAGGGTCCTTTTTCAACTGGTACAGCACCCTTATAAACGGACCGTAAAAGGGACCGGAATCTAGAGAACTACGCATATGGGCGTCGCATCATAGCAGTGCAGCTTGAGGCATCCCCCCAAGTCCCTATAGAAGCTATCGACTGCTTGTACTTGGAGGTTCATGGGTAGTTAGAAGTAAGGTTATAAGTCCCCTAATAGGGCTTGCAACTATAGTTACCTTACTTATAACCCTACTTAAAGCTACCCATGGACCTCCAAGTAGACCCCTTCTTGAGCCGTGAAACCTGCAGGGTGGTAGTGCTTCGATCCCTTGTCTGCAAGCGCGAAACTCCCCCCGGAACTAGGGTTCAGGGTTTCGGATTTCGGGTGTAGGGTCCTTATATAAGACCCTTTAAGGTGTCACGGAAAAGGCTTCAAAAAGAAAGAAACCCACAACCTGAACACGTAAAGATAAGCCAACATCTCTAAAAGCCTCAGCTTGCCAAGGTGCTACTACTTCGAGTGCTTGTACATGTTCCGAAAGCTCTGCTTCGAGCTCATGACGAGGCAGCAGCGGCTGTATTGCTCATTTTTTGAAGCCCTCATAAAGGGAATAGTGCGGCTAACCACCCTAGTATAGTACCCTAAATACTAGGATCCTTGTTCTAAGGACCCCATGAACAGCGTACCCGTGATTTTCGGAAACTCCTATATGGCAGGAGGAGTACTAAGGCGCAATACGGTGCCAGATCGCAGCTTCGCCTCGAGAACACCTCCACCTTGGGTACTGCTCCCACTCAGTGACAGTTGGATAACATTCATAGTATGCAGATATAAGGACCCTAATAGTTAGGATAATATTCGTAATACAGAGATATAAGGACCTGAAATCGTAGCCTTATTATAGACCGTTAGTGTATGGAGGCCGTACCCATTCTCCACCTACCAGGCCTGGCATTAAAGCGGCCCCAGCCAGCAGCTCCTCTGCCTGGACCTGCTACACCCCATTTTTTGGTAGGTTATTATGAGCCCGAATATGGGATGTATAGCGACCCTATAAACAAGTACAGCGAACTCCAGAAAGTTGGAATATGGTTTCATGGTAGGATACCCTATAATTTACCATAGAAGGGTTAGGATAAGCATATTCCAACTTTCTGGCTTTTACCTTAGGGGTTTTATAAAAAAAATTCAATATGGGATTTATAGGGACCCTATAAACAAGGAGGTTCTGGTAGGTTAAGGTAGTGGTGGAATCTGGAATATCACGGATGAGGAGCCTCCGCCAGTTTGGGCTGCAGGCAAAAAGTGGCCCACCGCTGCCCAAACGGTGGGGCCCTCGGGGTCAGCCAAGCCTGCGAGAACATGCTAAACCCTAAACCCGCCATAGGATATTTTAGAATTATTCTGGAATTTGTAACGAAACCCTTCTGACACTCTGAACCCTTCTTGAACCCAAAGCTCCCAAGCACCCAGAAGCCCCGAAAGCTGGGCAGAGGATTCCTGGAATGACCTCCGACGATGAAGCGATCTTGGGTCGGATTCAGCAGCTCGGCTCCGCAATGCGAGAGGTGGGTTTTGAGTTATAAGGTTTTTGGGTTTAGGGTTGTGGGGTTATGGGGTTATAGGGTTATAGAGTTATAGGATTGAGGGTTATAGGGTTATAGGGTTTATAGGCTTAAGGGTTTAGGATCCGAAAAACCCTACAGAAAAGCCTGCCGAGTTAGGTCTTTGGCAGAAGAATCCTTGGAGAAGGTATCCGTCCAGGAAGGAATTCCGACGGGATTCTTTTGGGGGCGGGGTGACGGTTTTAGGGTTCCGGAGTTCAGGGCTACGGGCGCTTACTGAGGATGGTATCTAGCTGGCTCAGTCATCACAGGTTCTGGACAAGAATTGTTCATCATCATTAGCGTCATCATCTCTGAGTAGCTGAGAAGGTCACCTTTAACCTTTTGGGGTTTATAAATTCCTACCATAGTTGTAAAGGTTAACCTCTTCTGGGCCAGCCCCGACCCAGACCCCCGGGAGGATCCAAAAAGCAGATCCCTTAATGGGGGTTCCTCTAAAGTACCCTTAGTAGTATAGGGCTCCAAATTAGGGGATCTACTTTCTAGATCCTCCCGGCCCTAAACCCTAAACCCTATAGATCCCCGGAAAGGAACCCTATAGATCCCTCTAAAGGAACCCTATACATCCGTCATCATCGTTGTGATACAGACGCGAATCGTTTTCGAGCTCTCCAAATGCGGCCCCAGAGCCGGGAATCCCGTCCGGCCTTGGGAGCAGAGGCCCTGGGCATTGCGGGTTTAGGGTTTAGGGTTTAGGGTTTAGGGTTTAGGGTGGTTTATGGGGTTTGAGTTTAGCCTAAGCTTTTGAGTTTGGGATTTACGATTATAAGGTATAGATTTTGATTCGACGTGTTCCTGAACCCCGAGACAACCTCGGGTTCACCATCACACTGGTGTTCAAGTTTGTCAGTGGTGAGGGCCACAAACCAGAACAAATTGGAGTTTGCTGTGGCTTTGCGTCTGAGCATTGCTAGCTGGCAAAAGTTGGTGGACGAGGTGATCACTGCAGCACCTACGATGAAGCATTGGGACATTGTCCGGAGCATGTGTGAAGGACTTGCGCCGTAATCGGCTCTAAACACGACGCTGAGGGCTCCAGTTCTTGTGTTTTTCGGATGATGTAGGGCTTAAGGTTTAGGGTTTAGTGAGTTTTAAGCCCAAAGGTCACCTCACAAATGGAAACCCCCGCAACCTCTCCTAGAACCCTTCAGTGAGCTGGGGTCTACGGGGTTTGAAACCCTGCGGCCTCTTCGCCTACACTGACTGCCTCTTAGAGACCTGCATCCGCAACTATTAACAACGCCGTTTGCCTTTGCCCTCAGCCCGAGACCTCCATGGCACCTAAACCCCTACACTCAGAACCTTCACCTTGTACGACCCTTATAGAACCCCTTATAATCCTAAAGCCCAAGCCCCTGAGCCCCAAAACCTTATACCCTAAACCCCTAAACCGTTATAGTCCTAAACCGTAAACCCCCAACCTTAAACCTTAAACCCATAAACCCTTATAGTCCTAAACCCTAAACCCTACACCCCCTAAACCCCCTTAAACCCTAACTCCTTGAAGGAGCAGCTCGTACTACTACTACTACTACTACTACTACTACTACTACTACCACTACTACTACCACTACTACTACCACTACCACTACTACTACTACTACTGCTACTACTGCTACTACTACTACTACTACTACGACTACTACTACTACTACTACTACTACGACGACGACGACTACGACTACTACTACTACTACTACTACTACTACTACTACTACTACCACTACCACTACTACCACTACCAGAAAATGGTGACTGATCATGAAGCCTTGGTGGCACGCTGCGAAAGCCTCCTAAAGGAGGCACGTCGCCGATTGAACTGCGGCGAGGACGACGACATGCGTCGACTCGCGCAGCGTTTGAAGGCTGAGGGCTCAGACAACGGGGCGTGAACTTGGTGAACAGCTTCATTCCATAGAGATTCTTGGCGCACTATTTCGGTGTCTCTAAGATACCCCGCTTTTTCAATCAGAAGGACCCGAGACGAGCAAAGGGCTGCGGCGGGTGGAGTTTAAAGCAGCTTTGGTTGTCGTTTTTTCATGAGCTTTGGAAACGCCCGGGCGGATTACAAGCGCATCATCCGGGTATGTTTGTTGTTTTCAGCTTCCTGCATGGCGTGTAGTAGGGGAATCGCCTTGTATTGCATATACATCCGCAGCCCTTTTGTGCGACCGCAGCTTCATCGATGATGTGTGATGTGAGCAGGGACTGCAGGTAACTGACCGATTTTCCTTTGTTTATGGTGGTCATACCACTCGTCGTTGGCGTTCATTCGGGATGGGGCTGGTCGTGTGTTGGGGTATCCAGACCCCGAGTCACTCCTCTGGCGGGGCTCTCTTCATTTTTTTCGGGTCTTCTCCCCTGAAATTCCTGTTTGTTCCGTGCCCCATTTCCCCCTTCGTTTGTCGTGGGCTTCGCCCGGGGGGTTGGGCTTTGTTTTGTTTTGGGTGCCCTTCGTTTTGAAACGTGCCCTTGCGTCTCCCTCGTCTTTCCTCTCCGCTCCTTCCTCTCTTTATTTTTGATGCGTGTTTATACGCATGACAATGTTTTGATGTGCAGCCAGGAACTTAACTTGGCTAAGGCATTCTTGCAATGCTGCAGCTGAAGTCGCAGTTTCTTGCATACTTTCTGAAGAAGGGGCCCAGTCGGCAGCTCCACTGCGTTGTTTAGGGCTTGTGCTAAGCTCTGGAGGAAGAACCATCGGAGCAGTTGAAATGGGAAGAGGAATTGCCAAGCTCTTCCGCCAAAGGCACGAGGGCATGACTAATAGACACCACAAGGGTTTGGAGTTTGCATGCGTCTGCTCATGCAGCCACTTTCCGGGTGCTCGGGGAACCACGGCATGGTTGAGCATTGAAGCGATTCTGAAGCAGACAGTTGAATGGCTCAAGGGATGATCTGAGCTACCGCAAGTTTTCAAGCTGTTCTTGAAAAATCGTAAGTGCTGGACTGCAATATTGATGCTGATTCGATGCGAAAGGTTGGATGGATTCATGAGTTGAGTCATTGCACATGTTTTTTTGCCTTATGTTTTGTTGTTGTTGTTGTTGTTGTTGTTGTTGTTGTTGTTGTTGTTGTTGTTGTTGTTGTTGTTGTTGTTGCTGTTGTTGTTGTTGTTGTTGTTGTTGTTGTTGTTGTTGTTGTTGTTGTTGTTGTTGTTGTTGTTGTTGTTGTTGTTGTTGTTGTTGTTGTTGTTGTTGTTGTTGTTGTTGTTGTTGTTGTTGTTGTTGTCGTTGTTTTGTTGTCATTACCATCTTTGCTGCTTTTTGCATACGCTCTGACTAAGGACCTCTGATGCTTGGCTTCTGGTGTTTGCTGTTGTTTTTGTTGTTGTTGTTGCTGCTTGTTGGCTTGCTGTTGCTGTTGCTGTTGCTGTTGTTGTTGTTGTTGTTGTTGTTGTCGTTGTTTTGTTGTCATTACCATCTTTGCTGCTTTTTGCATACGCTCTGACTAAGGACCTCTGATGCTTGGCTTCTGGTGTTTGCTGTTGTTTTTGTTGTTGTTGCTGCTTGTTGGCTTGCTGTTGCTGTTGATGTTGCTGTTGCTGTTGTTGTTGTTGTTGTGGTAACCACGCGCCTGACCAAGGAACCGAGATGCTTGGCTTCTGGCTGTGATTGTCTTTGTTATTTTAGCTGTTGTAGATGTGGTATGCATGTGCCCCTACTAAGGATCTTGATGCCGGGCTTCAGGTGTTGTTGTTGCTGTGTTGTTGTTCTTGCTGTTGTGGTAAGGTGGTTAGCACACGCCCTGACTAAGGACCTGTGATGCTTGGCTTTCGGTTGTTGATGTCTTGTTGTTGTTGTTGAGGGTGGTGTTTGCTGTTGAAGTATGCACGTGCGCTGACTAAGGAACCTGGATTTTTGTTTTTTTTTTCTGTTATGGTTATGATGGTTGTTGCTTGTTGCTGCAGCGTGAAGCAGGCAGAAAGAGTAAGGAAACTAAGGACCACTGATGACGCTTGGCTTTTTCTATTTTTGTAGATGCTGGGGTTGTTGAAGTCATTGCTTTCACTCTTCTGTTTTTTGCCCTGACATGGGTTGGCCCAGAACTCATTTTTGCGAGTTACCGCATAGCAGCTTGCTATGTCACAAGCTGCAGCTTGTGAAATCTTGCTGGACCTGGCGTCATCCAAGCTAGGCCAGTGCAATGACATCCAGGCGAAGAAAGATGTGCTCCAAAAGCTAGTCCATGACCTTGTGGTGCATGGAGGATATGCGGCAGAATCCGATGCCCTGAAGCAAACACTGGAATCCTTAAGGCTTCAATTTGCAGGCAGTCGTCTCCGCTTTGATCAGATCTTGAAGGCTGGTGTGGCTCAAGCTCAAGAAGCTCAACAACAGTTGAGATTGAACAGTCTCTGGTCACAGGCTAATCCTGCCTTCGTTGCCAGTCCAAGCGAAGATGATGCCATCAGTCACCCGGTTGCTAAAGCTTTGTGGCGTGACTTTATGAGCGGCCTTGAGATACGCAGTGGTGTGGTGATGCAAAAAGCCCTAAATCAAATGGCAACGCTGGGGATTGCAATTCCACCCATGATCTTTCGGAAGGTCCAGCAGCTCTCTGAGCAAGATAATGGTTCCAGTGCTATTGGTCTTAGCTCGCCGCCTTTGACCCAGATGAATCCTGATTCGAATCCGCCGGAAAGCTTGTTAGACATGGAGTGGTTGTCTCTTCATGATTGTGCTGGCTCGCAACGACGGAAAAATCAATCAGAAGTTCGTTCTTTGAAGCCCTTGGTCGATGGAAGAGCGCCTGGCCCAAGGGACATTCTCAAACTGTGTTGGCAGGCGGGCCTGTATGTGAACAAGGCTCAAGTCGTTCCCCTGACGTGCAAGCCTGCTACCAAACAGACGTGCAAGTCCAGCCTGAAGCCGAGCCTGCCTGCTACTAGCAAAGGTTCCGTCCTCATAGGTCTCACTGTGAGGTTGCAA